>CM053604.1:12687141-12705394 GCA_028646535.1 Procyon lotor | reverse complement strand
GGGAGAGAAGGAGGTTGAGGGGATGTGATTATATGTATGAAAGCAACCTTTTTCTTAGATTCATTAGAATTGAGTGTCTCTTTTTTTCTTCTTCTTATTATTAATGGGTCATCCTTCCATCCATCACTCAACTATTGTCTCCATTCAAAAACATTTTCAGAGATGATTAATTCCCATGTCCTCTGCTAGAAGTAGAAGATAACAACAGTGAGTAATTGTTGTGTAATGTAGGATATGGTCCAGGGGTTAGGAGACCTAGTTTTGGTCCTAGCTCTGTTTCTACTTTTATGTAGAAACTTTCAATTTCATTAAATAATTTATTCTTCATCTTATTGGCAATGAAAGAATAAAAAAATAACCTGATTATTTCATAAGTACAGCCTTTATTTGTGCAAACAAAAACAAAAGATGTCCCCCAAACTTATGGGTACTATTAGGAAGACAGTAATGCCCTACGTGCTTTGATTTCTTATAAAATGGGGAAAATATTACTGCTTACCTAAGGTTTCAATATAAATAAATGAGATAAGGCATGTGGCACTCTACTAAATACTTAAGCATTCCAAATAATACTAATGATACTATTAAAACACTAGAAAACTCAAATATTTATTATTAAAGAAAGTCATTTTTTTTTTTTAAGAGAGAGAATGTTCTCATGGGTAGGGGAGGGGTAGACAGAGAGGGAGAGAGAAAATCTTAACCAGGTTCCATGTTCAGCAGGGAGCCCCACACTCAGCACAAGCCCCACACAGGGCTCCATCTCATGACCCAGAGATCCATCTCATGACCCAGAGATCACAACCTGAGCCGAAATCAAGATTTGGTCCCTTAGCTGACTGAGCCACACAGATGCCCCCAAAGTCATACATTTTAGCATCTTTGACACAGTGGACAAATAAGTAATTTTGATTTGTGAGACAGGTGTCCCTAAGTCTTAGTAGCATGGAATTAAGAAAAATTAGAGAGGGAGTAATGCCCACTTTGATTAAACATTCTCCTTCCTGGGATAAAACTTCAGGACCTCAACCTCTTCTCTACCCTACCTGTCCCATCTTAAATATTTTTTTTTCATCACTTAAATTCTGTTTTTGTTCTCTAACACTTTCCTATTTAAAAAAAAATGATTTCTGTCTCCTTAGCTTTTTCAAGTGGTGTCTCATTGCTGTCTCTGAGATCGCTTCTTCCTGGTCCAGTGTCTATATCCTGATTTAACGCAGCTAATAAAAACAAGACAAAACAAAACAACAACAACAAAAAAGCCCCAAACCTTCATGTGGTAATTATCACACTTTCCAACCAGTGCTTATTCTAGGCAAACACACTTTATCACTTGGGTCCCAAACTAGTATTGCCTTGGCCACAAATGTCTTCCTAGTGGCCTAACCCATTCCGTGGTGCAATTTCTAGAACCACCATTTTAATGTCTTGCCTCTTCTGTCTTTCGCTCCTGGTACAAAATAAAAAGCAAACTCTTGGGGAGTAGTAGGTGGTCACTGCTCTCATTTTTAAGACAACTTGAAAAACCACTGGTCTTACCTACTACTGACCTATTACTTACCTGGTACTTACCTACCATTGCACATTTATCTACCTATTTCAGAGGTTCCCCTTTTTTCCTCCTTAACCACATATATTTATTTTTTTCATAAGTTAAAAAAAAAGACCACATGTCAAAATACTTTCTATTACCAATATAAAGATAAAAGCGCCTTGGACAAGAAGATGTGACAAACTCTGTTAGAATATAGCTTCTTCTACTTACTAGTTAAATCATATGAGGAAAATACATAAAATTTTCTCCTGAAAAATGGACATAATTATTCAGTGAATTTTTCTGAGAAGTAATGAGAGGAGGTCCTCGAAAGAGTCTTACATCATGCCTTGCAACGTTCTGATTTAGAGTATGAATGCAATGAAAGTTCTTGCCCCAGGTTGCCTCAAGGAGGCCGGAGAGCTCTCTCTTGAGAAATGTTGGCAAATGTTATCACAGAAATTCCTTTTAGAAGCTGAAGTATGCTTGACTACCTGAGGCACTGGGAAGGGTTTATGTTCTGCATCACACTATTGTCATGTTATATTTGGCAGTATATTGCATTCTGCTATATCTTCAATTTATTTTGGGAAAGAGTTTGTATGAGGAATTCTGTATTAAAGTAAGCAATATTGAGTTTTTCTCCAATTCCTCTAGGTCCTGTTTTATTATTGGCTTTTCCCCCCCCGATTGTCATGTGAACAATAATGAGAGTAAAAACCATTTATTTAGAACAGAATGCAGATGTCTGGGGTGCAGGCTGTTGTGTCTCAAGGCAAATAATTAATTTATTTCTTTTGATTGCAAACTTCTCTCTTACTTGAAAGTGTCTTGCCTGGGGAGTCACTGTTTTATTGTGTGTGGGTATGTGAATGTGTGTGTGTTTCTTTATTTTTTATTATTTTTAATAAGATTTTTATTTATTTGACAGAGAGAGAGATCACAAGTAAGCAGAGAGGCAGGCAGAGAGAGAGGGGGAAGCAGGCTCCCTGCTGAGAGCAGAGAGCCCGATGCAGGGCTCGATCCCAGGACCCTGATATCATGACCTGAGCCGAAGGCAGAGGCTTTAACTCACTGAGCCACCCAGGCAGCCCTGTGTGTGTTTCTTTAGAAATGGTACCTTCACAATGTTAATTGAGCTGATCTGGTTTGTCTTATAATTCCTTCTTTGACCAAAGAGGGAAAGAAATGGTGGTAAAAACCCATTTGATGATCATTGTTAAAACAAATCTAACACTAGTAAAGTGAAGATTATATATAAGAAATGAGACATAGCAACTCTCTCATGATTATAGTTGAAAACAGTAAAAACAATGAAAACCGCTAATTAGAATCTTACAGCTTAGCCAAAATTTCTACTGGTCTTAAATTAGTATAGTAACCATCCTGATTCAATTAATCTCATCTTTGCTGACTTAATTTTTTAAGGAGCTTGTGGAATGAGCACTTTTAGTAGAAGGAACTCATTTCTAGTTATGAGACAGGAGGAAGTTCAAGAGCTTTTTCTAAATTCAGCTGTTGAAATTTTGTGCTTTATGTGGAGACTATCTTAAAGGAGAATTTTTGTCCTAATTAAGTAGAGAAAAGAACAAGACAGACTGCCTTCCATACAGATTTTTTTTTTTTTTTTTTTTTTACTACCACAAAACAGTTTAAAACACTGGATGACATAGGTAAAGCATCCTTTGAAATGCATTGCTTAGGCTGGCAAGAATGCGGGGGGAGATTGTTAAAGGCCAAAAGTGGAAAGTAAGTTGAAATCCAGAGATGAAAGAATTACTAAAGCTGCAGTCTGTCTCATGCTATCTTCTGATCGTGGATATCTGTGAATCTGTTTGGATGGCAATAGGGGCATGGAGGAAGAGAAACAAAACTTAGAACCTCTGCGGTGGGGAATATGGCAATATTACCCCACACATGGACATATAAAGCTGTGGGACCTTCTAGTATGCAGAAAACAGGCTGCAAGAAAAGTTACTTGTCTTACAACTTGGCAATGGATAAAGGGAAAAAGTAAAATTTCCCTTTGGAATTTATAATCATATTTCAGCCCTCTAATGGTTTAAGAGGTCCAATCTATACTAAGTTTGAGTCTTAAAAAAAATCTCAAGTGTCCTATTTATTTTAAGGATGTTCCAAGATACTCACAGAAACCCAACCATCATCAAAAAACCTAGAGGGAACCCTGCAGACATTCTCAGTGTACCAGATAAGACTGCCTCTCCCCAGTCTCCTTATTGTCACAGGGTTCTGTTGTGGCCTTTATTGTGTGTAAGCCAGACCCATAGCAACTCAGATGTCTCAGGTCATTCCTCATCCAGTGTAGGCTACATGGATAGAGATGTTCTTCCACTGTAGCACTCTCTCCTTCTTTCTGTTTTATTTTTCTCTATTGCACTTAGTACCATCTGATATAAATTTTGCTTATATATTTATATGTTGTCCCTACTGAAATCTGTGTTTCACTGGTGTTTAGAATACTACCCAGTATATAGAAGGTTTTCAATAAATATTTTTTTAAATGAGTAGGCAGTAGAATTTCTAAAAATAAAATATATAATAATTGAAAATAAAAGTGTAAAGATGAGTTTATATGGCAGATTAGATACAATTAAAGAGAGTATTAATCATCGGGATGGTAAAAACTGAGGAAATTGTCCAGACCAGTACAGAAAAGCAACAGAATGGAAAACATGAAAGATAAGAGATGGAAGGATAGAGTAAGAAAACCTAAACATGTCTGTTTCAATAAGAAATGTCTACGTTTGAAAAGAAGGGGAGAGTTTCATTTGTTTCCTTTCTTTATTAAGTTCTACACTAAATTGTTAGTAATTTTTTGAAGCAGTAAATAGATTTTGAATTTTAAGAGATATAAGTCAAAAGGAATTTTCAACATTCTTTTTTTTACTTGACAATAATAGTATCACTTCCATTAATTTCTTATTTTGACTTATTTCTTTTCTGTAATTATTTGAAAAGTCTAAATGGTTCAGATCTCCCTATCTTTGACAGAGGTTTGCAACATTTTCTGTAACTATTTTAGGCATAGACATATGATCTCTATCACATGCTCTTCTTTGTTTTCTCTTAAAACCCCTCCTACAATGTATATGTATACCAAATCATCATATTGTATATGTTAAATATATACAATTATTTTTATCAATTAATAAAATTTAAAAAGTCAAACACATTCTTAGCTGATAGTCTATATAAAAGCAGTTCATGGGATAAAGTGGGCATGTACTATATAATACTCTGACCCCTGTCTTAGGAGGTAAAGTCAGAGAGAAGTTAGTTTAAGGTCAAAGTCCATAGACACAACTAGTCACTGCTTTCCTGAGATGAGAAGACCTGTTTTCTTTATCTGTTCAATACCTACATGATTGAAAAATTGACCTCAAGTTACAACTTTTTCTCATTTGAAGTACTAAGAAGTGTGTGTGTGTGTGTGTGTGTGTGTGTGTGTGTGTAACATATATTGTGTGTTTGTGTATTACTAACATAAATAATATAAAGTGGAAAGAATAAAAAATTTTCCATGACTTAAAAGAGGCTAGAAAGACCTTAAAGAATATTCCATTCTTGGGATGCCTGGGTGGCTCAGTTGGTTAAGCAACTGACTTTGGGTTGGGTCATGATCCTGGAGTCCCAGAATTGAGTCCCACATCAGGCTCCCTGCTGGGTGGGGAGTCTGCTTCTCCTGCTGACCTCTCTCTTCTCATGCCCTCTCTCTCTCATTCTCTCTTTCTCAAATAAATAAATAAAATCTTTAAAAAAAAAAAAGAATATCCCATTCTTAAATTTCTTCTCTTTGTAACTGTACATCATGTTGGCAATGACATGATATAAGCCTTTTGGTACCAGATCTTCAAAGTTACAGCATATCAAGTATAATTTTCTTCACTGACAGAGGAAGGCTGTGACAAGGTAAATGATTTCTCAGACTTTGAGACAGGCCTTTCCAACCCTCATACAAGTTCCCTTAAAATTTATTCTGACATTTCTTATAGCTCTTAGAATTATATTTGCATTATTTGCTAAAATGTTTGTCTTTTCTCACAGGAAGTTTCTAGATGATATGACTCTCTTACTCATCTTTATATTCTGAAGTCTTGTTTGGAGTGTGTATGTGTGTGTTTTATTAAATAAGTTAATAGGTATTATTCTCACAATGTTTAGGAAAGGAAGGATAGGGAAACACAAGCAGGGAAATAATGAGATTATGTCTTTGGAGAAGTCTTTTTTCCCCTGTGTGTTATGGCTTTGGACTTGAGTTCATTCACTTCAGTAGATATTTATTTGTGCAACGTAATACAGCTTAGGGGTCAGCAGATTTTTTGTCATGTGCTAGATGGTAAATATTTTCAAATTTGTGGCCATACAGTCTCTGTCACAGCTGTCTTGAGAGGATGAAAGCAACCCTAGACAATACATAAATGAGTAGAGGTGGCTACGTTCCAATAACATTTATTTACAAAAAGAGTCCGCATATTGAATTTTGCCCATAAATTGTACTTGCTAATTTCTGTTGTAGAAACAGGGAAGGGAGGGAACTCATTCACTGTGTGACATGGTTGATATATGACATACAAGTAATAGTCACAATTCCAGAGCTGACAAGTTTTCCCTCAGTGGTGTTCTGAAGGCCTGGACATTGAATTGTGCCTTATGTCTTCTCCAGTCCACTACCTTTCTTGCATTAAGTCTGTATCATCCAGCAAATACGTTCCTATTTTTAACATGTTCAAGTCAAGGTCCACTCCTTTACTAGGAGATGGCTAGGCAATTTGAGAGTTCATATTTAAGTGGGTACTCTTTTTTTTTTTTTTTTTAAGATATTTTATTTATTTGACAGAGAGAAACACAGCGAGAGAGGGAACACAAGCAGAGGGAATGGTAGCGGGAGAAGCAGGCTTCTTGCAGAGCAGAGAGCCCGATGCGGGCCTCGATCCCAGGACCCTGGGATCTGACCTGGGCCAAAGGCAGATGCTTAACGACTGAGCCACCCAGGTGCCCCTTAAGTGGGTACGCTTATGCTAATTTATTAGCCACCACCTCTGCCTTCCTCCTACAATCAGGTATCATGTACCTTGTAATTCTAGGAACAATGCTTTTAAACAGTATTAATGTCAAAGAGTATTAAAACAAATAAAGTACTGATTAGTACTTGCAGAAGTCTTTTGCAATTCTGGTAATCTAGAAAAACCTTTAAGGCTGTGGAGTTTGGAGTTACCCATACCTGTGTTCAATTCCTGTCTCTGCCACTTAGTAAAGATAAGATTTGACTAAGTTACTTTATCTCTCTAAAGTTCAGTTACTCCATTTGTAGAAGAGGGTCAGTAAGGTGTTCTGTCAATGGATTGTTGTGAATACTAAAAAAAATTCATTCTTGGAAAGTGCACAGTGGTTGGTATGTAGGAAGAGCCCAGTAAATGTCACCTATTATCATTACCAGTGGTTTATCATTATAGTACTAACTGGACTGTCCTTGGTATGTTCATGCTTCTAAGAACATAATTTGAAATTATAGTTGATTTTTTCTAGATAGATTGTTATATAAAATCAATCTTCCAGGAAAACGTCAGCTTATAGTCGACTAATTAAAAATTTCTGATCATGTTGTCAAAGATTGGAATAGAATTTTATTTGTGGGTGAAAATATTGATGGGCCAAATAACTAAGTCAAATATATAAGTCATCCTTAACCTACCTAAAGAACTGATTATTATTTTTTTTTCCTTCTCACTCAGGGACCATTGGCTTGATTTAATTTTTATTTTTTTCCCCAAATATGTTTATTTTATTTTTTCAATGTTTCAAGATTAATTGTTCTTGCACCATACCCAGTGCTCCATGCAATATGTGCCCTCCTCAGTACCCACCACCAGGCTCGCCCAGTGCCCACCCTCTTCCCCTCCAAAACCCTCAGTTTGTTGCTCAGAGTCCACAGTCTCTCATGGTTCATCTCTCCCTCTGATTTCCCCCCATTCCCCCTTCCCTTCCTTCTCACAATGCCCTCCATGTTTTTCTTTATGCTCAGCACGTAAGTGTGACCATAAGTTAATTGGCTCTCTTCGCTTGACTTATTTCATTCCACATAATCTCTTCCAGTCCTGTCCATGGTGATACAAAAGTTGGATATTCGTCCTTTCTAATGGAGGCATAATATTCCATTGTATATATGTACCATATCTTCTTTATCCATTCATCTGTTGAAGGGCATTGATTATTTTAAAGTGGGGTAGTTTTTGTTCATCCTGATTTGTTTATTTTATGTGCATTCTAAGCATTCAGTAATACAGGACATTCAATTAGTTTTTGAGGAATGTATAGACATAAAAGTTAAATTTTGTGTAAGCTATGAAATTCAGTGACCCTTGAAAGTAGACTTGGGGTGCCTGGGTGGCTCAGTGGGTTAAAGCCTCTGCCTTCGGCTCAGGTCATGATCTCAAAATCGAGCTCTCTTCTCAGTGGGGAGCCTTCTTCCTCCTCTCTCTGCCTACCTCTCTGCCTGTTTGTGATCTCAATCTCTGTCAAATAAATAAAAAAATCTTAAAAAAAAAAAAGAAAGTAGACTTTTCATCACATTCAAACTGCATGGCCTCCAAAGAACCTAAATATATATATTTTTCCCTCCCACTGGATAATATCTTGACAGCATGGCTCTTTGGATTTTCATTTCTAATACTCATTGTACACTATACATATGCCCAAATCATATGTGTGTGTATGTGTGTGTGCATGTGTGTGGACAGATAAATAGATGATTGATAGATAGATGGATGGATAGATATATCTGGCATCTATCTGTATAAGTCTGTCACTAATCTCTTAGAATTAGATGTTAATATGTATGTATAATGTGTATATATATTTACATATTTTATATATTCAAGTGCAACATGTTAAAAGGAGAGAAGTAAGGAAAGGAGAATTGTAACCACAAGATAGTTTTTGGTGGGCTAGGAGTGGAGGAGAATCTATTAAGTATCTGTCCTATTAAAAGCTTTATATTTTTATATCATGAAAATCTGCTTTTTATATTGGTACTGCCTTTTCTCTTATACTACTTCTTCATCTCCATTGGTCTCACACACATAGTGATGTATTTCAAATGCATGTAGGACACTTATTGGAGTATCATATAAAGCTAGCAACTGTTCTACGGAACCATTTGGTGTTAACTAGTTTTTTTTGGAGTCTCACTTCACTCTCTAAGGTCAGAAGTTAATGTATATTTCAATATTACATGCTTTTCTTGGTGTAACATAAGAGGACCAGGTAGAATTCATTGTGCCTGGGATAAAAAAATCATAGCATGAAGAAGATAACCCAATAAAAAGTAAATAAAGTGAATAATGAAATACAATAATGAAACCAAATACACTAATGAAACCCTGATGGGGCCACAAAGAAGAGAAAATGTAAATGTTCAAATGCGGAAATCTCTAGCAAGCACTAAGACTATGTTGGTAAAACCATTGAGTAAGAAACACAAACAGACTAAAGTAGAATGGACCTATCATTCTGAAAAAATGAGTGAAAACACCAGGCCAAAATGGGACAGTACTATAATCTATAATTCTGGTTTGTGGGGACCAGAGAGGGCTGTTGAGAACATGGGAAAGCTGAATGGTCTCTGTGACCAGTGACTGTAGGAAACCTTACAACACATTCATGCAAAAGAAAAATGGAGCCCTTTGCTCAGAGAGTGAGAAAGCTTAGCCAATGTCAGAAGAGCTCAATCTAAAGGGAGGTGAGAGGCATAAACTATTGATGCCTGTCATTTTACAGTAAAACCCAATCACCTAAAGGGAACTGTGCCCGCACAATTTGGGCCTCTCTAGGATATATGTTCTTGCCCCTCACAAACCACAGAATTAAGTCAGTGCTAGACAGATCCATCCTATATTCACATTCTGAATGTTTACTCTTCGGACATAAAAATTGCCAACCCACATTGTTATTAAATAATATAGAGATGCATTACTTTAAAACCATCATTGTCTTTAATACATGGGTGTATTTAAAAAAATAAAAGGAGGGGCGCCTGAGTAGCTCAGTGAGTTAAAGCCTCTGCCTTCAGCTCAGGTCATGATCTCAGGGTCCTGGGATCGAGCCCCACATCAGGCTCTCTGCTCAGCGGGGAGCCTGCTTCCCCCCCCCCCCTGTCTGTCTCTTTGCCTACTTGTGATCTCTCTCTCTGTCAAATAAATAAATAAAATCTTTAAAAAAAAATAAGAGGAACACACAGATATAGTCAATTGCTTAGAGAAAGTTACTTCCTTTCAAAAATGGGGAGGGAAATCTTTTAAAAGACCTTTTAAAAGGTACATTTAAAAGAGTACATTTCTTGGGTATATAATTTATAGTTTTTTTCATAGAGAATGAAAGGTCCAGAGAACCTGCACTACAGTTCATGGAGAAAGAGAAAAAGCAGAGATTGGGCTCATAGAGAACGTGTTACAGGTGATATGAATCAAATCCTTTCACATCCTGTGAGAAACAGGAGTAAAGAATAAAAGTTGCTTTAAAATATTCTAATGTTATACTACATAATAAGTAAACCACAGAGATCCCCGTATTTATTGGGGTTTCAATATGTTTTAAAAGAAGAATGTGTTGCAGAATCTTACCAGAGACTATATAATAGATAGTTGCATCTCTGTTATTAACCTATTTTTAAGGGAAACAGCAGCATAAAATATATTGTATGAAATACATACTTATAAATGGCATCCACAACAAATTTAAACAGTTCAAACGGGGAGAATAAAGTTTATTTGGAATTTTTACCTACTTTGATCAGATTTTAAGTAACCTATTTGTTTTAAAATTGTTGCATTCTGAAAACTGATGGATAGTAAACATTATTTTACTTCAGGACTGTTGCACGGAGTAGATCAAAGAGAATTTTTTCCTGAGAACTTAATTAGTCTGCTGGGGCCACCGCAACGATACTATAGACTGTGGGGCTTAAGGCACAGAAATTTATTGTCTCACTGTTCTTAAGGCTAGAAGTCCAAGATCAAAATGCCAGTTGGTTTGGTTTCTTCTGAGGACTCTCTGCTTGGCTTTCAGAGGCCACCTTCTTGCTGTGTCCTCACATGGTCTGTCTTCTGCATCCATCTTTCATGTCTTATCCGTGTGTCCTAATTGCATATAAGGACACTAATCAGATTGGTTTTAGGGCCCACCTAAGTCCTCAGGCTTCAGACTTAATTACCTCTTGAAAGGTTCTGTCTCCAAATATAGTCACAGTCTGAGACACCGTGGGCTAGGGCTTCAACATTTGAATTTGGGGGACCCAATTCAGTTCACAACAAGAGCCAAATGCACATTTACTTAGAGTATTTGAAAGGAATTGGGAATTTGGTTGAAGAAACAAAGGGAACTTCAGGTGTCCACAATTATTTTAAGCCAGGGCCTCATACTCTCTGAATCTCCCCTCAGAGCTTGAGGTTAAAAGCCTCCTCAGATGACAGCACTCTTTTTCCAGTATCCCACCTGTGGTCATTGTAATTCTACTCATATGCTATCAAGGAGTTGCTAATGCTCATTGTTTACTGGGCATATATTTTCATGACAAAAAGTGATTGAAAAGTGAACCAGTCAAACAATTTATGTTCCTCTTGACATGAGATGGAATTAAGTAACATCTAAGGTGATCCAAGAATGCTGTCTTCTTCTCTGGTATCTTTTCATGTTTTTTCCTCAAGCAGAGATTGGCCTCAGGCCTGGAAGACAATTTGTATAAAGAGATTTTCTATGATTAAGTGGAAATAAATATTTCCACATAAAGGAAGGATTCAAGTTGTGTTGATTTTATTATTCTCCATCTCTTGAATTTAAGTTATAAATTGTATTATTTTCTATGATTCAATAACTACTTGTCTTTTTTGACAAACTGGAACATTGTTGGATAATTCCCATAATACTTTCTACAGAAGAATGGATACTGTTGTATGTATACAGATAGATTTCCATTTATATTTGGTGTAGGTTTGTTTTTCAGGAACCCATTTTATGCTTTGTTGACTTTAAAGGTCCAGCAAACCCTGGGATCCCATCCATCTCCCGGAAATCCTCACTTCACTTTGCTTCTCAAGAATAGAAAATTTCTGCTCTGAAACACTTAAGATAGTAGCTTTTCCTGTCTCATCTGTTGACTCTGAGCCAAAGGATTCTTTCCAAATCCCTTTCCCACACTTGTAGCATTTAGAATGATGCCCTTAAGCATCACATCCAGTTTGTAGGTTTGATGTTTATGAAGAAATCAGGGACCACGGATGTTTCTCTTTTCACAGGATGACATCCGATAGATAATTTTATAAGTCATATAAGTATGACTTATATGTATATAAGTATGGGACCTCCATAGGCCTTCATCCTCACTCTTGACACCAACCTTCTGTCATACTTACTCTCCGTGAAGTGGTCTGCTGAAGCTCGGTTATCTGTGACCACGTGTGCAATGATTGCCATTTGCACACTACCTATACTATTATTTACTTAATAGTTGCCTTTAAATCGTTAAGTTTTGAGTTCGTATGTTTACTTATGAAAGCAAGTTTCTATCTAGTACACATTTAGAAATCTATGCTATTGAACCATCTGTGGAAAGTAAATGCCAAAATTAATACGAGGGAGAGGAAGTGTTACATAAATTCTTAGGGCTTACTATGTACCGAGATCTGGCTTAGTATCTCACATAGGTTTACAATAGCTCCTCACCGATTCCTTCATTTAACATTTGTTGGGAGCCTACCATTTCCACATACTAGGAATAATGTGAAATGTTTTAAATATCTTGTATCTTGCCTGCCAAGATAAGGTCTGTGCGTTATGGAGCTTATGGCCTGTTGAGGGAGAGAAACAAAATAGATGAATAACTACCTCCTCCCATCAGAAAATAGTAAATGACTTTAAAAAAAAAAAAAAGAGGATACAGGATAAAGAGTGAGTATGCCAAAGGTGCCATTATTATTGTTTTTCTGCAGTTGAGGAAAGTAAAGACGAAGTACGTTAAGTAACCCACTCGCAGTCATAGGAGTAGTAAACAGTGGAGCCAGGCCTCCTCCAACTAGCTGGTGTGTGGACATGGGCATTCCCTTCCCCAGAGAGAATCACATATTGGTCTCATTGTCTTTGCCCAAATACATTCCTGAACTTGTTTCATATCCTGGAATAAACCAAAATTATTAAAAGAAATATTTGGGAAATAATGCATTCCAAAAGGGAGACTTTTGTGGAATATGCAAGCAAATAAAGGAATGACACATTTCAGTTGGATGAATGCAAGTGCTAGGCATTGAAGTTAGGCATTACGAAGTTTGTGATGCATGGGATCCTTTTAGCTTTTCGTCATTAACTTAGGGAAATAATGGCTACTCTTTGCGTTGTGAATGATGACATCCTTCAAGTCAGTAACTCATCCCTTTAAAGATACAGTTAGGTTCACGATTCTAATGCAACAATTAAACCAGGTTATGCAGATGCATCCTTCAGGATAGCTAAGATACTTTAGCCATGGTGTGAAATATTTTTAAGTTTGAGGACAGAGCCCTCTTCTGGCAATTAGAAGTACTTTTTATTTATGTATTTATTTTTCCTTACTAGGTTTCCCGTGTTCTGTTCAAATGAAAATCTAATACCAAACTTGTCCTGGAAATCAGAGTTTTAAAAATTTTAAGTTGGGTGGTGGAACATAAATTATCACCACTTTGGTAAGGTGAATGTCTCTCCTAAAATCTTCTAAATCCCTCTGTAAGATATGAGTGTACTGTGTAACAGGCTCTAAAAACAGGACAGGGTGAATGTATGTGGCAGGTCTTACTATGAAATTGGTTGCTTGCTGCCTGGGTGGCTCAGTGGGTTAATAAGCATCTGCCTTCAGCTCAGATCATGATCTCAGGGTCCTGGAATCAAGCCCCACATCGGGCTCTCTGCTCAGCAGGGAGCCTGCTTCCCCCACTCTCTGTGCCTGCCTCTCTGCCTACTTGTGATCTCTCTCTCTGTCAAATAAATACATAAATAAAATCTTTAAAAAAAGAAAGAAATTGGTTGCTTATAAATATTTCTAGCATGGATGAAATATGCTTTTCATTCCTAAGTAATTTTGAAAATGTCTTAAGGATTGTGCTCACTTATCAGGACATGGTTGTTCAGTGAGGTGGCTTCCTCAGAAAAGGAACATGGTACATTCTTTGGATCATCTTCATCTTCCACGGAAGCCTCTTAGCCTCCCTTCCCGTCACTTCAACCTAATACCCACACAGCCTGTAGGAGGCTTCTTCCTGGGCTCCTTTCACTTGCCCCTCCACATAATGGCTTTGCCTGGAGCCCTTTCTGTGAAACGACATGCTGAGCTTCTTTTCATGGTAGTTTCATCACCAAAATAACATTTCCATGCTCTTCTCAGTGTCGAATGGATGTCGAGACTGAAAATGTGAAGAAATCAAATTTCAGTTCTGGGCTTGCATTCAAATCAATTTACTTTAAACCAAACACACGCTGAATCTGATGTTCATTTTCACAAGTAATTGTCGAAAAGCAAAATTTGGGCAGATTGCCTTAGAAATTGTATTTATTTAAACAGAGGGAGTAACATCATCAGGCTCCCACCATGTGATTTGCCCTCACCCTGGAATTTAAAAGATAAAGTAAGCACAAATATAATACCTCCTCTTGCACATAAAAGCAGCGATCTACATGGAGACAGCATTAAAGCTTTTGATGTGTACAGTTTTTAGGGAACTATCTACAAAACTTTTTAAGTTGGGAAGACGTGAGCTATCTCTGAAAGGCACATCCAGTTCTTAGCACAGATATAGCAAAGGCATTACATAGTCTTAAATATCCATCCCTCTGTGACCCACTTGCTGTGCCTAATAATAATATGGAAATTTAGATTTTTAAAAGAAGGACTTTTTGTGAAGCAAGCTGCCGAAATGGTGACCATTTCGCAGACTAGCCTCTGAATGGGTGTGCGGCTATCCCCATCTAGTGGTCTTGTATGGAGACAAGAGTGATGAGCCAAACAAAGTTTCCATTATCCAGTTAGGAGTAGCTGTTTCATTATCATTTCCGAAGATGAACTGTTAGCTCAGATGAAATACTGCAAATGTAATTTCTTTCTCTTTTTCTCAATTAAAGTGTAAAAGGTACCTTCTTTCCAAAAGTAAACGAGAATTTATATAAGCCAAGATGGATTTAATAAAAATTTCTCTCTAATAGTACTACACTTTATTATTTGTTATTTTCTTGAGTCACTTTCGGTGTGAGATCTTCCTCATTTCTTCTAGCACAGTAAGTCCTTTCTTATTCTTGGCTGCCACTGTATGTGATTCCTTTGGGGGTAACATGCTAGGGAGAATACCCGGAGCTTTGGAACCCCTGGGTCTCAGCTGTGTGACCACAGGCAAGGCACATGACTTCTCTGAACTTCAGCTACTTTGTTACAGTGATGCAGAAATGACCTTATCCACAGTAATAGGTTGTCATAAATATGGCAAGGGCTTGTGTGAGGTTGGGAGGGGCTCCATGAATGGGATCTATTTTTGCAGTGACTTTCGCATTAACTCTCACTAAAGAACTAAGACATAAGTATTTGTAGGGATTTTCCCCCAAATCAGCTGTGAATTCCTTGAGGGAAGAAGCTTTCTTAGTTGTCTTTGTATCCTAGGGGAACCATAACAAGCCTGGCACAGGGTAGATGCTTATAGAATGAACGCATCTGGGTCCATCTTGCAAAGTAGGATGTGGTTTCCAGAGGTTAGGTGCTGGGCTGCTTTAGATTTCTCACAATCCTTAGCACAGAGCTTTGAGTAGTTAATTAGCACATGAATGGTATGTCTTTGATTGGCAGGGCAAAAATTGTGGGCCATCCACATTGTCATTCAGTTAATTAACTGAGTCGCACTTCAGCCTGTATTCAACAGCACTCTGGGCTTTTTTTTTTTTTTTAATTCTCCATTTCAAATAAAATTTCATCTCCTTGTTTGTATAGTCAATTGCTTAATCATCACGAATAGCATTACTCTTAAATGGATTCGAAATTCATCAGTGAAAACTAATACAGGGTTGTTGTTGTTATTGGTTTTTGTATTTTTTTGTTGTTTTTGTTTTGTTTTGTTTTGTTTTGTTTTGTCTGCTTTAGTTCCCAAATTTTGAAATATCCAGTATGGTTTACTTGCAAAAGGGGAATGTCTCCAGGTAGAAATTGGACCGACAAGACCTGCTGTTAAGTTCTGGAGGTTGAGTCTAAATGTCTTCTGGGGAATCTATAGATGGCCTGCCTGCAAACCCATAGATTTGTTTTCTCCTTTGTTCGTTTGCCGTCCCACCTGGAGGATGAGACAGGCGCTGAAGTTAGTTCCCATGGCACAGTTGATGAGGGAGTCCCTCCCTGCCTTTGAAGGTGGAATTCTAGAATCTAGTATAATTCCCCGGTAAGGGAATTGTGTAGAAGTCTGTTGCTCAGCTCAGGGGATTGTCGGCAGCAGAAACCCTACCTCCTGACAGTTTACATGTTATACTGAACAGCTGTGATGGCGATCCACAGGGACACCTCATCATTACTCATTTCTTTTCTGTCACTTTAAAAGACATACCTTTCAGAGTTGCTTAGGGCTCGTCAGGCTTACCTCTGGTTTTTTACCTGGTCTGTGGGAAATGGGTACTATAAACTCAGGGACCAGCCTTTAATACTTGGGACTTGGATTTCTTTCGGAAATGCTTTGGCACGTTAAGCCATAAAGACACAGGATAGAATTGCCTTACATGTTGGACGCCCACGAATGAATTGCCTCACCAAAGCACGGAGTCTTTGAAATGGATTTGCTGAGGCTTCAAAGTTGTATGGAGAATGTGGCTCTGTTAAAGAAATGGGAAAGCTAAGAGTTAGCTGTAGCACAGAATGTAATGTTAATCATTAACCCTCGTTCCTGGGATCAGGCTTTCCAGGTTTAAACTCTAACACTGCTACTCCTCAGCTTGGAGAGCTGCTTAACCCCCCTGCATCTCATCTCTTGGAAATGATCGAAGTACCTACATTCTAAAGCCATTGCTCTCTGAGTGTAGAACTAGTATCATCCATATTGGTAGTAGTAATTCCTATTTGCACTGATAGCCATATTATTAGGGATCCTCAGAGGTTTCCTTCCTTCCTTAGTTTTATGGACATGATTGGTTTGACCCACACTGAATGTCCAGTAAGATGACCTCTTGTCGCCCCACCCATCCATGAAGAGTCTTTCACTGAATTCCTGTATTGCACAAGATGGCTGCCACTGGAGAGCAGGAAAGACTGAGGCAGAGGCCAGGGGGTTGATGAGACAACTTGCCATATTCAGCAGCCATTGGGATTTTCAAGGAATCCTCTTAGAGGACTGACTTTTCATGAGGTTAGAGGCCCTGTCACTACAGGTGAGAGTTCCAGCTATAGAAATGTTGTAAGGCGTTAGATGTTAGTTAATATGGGTTGGGTGTTGAAAACTCCCATTAATAATGGCTTACACCACACTGAGCACATGGTAAATGATTTAGAACATTACTTTGTTTAATAAAGCTAACACTTGTATGAAGACATGATTATTTATTGATGAGACAGTGGGTTTGGTGAGCATATGTAAGTTGCTCAAAGTCACATGATGATACATATCAAAGACAAAACTAAAATCCGGGCTTATTTATATCTCAAATCTATAAAATACTTGAAAATAAATCTCCTGCCTCATGAGGGACTATGATGTAGGGAGAAGGGCTCTGAATGGGTAGAATAAGAGAGTACTGTGAGCTTACCATGTCCAAATGCCCATTTAATGCTCATGGGAAGCCATTATTATTATTATCCTCATTATGCAGATGGGGAAACCCAAGCACAGAGGGTGAAATGGCTTCGCCCAGGTCACATGGGTAGTGAGTAGTGGCCACAAGATCCAAGCCCAGTCTAGTTCTACAGTCTCCTTCATGGTGGTGACCACCTCAAAGACCTGGGTTCTAGTCTTAGCAAAGGCACTTACTAGGCAGTTGCTGGCCAACCCACTTGATAAAGCCAGGTCTTGGTTTCTTCCTTTGTAAATTAGTGATCTTATGTGTTCTACCCTCTTTAGAAGCTGTCTGTAAGAAAGAAGACGTGTTTGTTCCAGTGTTTTCTAAATTTATAAGGCATTATGAAGTATAAGAGCTTATTACTATTATTCTTAGTCCTTTGCAGTGTACAAATTGATGTAATATACATAAAAATGCATGTTTACAGAACAAACCTATTGTCTTTTCTATGATGCCTCACTAAATAAGTAAGTCAAAAACATACAAATAAATATGTAAAATAGAAGCCCTTTCTTTGTTGTAAGCATTGAGGTGGGCAAAAAAGTATACAGTGAATTTGGCCTTCTTAAAATATATGGAGAATAATTTTAGTAATAGGTGAGAAGCTTCAAAATGAAGGTAGAGGTTCATATACTCGCTTATAAGACCGTCAGAGCTACAATCTGTTTTTGTAGAGGAAATAGTTAAGTTTTTAGTGTTTTTTAGATTTAGTCTTAATGCTGACCAAATGTTCTGTTGTTCTTTGTCACTTCTCACTGGAATGGAGTTGTCTCAGGGCACCTGAAGATGGATTTGGTACTGGCTGAGCATCTTCTGCTCTGAATCACATAACATACGTGGCAGTTTATGTATTGCAAAGTTAAAAACAAAAAGAGAGTAAAAGGC
>CM053604.1:12668613-12686641 GCA_028646535.1 Procyon lotor | reverse complement strand
CGATGCGGGGCTCGATCCCAGGACCCTGGGATCATGACCTGAGCCAAAGGCAGACGCTTTAATGACTGAGCCACCCAGACACCCCTATTTTTTTTTTTTAGATTTTTATTTTCTATTAGAGAGAAAGAAAGAGAGAGAGAGAGAGGGAGAGAGAGAGACACCGTGTGTGTGAGAAAAAGAGAAAGAGAAAGAGAGAGAGCATGTGTGTGTGTGTGAAAGAGACAGAGAGAGAAAGAACGCATATGAGTAGGGGAGGGGAAGAGGGAGAACAAGACTCCCCGCTGAGCAGGGAGTCCGATGCAGGGCTCCATCCCAGGACCCTTGGACTGTGACCTGAGCCAAAGGCAGACGTTTAACACATTGAGCCACCCAGGTGCCCCTAGAAACACATTTCTAACTGGCTTAAGAGAAAGAGATATAAGTGATGCTATTGTCTCATATGATAAGAAAGCCTAGGGTTCGAGCTGGCCCTTGGCCCCCATGGCTCTCCTGAACTCAGTCTCGCAAACTTTGCTTTTTTGCTTTGGCCTCATTGTGCAGATGGGTTCCTTCATGTTGTGATGGAAGAAGAACTTAACTATAGACAGTTCTAGGCTTAGGTGATCTCAATTTAACAACTCAAAAATAAAATGGGAACCCCAGAAAAATTTTGTGTCTCTCCCCACAAGCAGAATTTACATAACTTCCTTTTGGACTCAGCCTTGGCAGATGACTTGCTTTGACCAAAGAAGTAAGGTGTTTCTCCTGCGTATGGTTCATGATGCTTTTTTATTTTCCACTGATAATTTTCCATTGATCTCCTCTGGGATCAGGGAAGCATAAGCCAACTGGAACCTCTGCCATCAGGGTTCCCAAGGGACTGCAGTGAGCAGAGTCTCCATGTTGACTTGTGATGGAGGTGTCATGTGAGGGAAAACTAGACTTGGCTGCTTTAAGTTGCTGTGATTCTCTGGATGGTTGTTACCACAACATAACCGAGCCTTCTTGGACTGGTAGAAGACTAGGGAAGGGTGCTGGTCCATGCACCTCAAGTCTTATGCCTGTCCTTTATGTATTGACTGTGACCAGGTATGTGTTATACTGTGAGTAACCAACCTGAGTCAGGATACAAATAGTTTGGCCAGATTTGGGGTACTTTGATTGGCCCAGCACATCACTGGATGGGAAGACACAATTCCCAGTGGAGATGATAGTATACAGGTAAATGTCTATCAAAAATAGAAACCCTGGATATTCTAACTGGCACTAGATTTTTTCATTAGAGTTTGTATAGTTGAATTTATATTTGAGATTATTATATTAATATCTTCTTCCTCTACCAGAATATCAGCTCTAGGAAGACAGGTCTGCAATTATATGCCCAATGCTTAGCATGGTGCTTGGTGCAGAATCAACATTCAATATTGAATGAATAAATAAGAAAAAAAAAGAACAATTAGTGGTTAATGGAAAAATTCAAATTTCCTTTAAGATTTTAAAGTATGGTACCTCTCTAATATAGTTTCAGCTCAGTTTGAAGTGTTATAATGGGAAGGCTAGAGGATTATTGAGAAGATCAGCAATTTGGGAGTCAGAGAGTTTTAGGAAGAGATCTTGTGCAAAGACCATGCACAAGTTAACCCTTTAGATCCTCAACTTCTCCTCTGTAAAATTGGGGTAATAACAGCTTCATAGAGATGTGAGAAATAAATGACAAGGAAAACATAGAGCTCTTGGTATAGTGCATGGAAAATACTCAGTTTTCCCACTAGGGGCACGAATGAGAAAGCATGTAATTCTGAATAATGAGACCAGGATTCCTACAAGTGAAGAGGTTTTAGTGGAGTTTGTTTGATAAACTAGAGTGAAGTGGTAGAGGAGAGTATGGTGCAGAAAGAAGAACTAATTTGTGTGTGTATGTAAGTATACATATAAATATGTATACATGTATATATGTATGTAGTAGCATCAATAAGCATTTCCTGATGGGGGGATTAGTCATTTGGTAAGTTTTGACATTTGGAAGTGAGTAGGGAGTGGTAAAGGATGTGGCTGAATTCTTCTGCAGCCAGCAAATGAATGTAGAATCATATCTCTATCTCTATCTCTATGTATCTGTATCTATCTATATCTGTCTATATCTATATCTATATATCTATATCTATATAATGTGTCATTAATTTGTTTCATTTACCTTCACTTGACAAATGTGGCTTTCCAAATTCTGAGACTAGAGACATCACCCCTATTCTTATATAGTCATTGTTGGCCACATGTGGTACTCTTTGTTAGAGGCTGGAATAGTGACTCTCAATCCTGGTTTTAAATATCTCAAGCTTCAGGGGCACTTGGATGGCTCAGTTGGCTAAGTGGCTGCCTTCAGCTCATGTCATGATCCCAGGGTCCTGTCATCAAGCCCCACGTCGGGCTCCCTGCCCAGCAGGGAGTCTGCTTCTCCTTCTGCCCCACCTCCCATTTGTGCTCTCTCTTTCTCAAATAAATGGAAAAAAAAAAAAGTATCTTAGGCTGCAGATAGGAAAATAATAACAGTCCCTGGACACACCAGCTATAGCAATTAAATGAAACTCTTTGGGGCAACCCACTAGTGGCCATACTAAAGTAACAGATCAGGTGATAAGTGTTGGTGAAGATGAGGAGAAATTGGAACTTTTCCCTTACACTGCTGGTGGGATTATGAAGTGGTATAGTCACTTTGGAAAACAGTCTTGCTGTTCCTAGAAAGGTTAAATGTGGAATTGCCATATAACTCAGAGATTTCAATCCTAGGCATGTATTCAAGAGAAATGAAACCATATATTCACACAAAACTCATGCATGAATAGTAATGGCAATATTATTCATCATAACCCCAAAGTGGAAATAACCCAATGTTATTATTTATTTATATATATATAATATATATATAAATTAATATGTGATGTAGTCATATAATTGAATATTCTTTGGCAATAAGAAAGAAATGAAGTTATGATTTATTCTACAACTTGGATGAGCCTAGTGCTAAATAAAAGAATCTAGACACAGAAGGCTACATATTATTTGATTCCATGTGTTTGAAGTATCCAAAACAAACCAATCTATAGAGATAGAAAGTAGATTAGCGCTTACTTAGGGCTTGGGGATGGGAGGGTTGGGGATGATAGCTAATAGTTAGGGGGGATTTTTTTGAGTGGTAAAAATATTCTAAAATTGATTATGGTGAGGGTCGCACAGCCCTGTGAATATACTAAAATGCAATGAATTTGACATATTAAAATGGTTGAATTTCATGGCATACGAACTATATTTCAATAAAACTGTTAACAGCAGTGTTCTCTGAATAAGTGCTCTGAGCATCTGTTTTTTTTTTTTTTTTTTAAAAGCTCTCCAACTCATTCTGATACGTAGTAAGAATTGAACACTGCGAGTATAGGTGGGCCAAATTAGTCCATCTCTATTGTTTTATGTACGTATAGTTTAAATGACCTGTTTGGGAGTGGAGTCAGTCTGTAATAGATCTTTATAGTTCCAGAACAATTTTATTTCTGCTTTACATTCAGCTGATTTAGCTCAAAAGACCATTTGGATGCAAGAAATGGCACTTGGTCATGAAGGGTTTGGAAATATTAAATTAATGTCAATTTGACATTGACTCTGAGATAGTTGATCAAATTTACTCTGGTAAAGAGTAAAAAAGACACTAAATTTAGGACACAATCATGATAAGATAAATGAAAATGCTACTGTGGGAAGGAGCCAGCCGTTGTCCTTGTTGATGATAAATTCTGCATTTCCATTTGATGTAGTTGGATTTCCATTGGATTGTTCCAAATGAAAATGTATCTTTGGGAATAAAGGGTTTGGCTTAATGGTTACATTCTTGAGGTTTTTGACATCCACTTATAATTTGTGTTTCACATTAAAAATACATCATTTTGTGTGATTGCAGGAAGAAATTCTGTGCGGGTATTTCTGTGTTGGGCAGGTTGACCTCTTAGAACATGAGCAAGTCAGAGACACCGCTGACTTCCACAGAATTTTTAAAAATAGCTCTTAGTTTTTATTTAAAATATAAACATTTATTTTTCAAAATGGGCAAATTTTCTCTAAGTTTAGGAATACTTTCGGGGCACCTGGGTGGCTCAGTGGGTTAAAGCCTCTGCCTTCAGCTCAGGTCATGATCTCAGGGTCCTGGGATCGAGCCCCACATCAGGCTCTCTGCTCGGCGGGGAGCCTGCTTTTCCCTCTCTCTCTTCCTGCCTCTCTACCTACTTGTGATCTCTCTCTCTCTGTCAAATAAAATATTAAAAAAAAAAGGAATACTTTCCATGGGCATAGAAGTTTTTGTTTGGTCATTTGAAAAGTTTTGAAGTTGCTGTTACACATATAATGGTAGGGCACAGAATTTGTTGGAATCATAGTATGTTAATTTTTTATAAGATTTTATTTATTTATTTGAGAGAAGGAGAGAGGGAGAGCATGAGCAGGGGGTGGGGCAGAGAGAGAAGCAGATTCCCTGCTGAGCAGGGAGACCAATGTGGGGCTCTATCCCAGCACCCTGAGATCATAACCTGAGCTGAAGTCACACACTTAATTACCTGAGCCATCCAGGCGCCCCTATGATTTTTATATGCATATAGAGCTTTGGCTAAATAAATCTCTCTGACAAGTTTGTTATGAAAAGCAGCAGCCCCATCTCCCAGTGCTTTCAACATACTGTTTCTTTGGTCACATGATGTAATTATGCTGTTACTTCTTGATCTTTTGGTCTTGAGTGTTATCTCTTGATTTACCGTGGTGGAAGATGGGGATTTAGCTCTTTACCTACTCCTCCAATATGTACATTTCATATGCATACTTTCATCTTTCTACTATAATTCTATGGTTTTGGATACATAAATCTTAAGTGTTTATATTATTATGGCTGTAAACACTAATGTCTGAAGGCCTATGTAATTATACTTATGTTTCCTGCCTTTTATGTCCTTTCCTTTTGTCTGGAGATGATGTCTCCTCCTTTTTTGGTTTGTTCTAGTCTGATATGCATTTATTATTAATTTATCTTTAAACTTTCTGCCAGTTTTCTGAGCACCCTTTCATTGTAATCGAACACTTGATTTTTTTTTAATCAATTTCACCTTTTTGGAGATACTTCCCAATGAACTTTTCATCCACATTTATTCATATTTAGTCCTGTTGTAAAGATTGATCCTGAATTTCCCTTTGCCTCACTCTTGTGTTGGATTCCCTATTTCTTGGATCTCTTTCTTCCCCTTTTTTAAAGATCTTTTTGTATTTGTTTTATACAAAAAGATAGTTTTTATACAAAAATTATAATTTATTCAAGTTTATATATAATGAAATGAAATATAGCCTATTTCATTATATATATTCAAGTTTATATATAAACTTGAATAAATTATAATTTAACAGGAAGTGGCAAAGATAGGACTGAGAGGACCCTGTGTACCCTTCACTGTTTCCCACAGTTAGATCGTCTATGACTTCAGGGAAATATCAAAACCAGGAAACTGACATTGTTGTAATGTGTACTTATAGTTCTCTGTCATTTTATTATGGGTGTGATTCATGTAAAGACTGCCACAATGAAGATGCCTAATGATTGCATCCCAGTAAAAATCTTCACTTCTATACACTGTCCGTCTTCCTCTCTTCTATCCTCCCTCATTTTTGGCAACCTCTGACTGTTGCCCATTTTGGTAATTTTGCCATTTTGAAAATGCGATATCAATAAAATCATACCATATATAAGATTGGATTTTTTCAATCTGCAAAGTGCCCCTGAGATCCATAGAAGTTGCTGTTTGTGTCAGTAGTTTGTTCTTTTTTATCCCTAAATTGTGTTCCATGGTTGTAGGGATGTACCACAGTTTACTCATTTATTGCAGGGCATTTTCTTTTTTTCTAAGTTTTTGACTGTTACAAATGAAGCTGCTATGAGCATCTGTATACAGATTTTAATGTAAACACAACTTTTCATTTATTTGGTATTAATGCAGGCCCCTGGGTAGCTCAGAAGGCATCTACCTTCAGCTAGGGTCATGTTCCTGGGATCCTGAGATCGAGTCCTGTGTCAGGCTCCCCGCTCAGTGGGGAGTCAACTTCTCCCTCTCCCTCTGCCCCTCCCACCACTTGGGTGCTCTCTCTTTCAAATAAATAATAAAATTTTAAAAATAAATATTTGATTGCTGGGTTTGGATAAATATATGCTTAATTTCTTTCTTTCTTTCTTTCTTTCTTTCTTTCTTTCTTTCTTTCTTTCTCTCTCTCTCTCTCTCTCTCTCTCTCTCTCTCTCTCTTTCTTTCTTTCTTTCTTTTGTAAGAGAGGGAGAGAGAGGGAGAGAGTGAGCATGTGGGGGGAAGGGTAGAAGGAGAGAGAGAGAATCTTAAGCAGGCTCCACACCCAGAGTGACAGAGAAAGTAGGGTAAGATGTCTTTTCTCCTGTTTCAAGATGGGGGTGGTTATTTTTCAGAAGTTGAATTGTGATGTGTCTTTATAGGTGTTTCTTTGGGTTTTTCCTTGTGTGACACTCACTTGGCTTCTTGAATCCATAGGATTTATGTCTTTTTTTCTTTTGGGAAGTTCAGCCATTACTTCTTCAAATACTTTCTAGTCCTGTGCTCTTTCTCCTTTCTTGCTGTGATTGTGATCACATAAAAATTAGATCTTCTGTTATACTCCATATAAGTCTTGGAGGCTCTGTTCATTTGTTAGCCTCTTTTCATTTTGTTTGGACTGTGTAATTTCTGTTTATCTCTTCAAGTTTGCTGATGATTTTCTTTGTCATATTAGTTGTGCTGTTGAGATCATTCATTTATTTTTAAATTATAGTATGCATTTTTAATATGTATTCTAATTTACTGTGTATTCTAATTTTTTAATATCTTGTTTCTTTGCTGATATGTTCAATTTCCTTGCTGAGATTTTCTGTCTTTCATTTGTTTCAAGCATATGTATAATTGTTCATCAGCTATTCTCATATATCTGACATCTCAGTGTTGAAATCTGTTGGCTGTTTTTTTTTTCATTCAAGATGATATATTTATTGAAATCTGGATTTTGGAGGCATGATGTTATGAGACCTTGGATCTTCTTTAAATGTTGTGTCTCAGCAGACCTTTTTGGACACTATTCCTATGGATGAGGAGGGACATTTTGTTTTTTCACTGAGATGGTCAGCAGGAGTGTCTAAAAGTTCTTGTCCTCTTAGCCTTCCCCTTCTCTGCTCATCTGGCTAGAGAGAGCAAGATTTTCTTGGGTCTTGTGTTTGTGCTTTTAGTCATTTCTGGGTTTGCTACTCTATCACTCAGTCTGGAATATTCAAGGTAGAAAGAAAACCCAAGGAATTCCCCACCATGTCATTTTTTGGGTGGTTAGTTTACTAGTCAGTCTGTCTTTTTCTTTCCACATTTCAGAATCTCCTTATGTTTGTTATGTGCATAATGTTCAGAGTTCTTAGTTGTGCCAACCAGGAAGAAGAGGGAAATGGGTATCTAATTTGTCTTTCTGGGAGTGAGAGTCTTCTTTTGAGGACATTTAATGAAGGAGTTCCGCCAGTTGGTTTCTGTGAAAGGGTGCATAGGACTTAGTATTGTCAATTTTTAGACTTTTTACCTTCTCACTTTCTGATATTCTGAATGTTTATAGGATTTAAAAGCAGGTGCACTGAAAAATTAAGCTATGCTTTAGGACCTTTCATTTGTATGAGTCACTTTTAAGACCCTTATGGCTAATTTTGTATTTATAATTTTGAATTATTGTTCTTAAAGAGAACCTTTCCAAATTATGTAAGCTTCTGAGCCTCATAAAACTTTGATTTTTCCCTGGCTTATATAGAAATTCCATTTCTTAGAAATGTGAAGAGATTTCAAATTCTCTATTTTCTAGCTTTAGTGAAGTCCATTTGCATTCCAGTGCTTGGTTGTTTGTGTTCAACAATATTTTGCCCCATCTCCCAGGATTTTCTTTTATTTCTCGTGTTTTGACATTTCATGACTATGTTTCTCAGTGGAGGTCTAATTTCATCATTTTGTTGTACTTTGCTGTGCTTTCACTCTAGGACTTCATATCCTTTATTATATCTTGGGAAGTCCTGTTGAATTATTTCTTATTTATTTTTCTCTTTTTTCTCTATTTTCTGGAATTCCTACTCAGATATCATATCTCCTGGTCCTGTTCTTTAATTTTCTTATCTTTTTTGTATCCCATTCATTATTTCATTGTGTTCTGTTCACTTCCAAAGAGATTTCTTCAGTTCTGTCTTCTAAATTTCCACTGAGTTTTTCTTCTATTTTCATAGTAATAATTTTAGTTGTATTTTATCTTATGATTGTTCCTTTTTAAAAAAAAAAAGATTTTATTTATTTATTTGACAGAGAGAGAAAGCTCACAAGTAGGCAGATAGACAAGCAGAGAGAGAGGGGGAAGCGGACTTCCTGCTGAGCAGAGACCCCGATGTGGGGCTGGATCCCAGGACCCTGAGAACACGACCTGAGCTGAAGGCAGAAGCCTTAACCCACTGAGCCACCCAGGCACCCCTGGTTGTTTCTTTTTATAATGTCATGTTTATGTTTCAAAAATTTCTCTTATTTCACAAATACTTTTGTAGATTTCATCTCTGTATAATGTCTAAGAGTGGGCCACTAAATAACAAATCAGAAGCTCTGGGCCTATGAGGAGGGAGGAAAGGAGATTAAAGACTGAGTTTTACTGTAGAGGGAATATAGCTATGCTATTTAACTTGGGAAACCCCAATAAGAACCCCATTTTTGGCTTTTTCTCTTGGGGGGTATGCCATGGGTTGGATAATATCTCCTCAAACTTCAGGATACCTGAAACTTCTGAATATTAAACTTATTTGGGATGAGGGTCTTTGCAGATGTATTTAAGATAAGGGTAGAGATGAAATCTTTATGGATTAGGGTGGCTCCTAAATTCGATGAAAGCATCTTCATAAGACACAGAAAAGGAGAAGACATAGAGACATAAACAGAAGAAAAGAACATGTGAAGATAGAGGCAAAAGTTAGAGAGCAACCACTAGCTAAGGAACACCAAGGATCATGAATAATCAGCTCTAAAACTAGGGATGGATTCTCCCTCAGAGTCTTCTGAAGGAACGAACCCTGCCCACTTATTAATTTTGGACTTCTGGTCTCCTGAACTGTGAGGGAATAAATTTCTGTTATTTTAACCCACCAGTGTGTGGTGAGGTGCTACAGTGGTCCTAGGAAACCATATTGGGCGGTATGTTTCTGAGTGAGGCATCTTCCTATCTTATGACCACACGTTATCAAGCTGACTGCCAGCTCCTGCGAGTGGCTGGTGGGGAGGCTGGGGAGTCTCGATCTGAATTATAAGCTCTTCTTCTGAATCTGTCCTATGTTTAATATGGTACCCTCATCTCAACTGCATGTGGTTTCATCTAGTGCCAAAGTCCTCAGTTTCAAACACCCTTAGACTTTGGCAGATGTGGATGGTAGATGGTGGATTGCCCAGTTGTCAAGAGTATGAGGAAGGCCTGAGGGAAGGTCTCACTGATTTTTCTTTCTTTCAGTCCCTTCTTACTTCCATTTCTAGGTAGGGAGAGGAATTATTGAACTCTTTGGGAGTTGGGCGGGCAAGTCATGTTGCAGTGTTTCGTAAAGATTCCATTTCCTCAAGTGACAAAATTCAAATTCCACACATCCTCACATTTCCAGCTTTAAAAATTGCGTTCTCTCCCGTTCTGTGTTCACTCTGTACATCCTACTTAAAAACTACCATGTTTTCATTTTCATGGTTATTTGTGGAGGGAATGCCTGTATTTGGTCCACTATCTTTAACGAGAACCTCAAATTTGTTTTCATAATATTAAGTATGCATTTCTGCTGAAATCACTATGTCTTTCAGCAATTGTGACATGCACTTTCTGGCAGACTTGATTTTTCAGTAATATTTCCTATCTTTTTATATTTATATTCTTCAGGCTTTATAGTTACTATGGCAGGAAAACCTGGGCTCAAAGTCTTTTTATACTTTTGAAATGCTAATGGAGTTACCGTCCTTGTTTACTGTGTTTTGTGACCCTAGGTATCTATTACATTTCAGTGTTACCACTGCAGGTTTACAATAGCCTTAAAATGACCATAAATATAAAGAGGAAAGCAGAATGCTTGACAACATCTAAGTATCTTTCTAGAGGAATGCCGTCTTTTGTTTTTCATCATGATAGAAACCTTTATTGTCAAGAAATTAATGGGACAGGAAATGTGGAAGAGGCCAGCGTCAATTGTATAATGAAAGCAGGTTCTTGTGTCTGACACAGGTATACCCAAGACAAACACACAAAATGTAAATCGCACCTTCTGGATTTTACAGATGATGAAACCAAGTCAAACATAGCTAAAGAATGGGCTCCAGGTCGTATGGTCTGTAGGTGACTAAGCTGGGATTTGCACGTGGGAGTCAGATGATGGGGCATCCGGAACAGAGTGAGAAGTCAGGCAGCTTAGCTGATATCACTACTACCACTGTTACTACCATATTGGAGTACATTTGGAACATATTAGCTTAGCTCCTCAAAAAATTTTGTGTTATACCTTTTTTTTTTTTTTTTTAAAGCCAGAGAGAGTGCGTGCTTGCACAGGTGGGTGGGAGAGGGACAGACGGAGAGGGAGAGAGAGGGAATCTTATACAGGCTCCATGCCTAATGTGGAGCCTGATGCAGGTCTTAATCTCATGACTGAGATCATGAGCTGTGCCAAAATCAAGAGTCTGTTGCTTAACCAACGTAGCCACCCAGGCGCCCCTGCCTTAATTTTTAGCAAAGGATACTTTAGGAGTTGCATGCAATGTGTTTCCTTAGTTGCTCCCAAAAATGCTGTTTTTGATATTTCATTATAGAATCTATCTACAAAATCTCTTCTGTAAAGCAATACATGAGAGTAACTTTGAGACTTTAGTTTTAAGGAAGATAGATAAAACCCTATAAACATACCTCACTTTGAGGAGTTGCCTTGTGGCCTCTTTTTTGATCATAAGAGTTATAAAAATTGTGCATTTATTTTCTGCCCTACAATCTGGTCTCAGAGGGATCACAGAGAACTCAGACTGGTAAGGCCAGGACACCTGTCCTACACCTGTCTTTGAAGGCTTATGCATAAACATCATAATCAAATTACCAATTTATCTTTCCCAAATGAAGGTTTTCATCTAACCACGATTATAGTCTAAAATTACAAATTTTTTTTTAGGCAAATCTACCCCCTGGTTTGGACATTTAAAGAAAAACTTCAACTTTTATTAATGGATCCATATCTCAGTCCATTCAAATTGCTATAACAAAATACCATAGACTGGGTGGCTTATAAACAACAGAAATTTGTTCCTTACAATTCTGGGGGTTGGGAAGTCCAGGATCAAGGGCACTGCCAGATTTGGTGTCTGGTGAGAATTCGCTTCCTGGTTCATCAGTGGCCATCTTATTGTGCCATCATATGGTAATATCTGGGGTCTCTACTTATAGGGACATTAACCCCATTCATGAGAACTCCCTCCTCACAACTTGATCACCTCCCCAAAGTCCTGCCTCCTACTACCATCACTTTGGAGGTTGGGACTTAACATGAACTTGGGGGAGGGGGCACTAACATTTCGTCTATAGTGCTGAATGAAAGAGGAAAATCATAAAGTATTTATTTGTGATAAAACTACTCAAGAAAGAAAGAATAAAAATGTTAAACAAACAAACGACAACAACAAAAAAGGCCAGGAGAATTCTGAGTTTGGAATAGACTCCTTAAGATACTTGAGTGACAGAAGATATAGTTCCTTACCTGTACATTATCAGTCATTTGCTAGTGGCAGAGTTAGTAGTATGAATCTTGACATATGTAAGATTGTGAGCATCTATTTATGTGTAAATATAATCAGAGGTAACAGGCATTTTACCCTGTTTGTGTATTTGGTGATGTCAGTTACCCAACATTGTTTCCTAGTGTGCTGATAGTACAGTATAGTCATATTACATGTATATAAAAATTTCTATTTTAATTCTGTTTCTTCAAAATGGTATGCTTTGTGGAGTAGGAGGGCACTTAAGTGATTGTTGTGTATTAATATGGTAATAATTGATTATCAATTGCTCTTATGAGGCTGAATGAGATATTATCCAAGTGTGTCTGAGAAATAGAAATTCATGGTGAGTTAGAGATTGAAGACAAATTTGAAATCATTAATGTGAATTACTGCATCTTCTATAAGAAGGAAAAGAGACTCAGGGAGGGATAAATTAGATGATTTTTTTGCAGGCCGCAGTGTCGCTAGAGCCTCAGTTTGTGATATTTTTTGTTGTTGTTCACTATGCTTTCTACTTCACCGTGTGATCAATGCAGAAACATCCCATCATGCAAGATGCTTGTTAAAGCAAATTCTTGAAATATGAAGTGATTGGCAACTGGCCAGTCTGTCCTCTACCTAGTCCCCTTCTCATTTCACTGCCTCACGATCATAGAACCCTGCATTTGTTTGTGGTTGAATTTTAGGGTGGGTTTTTATTTGATATAAAATATGATTTTCATTTTATGTTGACAGTTGAACACAGCTTATGAGCATGAATATGGACATCTATGAAACAGAACTATCCCAGTAGCAATAAGAGGTTCCTTATAATATCCTCGAAGTCTTTTGCACATCACTGTCCTGATTCATGCAGGAACAGAAAAGACAGGGGCCATGATGTAATAATGATTTATAGGTTCCCCTTCCTTCTCATGTCAGGCAACGTTATGAACTTCCATAGGGAAACCATCTAGATAATATTTTCTTCCACATAAAGGGGATATGAACAATTTTCTTCTAAGTAAAATAATGACAGATTTCAAGAACAGAAAAGGAATTTCTGAGTGTAAAACCACAGGGATGAAACATGAAGACTGATACATTTGACTAAATCAAAATTTAAAATCACTGCATATTAAAAATTACCATGGATGATATCAAGTGAGATGTGACAGGGAAAATATGTGGAGTGTACACAAAGCAGTGTTAGTTTTGGTAATTTTCTTCTATTATGATACAAACACTGCAACAGAAGATCTGGCATGGAGACCTAAGGCATTTTGGAAGTGAGAAAATAGAAATGGTCTGTAGACTTGTGAAAAGAAAATGTCCACTAATTGAATAAGTGCAAATAATAATAGCATTCCAGTTTTCTTCTTGATACTACTGGAATAGCATTTTAAAGTTCATAATATACAAATATATATAAAATGATGAATTATATAAAATAATGAAACTAGGGAAGGGGTGCCTGGGTGGCTCAGTCAGTTAAGTGTCTGCCTTCTGCTCAGGTCATGATCCCAGGGTTGTGGGATTGAGCCCGACATCGGGCTCCCTACTCAGCAGAGGGCCTGCTTCTCCCTTTCGTTTTGTTGCGTCCCTTGCTTGTGTGTGCACACTCTCTCTTTCTTTGTCAAATAAATAAAATCTTAAAAAAAAAAAAGGAAAATATAGAGAGAGCAGAGTTTTCTTAGGAGTGTGACTTGGTATAGACTTCGGGAGATAAGCTTGGCCATATATATTGAAAGCCTTCATATTTTGATATTTTTTGACTAAGGAACTATATTTCCAGCAATCTTTTATTTAAAAAAAAATGGAGCTCAGTCCAGATTTTTAAGCCAACATATTGCTCTATGAAAAATATATATATATTTTTACATATCTGTAGATACCTATGTATACATACCTGGATATCTGTATATCAGTGTGTATACACACACACACACACACACACACACACACACACACACACACACATTTACCTATACAAATGTATATAAACAAAATTGAAGAAACCAAAGGTTCAAAACTAAAATTATATATTATATGATTAAATATAACATATTCATTCTAAGAGTATTAAATTACTCAAATTTTTAAATTTTTTTAAATTTTAAAGTAATCTTTACACCCAATGTGGGGCTTGAACTCACAATCCAAGACCAAGAGTCGCATGCTTTACTGAGTGAGCCAGCCAGACGCTCCAAACAACATAAATTTTGACAACATGTTTTAGGTGAAAAATAAAAGATTACAAGATTGTATGTTTTTGAAGGCTGTATACCTGATATTATATCTGGGAAATGAGAATGCAGGGATTATTTTTTGTGTTCTTCTACTTTTTAAAAAAGATTTTATTTATTTATTTATTTGACAGAGAGAGAGAGATCACAAGTAGGCAAGAGAGGCATGCAGAGAGAGAGGGAGAAGCCGGCTCCCCCCTGAGCAGAGAGCCCCATGTGGGTCTGGATCCCAGGACCCTGAGATCATGACCAGAGCCTAAAGAGAGGCTTTAACCCACTAAGCCACCCAGATGCCCCTATGTTCTTCTATATTTTAATATATGCATTAAATTTATTTTATATATATTTTTAATATATATTTTATATATAATGCATATATTATATAATATATGCATTAAATTTAAATTAATGCATATTTAATATGCATTAAATATATATGCATACATTTTATAATGAGAAGTATGTTTACTTAATAATTTCAAATCTGCAATAGTTTCCTAAAACCTAATGGATGGGTGCAGTGCTCACTTACACACTTTAGGGCTCTACCAGCAGGTGGCAGTAGCAAACAAGAAATGTGTCACAAATGAAGGCAAGTCTGGGGATTGAAGTGTTTCTCATTTTTCCTAGATATGTGGGATTGTAATAATAAAGCCAGGTGATACTCTGTTTTTTAAGCATTCCTGTACTTAAATTAGAATTTATATTTAAAGATAAATGTACTTGGGGATCTAAAAAGTTAAGATCTATAGAGGAATTCCTACTACTATTTAGAGGGAGAGCAGAATCTATATTTTACATGCTTATTTTATTATGATTACTTGTCAACATAGAACAAATTATTTTTGTATAAAAACTGAAAACCAAATTAAAAATCCCGAGTCTTAGAGGCTGTCTAAATATGTCTTAACATCAAATTATTGTACTTAAGTATTTTTTAATCTCATATCATAAATTCTAGAAGCTCATAATAATTTTTCTTAAATCTGAGGCTTTTAGAGAATCTAAAAAATACACACTTCAGTGTAGACTTACTATTATTTTATATTCAGTAATATAAAATGGTAATTCAGTCAGTGATGATGTGCTTATGATGAGGGCACCCAAAGGTTTCTTGCTTGGAGGTATGGAGGCAGTGAATTGTGTAACTAGGATTGATTTCCTGTGTGATGCCATGTCTTTCAATTTCCCCATAGGGAACCATGTGTGTATTTATAACGAGCAAATTCTTGGAAGTTTTGTCTTTTTCAGTGATCACTTTTAATTTCTTTGACCTGAACCAAGAGCTCCCTACAAACTAAAACAGATAAATCCATGAAAAATTTGCTTGTTTTGGTGCTTACAGTAAGTTGGGATTTGCTTTTATTAAATCATGAGTATATTTTAGATCAATTTCTGAATCAGATTCTCTGTTTATTTAGCTCCTTCTGTATACATTTTTTTTCCAATGGCAGGTGAAAAACCATGATGAATGTTTTATATATTTGGGGATATATCATTTTATTTTGCAAGTCTGCTCTTGGTCCAGACTTGTTAGGTCCTTAAAAACTGTATTTTAAAATAACAACATAAGCTGAGATTTAGGGGTTCATTAAAGTCAGGGTCACAGAATTTACAAGTATTGCAACAATGGAAATACACTTGGCTACAGTTAACACCATATTCTGAGACATCCACTTCTCCCCTGCCTGGCAATCTGCTTCCTAATCCCATCTTTCTGAATTCTCCCTGTATGGCTTCACACCCTACAGCTCTCTGTTCCCCATTGCAGCCAAAGGGCTATCCTTTAAAATGTAGATCAACTCTGCCACCCCTGCCCCAAACCCTTGGTGGCTTCTTACCATTCTTGGAAGACAAATCCAGCCTTCTCCCCAGGGCATGTCCAGCCCAGTAAGATCTGGCTCCTTCCACAGCCCTAGGGTCATTCCTCAGCTTGCTTGCTCAGTTGTAGCCACACTGGCCTCCTCCTTCTGTCCTAAAGCACACTCACTCGTCTTGGGGCTTTGGCACTTGGCATCTTCTCCCTGATTTGCCTCTTGCCTTTTCTCAGGTTCCCTGCCGCACTCCTCCCCAACTGCCTCGCCCCCCAGAGTTGTCCATTTACTTGGCTTTGTTTTTCTTTATCACAATGATCACCAGCTGACACTGGATCCCCAAGTTTGTGTCATTGTGTATTTTTGCCCCTTTTCACTAGAATGCAGTCCCCAGGAGGGCAGGCTCTTTGTTTGGATCACTGCTATATCTCAGCACCTGGAATAATGCCCACTCCATGGTAGGCTCTCCATGACTTTTATTTACATAAGTGAAATGAATGAATCAGTAAAACTGCCTTCTGTCTGCAGGCCTCTACCCCCCAGACTAGTTTACCGTGGGGTGAAGCAAGATTTTCCTTAAGGGATATGGGACTTGTGAGTTCTTTGCATTAGAGCCAGTCAGGGAAAACTTACTGTCTCTGCTCCACACGTTTTTTAAAAAAATATTTTACTTATTTATTTATTTGACAGAGAGAGAAAGAGAGACAGTGAGAGCAGGAACACAGCAGGGGGAGTGGGAGAGGGAAAAACAGGCTTCCTGCGGAGCACTCAACCTGATGTAGGGCTTGATCTCAAGACCCTGGGATTATGACCAGAGCCGAGGGCAGACGCTTGACTGAGCCACCCAGATACCCCTCTGTTCCTCACTTTTAAAAAGAGATCAGAATAGTCCTTACTTTCTCCAACTTACTAAGCTGCAGGAGGATCAAAAAAGAAACTTTTTTTCCATAGAATCTTACTGAACTGTGAGAAACTAAGCAAAGTCCTATTTGTTACTTGCAATCTTAATTTACCAGTTGGGCATGTTGCTTTAGAGTAGCAGTGATGGCTGTAGAGGAAAACTACAGGGACGTTTGCTTTCAGAGTAAATGTGTGTGTGTGGGGGGGGGGGGGGCAGGAAGAGCAAGGATTGGAGGCCCAGGATTTTGAAGACAAATAACCTTGCATGTGAGTCCCTCTTGGCCTCTTGCAAACTTAGGTGACTTTGGAGTAAATTCTTCAAACTCTCTGGGCCTCAGTTATGCTTCTGTAAAATAGTGTAACTGAAACTGCACTGAGGGTTATTATGGGGATAGTCAATGGGACCAATGCCTGCCAAGCATGGTGCTTTATTTTTATTGCAAGAAGGATAGTACGTGTGGTGATGAGCACTGGGTGTTATATGCAACTAATGAGTCATTGAACACTACATCAAAAACTAATGATGTACTAAATGTTGGCTAGCTGAATGTAATAAAAAATAAAAAATAAATAAGTGAATAATTAAAAAAAAAAGGATGGCCTCTTACAAACCTGACAGCCCACAGTGATCCCATTCTCTCTACAATATGTATTGCGCGGACCACCTCCTGCCTCATTAATAGAAAGACACCGGAGTTTCCTATCCTTGCATTCCCTCCTCTCATTCTTACATAGTCCAGGAACCCTGGCCCACGAGTGTTTGACCCCACGCAAAACCAACTTGAGACAATTCTAGTCCACTGCTGTGCTTATGCAGTGTTGCCACATGGTGGCGCTGGTGCAAACGGCTCCTCGGAGGAGAATGGACAGGCACTTGTTTACTTGGTGCTTTTTCCTGTCCAGCTAGCTCCTTGAAATAGCACCAGAGTGCTTGGGCTCTGGGAAACCAGCTCTGTGTCTGCACCCACACAGTGCAAAAGTCTCTGAGTCAACAAGCTGCTCTGCTGCTGTGTGAGACCTTCCCTGACGCCGTGTCTGAACCATCCTGATGCTACCCCTCCAGGGGAGTAATTTCTCTGGCAAGCAGCCCATCACTCAGGAATGGACCACCTTCTCCCCAGGGATCAACTGTGGAATGATGGAATGAAATAGCTATTGTTGAGTAATGCAGTCATGCTCCTGTGAGCACACACATTCACACACACACACACACACACACACACACACACACCCATGTCTTACATAGACACA
>CM053604.1:12608975-12659175 GCA_028646535.1 Procyon lotor | reverse complement strand
ATTAAATAAAATCTTAAAAAAAAAAAAGAAAAAGAAATGAAAGGCATCTAAATTGGAATGGAAGAAGTAAAACTGTCACTATTTGCAGATGACATTATATTATTTATAGAAAATCCAAAAGAATACATTAAAAGAGTTAGAAATAATAAATTCATTAAAGTTTCAAGATGCAAAATCAATACACAAAAATCTGTCTATGCAATAATAACTGTCAGAGAAAATAATTCATTTACAATTGCATCAAAAATTACCGAGGAATAAATTTAATCAAGGTGAAAGACCTGTATTTTGAAAACTATAAGACATTAATGAAATAAATTGATGAATACACAAATGGGAATCAATTCCATTCTTGTAGATCGAAGGAATCAATATTGTTAAATGCCCATACTCCCCAAAGCAATCTACAGATTCAGTGAAATTCCTATAAAAATTTCAATGGTTTCTTTCAAGGAAATTTAAGAAAAAAAAAAAAAAAAGCCTTAAAAAATCTGTTTGGAACTAAAACAAAAAACAAAACAAACAAACAAAAAACCCAAAAAAACCCCACCAAATAGCAAAAGCAATCTTGAGGAAGAACAGCAGAGTTGGAGGCATCATGCACCCTTATCTCAAACTCTATTACAAAGCTATAGTAATTAAAAAGATATGGTATTAGCCTAACACAGAATAGGGAGCCCCAAAGTAAATCCACACATGGATGGTCAATTTATGACAGAGGAGCCAAGAATATACATTGGGGAAAAGACAGTCTCCAAAAAATGGTGTTGGGAAAACTCGACAGCCAAATGCAAAAGAATGAAACTCCACCATCGTCTTACACCATACACAAAGATTAACTCAAAATATATTAAAGACTTGAATGTAAGACCTAAAACATAAAACTCCTATGAGAAAACATATTAAAAACCCTCTGTACAGCAGAAGAAACCATGTCAAAATAAAAAGCAACCTAGTGTAAGAGAAAATAATTGCACAACATACGTCTAATAAGGGGCTAGTGTCTAAAATGTATAAAGAACTCATACAACTCAATTGCAAAAATTTATGATTTAAAAATGAGAAGATCTAAATACACATATTTCCAAAGAACTCATACCAATGGCAAATAGGCATATGAAAAGATGCTCAACACCACTACTCATCAGGGTAATGCAAATCAAAATCACACCAGTCAGAATGTCTACATTCAAAAACACAAGAAACAACAAGTGTTGATGAGGATGTGGAGAAAAGGAACAATTGTCCACTATTGGTGGGAATGTAAACTGGTGCAGCCACTTTGGAAAACAGGATGGAGGTTCCTCAAAAAATTTAAAGTAGAATTAACATATGATCCAGCAATTCTACTTCTAGGTTTTAAAGAAAACAAAACACTAACTTGGAAAGATATATGCACCCCTTGTTCACTGCAGCATTATTTACAATAACTGAGAAATAGAAACAAACTAATGGTTTGTTTCTAAAAAATAATAATAATAAATGCAGTGTTATTTTGCGAGTTTGAGGAGAGTCTTGTTCTGTGTGTGTGTGTGTGTGTGTGTGTGTGTGTGTGTGTGTTTTATAAAAGATTGATAAATGAAAGATGTAGGAAAATTGGGTTATTTGAAGAAGCATTTGTGGCTTTTCTCGCTGGTTGTTTCTGATTCTAATTATTTTCTAGGGCTATTCTTTATTTTCTAGGTGTACTATTTCTCCTATTTGCCTTGGGTTGAGTAGTGTGGACAGAAATGACAGTATGTTCCTGGCTGTATTCCCTGGGAAAATAAAGAAAAAGAAAAAAGCAAATACATGTTTATTACAGAAAATACAAATAGGTCATCCCACTACCCAGAGATATCTTAATCTTTCTACTGTAAGTGTGTCTTTATGCTCTTAGTATATTTATATAACTTACAAATCTTGCTTTTCTGTTGGACTTCAGACTACCTTTAGGATTTTTTCTATCTCCCCATATGCCCATATGTCTGTAGCTTCCCTCTTCATCTGGTTTGAAAAAAAATTTTTTGGGGGGGAGGGACTAAATTTGGTTGTCCTTCTTTGTGTCCCCCTCAATGCTTCGAAGACTGATTTATATATCTATACCATTAACTAGGCAAATGTATTAGTATGTAGATGTAGTTCTGCTCCTAGTTCCTACATGCCTTAGTAATTCTCTTTCTTCAGTGTTGTAGTTAATTGGACTTGGAGATAGTGATTCGTATTTAGAAAATTCACAAGAAACTGAGGAAGATGAAATAAAATACCAACTTCCTACTTTAAAATAAGAAATGTAATTGTTAGAGGGGTCACAGGTTTCCATCAATAGAAAAGCCACCTAGGGAACCAAATCATAATCAAGACAGTTGATTGGCAAACACAGAATCAGTCTAGATGGAATTAAGTGCTAGTTTTTAATGCTCAGGGGCTGACCTCAGTGGTTGGAACATCCATCTGTAACAGAGGATGCTCCCAGTTTCCTAAGTGGGTCCTTAATCTTGGCACTTTTTTCTGTGAAGTGCTTGATTGGACAACAAAAACATGCTCAAGCTTTCAGTGTTGCACAAACTGCAAAGAACTTTCTTTTATTTAATTTTTTGCATCATGTACAATAATACCATTTTAATATCGTACTTGAGTTTCTTTATGGAGAAGAGTTTTCTCTAAGATGCCTTTAAATTAGGAGTTGATTTTACATTTTTACTTTTAGAGTTTTGAAAGTGCTTTCCTTCTAACCAGTAGTCTGTACCTATCTTTGTTTCATTTTCATGAAATTATATTTAAAACTAAGACTACTGGATGGCAGTCTGGGGTCAAAGTTTTTGGAATTGTGTAGAAGCAGTGATGAGTCTCAAGGTCCAAAGAATGCTGGATTCCACTGGAGCCCAATGTTTTCGGATCTCATTTAGAATCATCCCATCCATCCCAGTGATGGAAGGATCCTGCAGTTGGATAGAAGCAGGACATGCCTTGAATTTCTGAAATACTCAGTGTGTTCCCAGATATTAGGTAATTTCCTGGTGAGAACATTCATTTTATTAGTTGTTTCCACCACTCTATTTGAGTATCTGGTAGTTCTACTTCTCTTTCTAGCTCATCTGTTTTTTCATGCAGCAACTTATTTCATGGAAGCATGGAATATTGATCACCATGGCTGGAGTCCTACTTACCTGAGCTGCCCTGCCAGTGAATTAAAGCACCTGTGTAAAAGCCGAGAAATAGAATTGGGATGGGAAATGTTAAGTCAGTATTATAAAATGATGCTACTGTGCAAACAAGAAAGGATGTGCTATTTATCTTTTAAACTACTGTACTGATATCTACCATGGGCTTATTTATTTTTCCATTCTGTCTCTCTGTGTCAGTGCCTCTCAAATTTTCTCTTTCTCTTTGGCAGTAGCCAACATATTTTCCAGTTAAGCTCTCTTCTTTATTTTGTAACTATGAAAACCCTGGGCATATTTTTCTTTTCATGACTATCTATAAACCTACAACAGTGAAACTTGGATTTAACAGCAAATTGCTGTTTAAATGCATGTGGGGGAGAGTAGATATGTAGCATTTATTAATCATCTACTTTATGTCAGATTCTTAATCCAAAAGATACATGAGGTGATTAAAATTGTTGCCATTTTCCTTTTGAGAAAATGGAAGGTTAGCAAAGGTAAGTCATTTCCTAAAGGTATATAAGTGATATCATCATGATTTGAATGAAGGCCTGTGTGATTTAAAATCATTTGAATTTCATCTTTCAACAAGTTTATATGCAGTACAATTAAAATTTCATGAAAGTAGGGTCCTTCTTTAGTATTTCACTATTGGAACTTTCATAGTAGCCACATTCTAGCATATATGAAATAGTTAATAATTATTTGTGGAAAGAAAGGAGAAATTGATGGAAAATAGAGTGAGGGGAGATAGTAAGGAAGGAAGATGCTTCTATGAAAATGCTGCTTTGTTTCAGGTAGCTCAAACATCTGTTCTATAGAATATAACAAATTTACATACTTCTTAGAGTATCTATACAAATATTTAGTTACTGAAAAGCATCATTGTGTGTATATATATATGAGTGTGTACATATGTGTGTGTATATGTACAATTGGATGACATAAAAATATGCATGACTTTGCATGTACTTGAATAACCACTGTCAAGCATATTTTCAAATACCTAAGGCTACATATATACAGCTTTATGTATATGTAGCTTTATGTACATAGAACTTTATGCTTGATGGTGGTTGTTTGAGTATATGCAATGTCATCCAGATTTTTAAAATACTTTTGGGCTAGGTCCATATTCAGAGATTAGAACCATTTGCTTTAATGACTGAATGGATTTGAAAGCAAATTAAGTCAGAAATCCCTGCTTCCTTGTAGATACCATTTTTTGGTTTTGCTATGAATCAACCATTGGAAACTTTTGTTTGAGCATTTTGTTTATTCATTTTTTCTTCTTTGTCATGATGCTAGTTAGATTTTAATGAGAGAAACAAAAAATTGGCTTTGATATAAAGGATTTACTTCAAAGGAGCTATTCAAGACAACAGGGAAATATTTTTGGACACAACTATATTTTAACAAGTATAATTTTTCCTCCATACCATAATGATTTGAATAGCATTGAGAGTTTTTTATGCAGATGTAATTTGTTTATTTCATGAAAACAGTAGTTCTTTTATGACATAGAAATTCATTTGAAACAATTATAAGCTGTCATATATGTCCTTGGAAAAGCAAATTTTTTTCCATATAAATTTTCCTGATATTTCTTCAAAAGCAGTTTATGGCTATTCTGTAAATAATACTGTCTAAATTATTTTGAGAAAAATAGAGATGAAGCAATTAAGAGGGGTAAGCTTGATAATTATCCTTTTTAAAGCATTGATTTATGTTTCAAACCTTGAAGATAGCTTTTAGAGTTTATATTTTACTTTAAAGGCAAATATACACATTTTCTTATTATATATTTAAAATGAATTTTAGTGTGTATTAAAATGTTGTGGAATCAAGAGAAAGTGAAAAAAATATATTGCAAACTCAGGAGAGAAGTAGTATATTAAGAATGCTTTTTTTTTTTGTTTTTTTTTTCGCGATAGAGTGAGAATGGAGGAGGAGAGAGGGAAGAAGGAAAGGGAGTGAGAGTATCTTAAGCAGGCTCCATACCCAGTGCAGAGCCCCACATGGGACTCAATCTCACAACCCTGAGATCATGATCTGAGCCAAAATCAAGAGTTGGATGCTTAAGTGACTGAGCCACCCAAGTGCCTTAGAACACAATGTTTTTTAAAAATTTCAGTATAGTTAACACACAGTGTTACCTTGGTTTCAGGTGTACAGCATATTGATTCAACAACTCTATACATTATGCTCCACTCCCCACAAGCGTGGTTACCATCTGTCCCCATATAGCACTGTTACAGTACCCTAGACTGCATTCCCTATACTGTACCTTTTATCCCAGGACTTAATCGTTTCATAACTGGAAGCCTGTATCTCTCACTTCCCTTCACCCATTTTTCCCATCTCCTCCACCCCCGTCCTTTTTGGCAACCATAGGTCTGATTCTGCTTTTTGTTTGTTTGTTTTTTTATTTGTTCTTTAGATTCTATATAAAGTGAAATTATATGGTATTTGCCTTTCTCTTTTTGACTTATTTCACTTAGCATAATATCCTCTAGGTCCATCCATGTTGTCACAAATGGCAAGATCTTACCTTTATTATGACTGAGTAGTATTTCCTCATGAGCACATGTGCAAGTGGGTGAGCACACACACGTGTGTGTGTGTAAAAAACACAAGTTTTGATCCAGACTACCATGTGTTCAAATCCTCAATCTTCCATTCATGAGTGGTGTTTTCTTTGACAAATTACTTAAATACTTTTATTTCCTAATTTTATTAAGTCTCTAAAATACTAAGAGAATGAACTTTAAATAAATGAGCCTCCCCATTGGTAATTACATTTCTACAGTTTCTATTCACAATAACCAAGATATGGAAATAACCTAAATGTCCACTGATGGATAAATGGATAAATAAAATGTGGTATATACATACAATGAGATATTATGCAGTTTTGTAAAATAGCAAGAAATCATGTGTTATGTGACAACATGAATGAACTTGGAGGACTTTGACTCTGATTTTAGTTAAGATTCTATCTTAATTCTCTTCCGGGAAGCTCTCCCTGTCTGTGACTAGGTGGGGACCTAGTTTAGATGTTTTCAATAGTGTACCGATACATGCTTAACAATTGGTTGTCTTTGGAAAATAAAAAAAAACCCAAAACAAAGAACTCTGTTTGATACTACTTGTTGAATTCCCTTGTTTAAATAGTTTCATCATAGCCAATTTCAAGTTACCAACATGATGCCACTGAGTAGAGTTGGTAATAGATGCACAGTAGTCCACCATCATATGGCAATTCTACCATATATGTGCAATAGAACTGAATGACCTCAAGGGTATAGATAATAGTGAAATGTAATAAAATAATTAGGAAGTGACGGAGCTTCAAATATTTATAACCTTAGTATTAAATCTAATTTATTTAATCGAAACTTGGTCTAACTTAATTTTTTTTCTAACTTAATTTTTCAGAATGGCTATATTCAATGACTGGCTTGCAGAATTCCTTGGTTTTGCATTTGGCTCTACAGGCTGGCTCCAGTGATGCCCCAGTACCTTCTTCTCTGCACTCCCACAGCACTCTGTGCTTGTTCCTATTATAGCTCTTATCAGACTTTATTTTAATTATCCATTTACCCTTCTGTCTTCTCCACCGGACAATGAGCTTCTCAAGGAAAAGGGCATTGTCTCACTGTTGAATTCATCAGTGCTTAACATGGTGCAAGGAGCACAGAAACAACTCAGCAAATGTCAGTTGAGATGATGAATTAATGAAAATGTATTTTTTTTTCATGAAATAAGCAAAGAAGTGGTTTTTCTTCCCTCTGATCCTTATTTTCAGGGGCCAAGTCATCCCACTTCATTATGAAAGAGCCACTCCACACAATTGCTCTTATGTTAAACTCTCCCTACCTGAAAATGCTCATCTGTTTAAAAAAAGAAATATTTTGTAGAGCCTAGCTTTTTTCCTTGGGTCAATGCCCATTTCTCTAGAAAACATCTCAGCAGAAATGTGTATTCAAGACCTATACTGTAGCATTAGAAAATACTGTTGTTCATTTGGAGTTTTATTATTAGATTTTCTTTGGTGAATATTCTAACTATAACCATTTCTAAAATTTTCGTCTCCCAATGAGACAAGTTATTAAAAACAGGAGTGGTGTCTTATACTTTATTTGTATACCTTTTACCTTGCACGCCACTGGCCATATCATAGTGATTCAAAACATTTAAGATTTCACTGTTTTACTTTTACCCCAAACACCAGGTATAATAAATCCAAGATTATGTTCCAAACCTTCCTATGTACTTTTTATATTTTTAATTTTAATGAATTAGCTGGGTTATTGGAATGTCACTGCATTCTTCTTTGAAATTAGGCAAACATTTCATTGTATTGTGCATTTTCTTTTAAGCTTGATTAAAACTCTATCCTGACACTGACCTGAAGTTGTCTTCCTAACGTACATTCAGCTAAAATAGCACTTCAAGGACAGCAGACTGGTCCAAGTAAGAATAAGCATGTACCGTGTGATAAATTGCAGGTACTTGGTATAGCGAGCTTATTAGAATCCTTATCTAAATTGTTTACATGTCAGGTTTCTTTGGTAGCCCAGAATAATTTGGATAAATGAGCCTCCCCATTGGTAATTACATTTCCTTAACAACATTTTGGTGAATGTACATAAAAGGTAATGATAGCTTCCCCCAGCACTCCGTCCTGCAGCATGTCATGGCTCCAGATTCTGATAGTGTCTGACACTTATTACTTAAGTCCTATATTTCTAAAAGCAGAGGCCTCTGCAAGGTCTTTTCCCAAATGATACTGTCTCAGGCTGTAGTCGAAAATCTGATTATGTCTGCAACTTCCCATGGATGTCATATACATTTATGGGAAAGCCCAAATGTCCTAAATCGGGCATTATCACATGGAGAATATGAAACAAAATCTCTAGAGATGTGGAGGGGACTTTTTCCACCTTTGTGCTCCTCTCAAGATACTGTTACTGCTCCCGGTGAGACTTGTCTTTCTTCTCCTCTCCCAACTGAGAATTTTTGCTCTCCTTGCTATTGAAATCCATGCGTATTCATGAGCAGGTGTTGTCTTAGGTACTCAAGGACAAGGCAATGCTGAAAACATTGTTCCATTGCTTCTTTTATCAAAAGAGCAAAACTAAAAATCCTCGACTTGCCGTTTGTACTAGTCATTTCCCATGAACATATTTGGGTTTCAGATTCCTACCCGGTGGAATTCAGCCACACTGGAGATGGAAACATCTGTGTTTCTATTGATGCCCCACGGAACGTTGGTTTTCTGTCATGGTGTGTGTGTGCAGTGGGAGAGGTGTCTCTAGGAACATGAACCTATGAAATTCTGTATGTAATTTACTTTTCTTTCAAATTTCACATATTTTTTTTAAAGATTTTATTTATTTATTTGACAGAGAGAGATAACAAGTAGGCAGAGAGGCAGGCAGAGAGAGGGGGAAGCAGTCTCCCTGCTGAGCAGAGAGCCCAATATGGGACTCGATCCCAGGACCCTGAGATCATGACCTGAGCCGAAAGCAGAAGCTTTAACCCACTGAGCCGCCCAGGTGCCCCTCAAATTTCACATATTAATATACTTTAGAGTCTCTAAGAAATCCTCTAGTAAAAAGCCTGTGTGAATGACTGCGTGCTAGTATGTTTACTCAGTCCATTGTTTCCCAAATTAAGATCACTGTACATATCAGTCAACATACACTCAGGAGACAGAAACCCCACAGTAACTTGAGCTAGGGAATTTCACTATAAAAAATTATTTATTGGGGCAGTCGGTTAAGCATCTGACTCTTGATCTCGGCTCAGGTCTTGATCTCAGGGTTGTGAGGTCAAGCCTCATGTTGGGCTCTTTGCTGGGCATGGAACCTACTTAAAAAAAAACAAAAGAAAGAAAGTAATTATTTATTATAACACGACTAAAGTAAAAATTGGATCAGCTTCTGAAAAAATAGAGAACTGCCAAGAATATAGACATTGCAGATATAAGAAGCTGCCATTGTCCCAGAGATGTGAGTGTCCAAGGAATCACCCTCCCTCCCAACACTGAGATCCAACTCTCATTGGAGAGGGCACATCTGTTAAAACATGCTATCTTTATTTTTTAAAGATTTTATTTATTTGAGAGAGAGAGAGAGAGTGCACAAGTGGGAGAAGAGGGAGAAGCAGCAGGGAGCCTAACCAGGGCTGGATCCCAGGACCCTGAGACCATGACCTGAGCTGAAAGCAGACGTTTAACTCACTGAGCCACCAAGGTACCCTATAAACGTGTTATCTTTTTCTTTTCATTTAAATTCTTAAAAATATTTTATTTATTTATTTTAGAGAGAGAGAGAGAGAAAGGGAGGGAGTGTGTATGAGTTGGGGGAAGGGGCAGAGGGAGATGCAGACTCCCCACCAAGCAGGGAGCCCAAAGTGGGACTCGATCCCAGAACCCTGGGATCATGACCTGAGTCGAAGGCAGAGGCTTAACCGATTGAGCCACCCAGGCGCCCAAACATGTTATCTTTAATAGTCTATTTTTTACTATTTTTGGCTAAGTGGAAATGTATAGGAATAGAATAGAAATAGAAAAGCAGTATTTTGGGATACGAGTAGGTTGAAACCTTTTTTGTTCCTATTTCTTTTCTCCCATGTGGGGTCGGTCCTATGATTTGGAGCCCGAGTCTGAACAGACACCAGGGGACAGGCTAGCACTTTCAACATGGTGCCCTCCCCCGCCCCCGCCCCGACTTTACCTTGAGAAGTGAGTATGTTGAAGGCGCAGTGGCTGAGCTAGGAACTTAAGGGCCCAGGTCAGTGCCGGTGGGAGAGGAGCAGAGAGGCAGCAAGGCCGTTTCTGGGGGCTCCACTGATAGACGCGGCTGAGCCTGTTCTCAGTGCAGCGCTGGGATAGACGCCTGCCTGCTCTTCTATAACTAGGTTGCTTTGGGCAAGGTTAGAGATTTTAGAGTTATTGTGACTGATAAACTAAAAAAGTACAGACCTTCAGAATAAGCCAGAAAGCACACAAGAGGTGACAGTATTACTTCTCTTTCTCATGTCTCTGGAGCTGAGTTTCATGATTAAGGAGAGACAGACAAGTCACCTTATATGCTTCGAAATATACTTTCAGGTCTGGGGCTTTTGTTTTGATAAGATTTTTTTTAACTTACCTATTATAATTTCATCGTAGAATATGGTGCTGGAAAGGTCTTCAAGCATAATCTAGTGTAATTTTTGAAAGGAAGTGAGTTATGGTAGAATACCTTTGGTAGTCAGTTTTCAGAGAAATCTCATTTTCTGGTGTATTACACCCATTTTACATATTTTAAAAAATGGTAAACCAAAGAACTGAGAGCTAAGTCCAGATTTTATAATCAAGGTTATTCAGTTACATGTATATATATAAGGAATATTAGAATTATTGGAATATACATATAAGAAATAAAGAATACTCAACTCCTAATTCTGGGGTTTCTTACTGAGTACGAGGGTCTGCCTTGTCTCTGAGGTGCACTGGCTCAAGTCTGTTCTGATTTTTATGGGGAATTCATATCTACCCAGAAAGAGGGTCTGGTCCTTTGAACACTTTTAGAGGCTTAAAAAAGAGAAAGTTCTTTTTTTTTTTTTTTTTTGATTCAATAAGATGATACTATTGTGATAATATTGTGTAGATAATTGCATTAAATTAATCATGACTTATGACCCAGATATCAGAAGACCATGCAAAGCGTTGCTAGTTGGAGACTTGTTCCTATTAAGGACTCATAGCACATGTTTTTGGATTTTGAATATTAGTAGGATTTGAGGTTTTTTAGCCTTTAGGATGTCAGGCTGAGGGCCTAGGCTAGTGATCAAAAACGTCTTGATTCAAGAATAACAAGAGGATGCAACTGAGCATGGAATTTGTGGCAGAGTAGTTTTGCAATATAGTTTTTGAACTTGCTAGCTTGTTTAAAATACAATGTGGTTAGTAATAAACTATTCTTCATATAAACATTTTACATTCAACACCTCACGTTCCCTCCCCCTCCCCCTCCTCTGATCAGCGCATGGAAAATGTATTTTTGTAGGTCAACACATATGGACTGAGGTCTGCTGTATCGCTTCCATATAGCTCTGTGTGTGTGTGTTTGCATGTGTGCACATGCACGTGTTCGTGCTTTGTCTTCACGTGAAGAAGCTGGATTGCACCAGAAAGAGGATTTGCAACAATATTGTCTCACGGGGACAGCCTCTATCACAAATAATGCGCTTCTGTCATTGGGAAGACTCAGTCCTGAGTTTGATGTCCACCGTCAGGATAGATTTCCAAAACTATGTAGGAGCAGGACTCACGTGACCTTGGTCATGCTTTCCACCTCATTAGTTTGTGATTTTGAACAGATGCTCATTTCACAGCACATCAGAATCAAAATAAAATTTCAGCTAAACGTAACTATCCAGAGTTCTTGGCTGTTCTGATTCTCTTATGCCGTCTTTGCCCAGAGAGCCATCCCCATGTGTTATTTAATATATTGTTTTCTATGAAACTTATTTTTCTTGAGATATGTTACCATTTCTAAGCTTCATAACCTTCCTTGAAAAAACCCCAAGCTCTGATAAATATCCTGTCTTGCTGTCACCCATGTGGCTCAGTGTTTTACTCTAACGAGTTCCATAAGCCACTTATTCCTTTATATTCATTCCTTCCTAAGTATACACAGAATGTCAACCCAGTGCCAACACCGTGCCGCATGGCCATGAAGTTAAATCTAACATGAAATTCTTTCCTTCAAGGAGATCACAGTCGTAAAAAGATTTTAAGTTGACAAGTTGCAATACTAAATGGCAAGTGTTGATGAAGAGTTAAGAAGCAGAGTGTCACAATGTTCAGAGTTCTTTCTATTTTTTTTAAGATTTATTCATCTATTTGAGGGGGGAGGGGGAGGGGGAGAGGCAGAGGAAGAATCTCAAGCAGATGCCCCACTAAGAGTACAGCCACATGTGGGGCTTGATCTTACAACTCTGAGATCAGGACCTGAGCCAAAATCAAGAATTGGATGCTTTTTTTTTTTTTTTAAGATTTTATTTATTGATTTGACAGAGAGAGACATAGAAAGAGAGGGAACACAGGCAGAGGGAGGGGAGAGGGAGAAGCAGGCTTCCTGCTGAGCAGGGAGCCCGATGCGGGGTTCGATCCCAGGTCCCTGGGATCATGACCTGAGCTGAAGGCAGCCGCTTAATGAATGAGCCACCCAGGCATCCTAGGACTTTGGTTGAATCCAGCTTCCTCAATTTAGTTGCTAGGTGATCTTCACCAAGGCATTTACTGTATCTGTTTCTAAATAATCTTATGCTTATATTATGAAATTGAGTAGTTTTGACATCTGCTTCTAAGAAAAATGGAGTAACAGGGCCTAGATTTACCTCCTACCCGAAACAAATGAAACACAAGAAAACACATAAAATGACTGCTTTCAAAACATTGGGTATCAGGCAGTGAAGAGCAGAGATCTTGTGACATGGGGAACAAGTTAACACTGCTTCAGGCAGTATTCTGAAACAGTAATATTAATGAGATTTACATTGTATCTGATTTATGATTTATTAAACTGTATACATTAATTTCACGCAATACTGTTATAATGTGCCACATAGTATCCATATACATTTATGTACTAACAATATTTTGTAGAACACTCAAGTGAAAGTAGAAAAGTATTAGTGTGTGAAATAGAGATTTCATTTATTAACATAACCCCTGCCATTTAAAATAGTTTCTTAGGGCACCTGGGTGGATCAGTGCGTTAAAGCCTCTGCCTTCAGCTCAGGTCATGATCTCAGGGTCCTGGGATCGAGCCCCGCATTGGGCTCTCTGCTCAGCGGGGAGCCTGCTTTCCCCTCTCTCTGCCTGCCTCTCTGCCTACTTGTGATCTCTCTCTCTCTCGATCAATTAAATAAATAAAATCTTTAAAAATAAAATAAAATAAAATAGTTTCTTAGTTAAGATCAACGTTTGCTAAGCCTTCTGATTTCTCTGTGGACTTCCAGGCAATTTTCAGTGGAATGAGCCATAGCTATACCTTTGCTTTAAAATTTTTTATTAATTATCTTCATTTACAGCAATATTAATGTTTAATTATTTTGCTAAAATAATTGCGTTAATTTTCTTATGTAAAGGGCATGTGTGACTTCATAGAACATAACAAAAATATTTACTCTTTGTTAATGTGAAGGGGGCATGGTGAAATTCTTGTCAAGAAAGTCTTATTTTTTTGCCTGTAAGAATTGCTTGTGGAATAATATACTTCCAACAAATTATATTCCCTAGATTAGCACAGGGATCAAAAGATTTATGGCAGCATTTCTTCTAAGTAGTCATTGGCATATTCCTTGTTACTTTTTAATCTAGGTTAAGCCTGGCAAATTAAATGTGAAAGTGTCTCTAATAATGAAATTAAAAAAAAAGATTGTGTGTCTATTAGGATGCCGTTAGTTGAAAGTATGTGACTAGGCAAAAGACAGCCAGGATTGCAAATGATTCCTATCCAGACATAACTCTACAGTTATTTATTTATTTTGAAAGTATTTTTTGAGGCCCTGACACTGTACAAAATGCTCAGCATGTATCTCTCACCATAAAGGTCAAAGTATGTGCACTCACAGATCATAGGTTCTAGAGGAGAGAGACAAACAGCAAACAGATATAAGAAAGAAGCATGTGTGTGTGTGCGCGCGTGCGCGTGTGTGTGTGTGTGTGTGTGTGTGTGTGTGTTTGGTGTCATATTACAATAAGCCATAGAGTTAAATAAAGCAGCAGAAGGGATAGGGAGTATGCTGTGTGAGGAATCAATTTTCAGTAGGATGGTCTGGGAAAGCATCATTGAAAAGTTAGCTCTTTTTTTTTTTTTTGAGATTTTATTTATTATTTATTTGCCAGAGAGAGAGAGAGAGAACACAAGCAGGGGGAGGGGGAGAAGGAGAAGCAGGCTTCCTGATCAGCAGGGAGCCCAATGCAGAACTCGATCCCAAGACCCTGCGATCATGACCTGAGCCAAAGGCTCAGGCAAGGCTTAACCCCTCAGCCACCCAGGCACCTCAAAAAGTTACCTCTTGAGTAGAGATATGAGGAAGGTAAGACAATGAGACCTAGACATGTCTTTAAGAAGGGATTCCAGGCAGAGGGAATACAAAGGGCAAAATCTTTGTGGCAAACCTATCAGTTCTTTTCAAGGAGCATCAGGTCTGTGTGAACCAGTGTGAGCAGGGGTCAGTAGGGGGATGAGGTCAGAGAGGAACCTGGAAGACAGATGATATGTGTGGTTTCAGGATTTCACCCTGACGGGATGGGTAGTCATCGGAGAGACTTGAACAAAGGCATGACATGATCTGGATTTTAAAATGATCACTTTGGCAGTTGGGTTAAGAATCCACTGTGGGCATCAAGAGCACAGATGCAGATATGCCAGTTAAGTGATTGTAATAAATAGGCAATAAATCATGTCAGCATGGACCAAGGATGAGTCCATGCTGACATGGACTTGCTTGACATCTTTTGCACTTTGCACACTTGCTTGACATGCTTGACATCCTTTCAAGAATGAGACTTGAAAGGGGGAGAATAGTAGGAAACTCTTTGATTTTGAACATTAAGCCAACATGATTTACTGAAGGATTGGATGTAGGGTGGGAGGCACGATATTTGGTTTTGTTTTAACCTGAGCACCTAGAAATATGATGTTGCCATTTACAGAGACAGGAAAGACTTTGTGTGGAAAAACTTTGAGGCAAGGGGAGACTTGGAGTTTGGTTTTATTTTTTATTTATTTATTTAATTTTTTTTTTTTTTTTTGAGTTTGGTTTTAGTTACTTTTAAGATGCCAATTATAGCCAATTAGCTGTTTTGATGTAGGAATCTGAAGTTTAGGGAAGAGATTCAGGTTGGAGATTTATACTTGAAAGCTGTTGACGTTGACTGGGATAAGATTATCTAGAACGTGAGTGTAGGAGAGAGAAGAGGAGGTCTGGATTGAGACTTGAAAGGTAAGAAGCTGGAAAACTGAGAAGGCGTGACCACTGCATGGGAGCAAAATGAGAAGAGTGTGGCCCCCCAGACACCAGCGGAGCAGGTGAGGAGACTGCCCAGCCTCTTCGATGGTTATGCTCCATGTGGCTTTCTGTAGTTTGCCATTCTACCAAGCATGCTGAACAAAGGCAAATGACCACTTTTAATATAGCCCGTGACTCATTTTATGTGCTCTGATAGTACAGGGTACTGACTAACAACAAATTCGAGAAATATGTTTTCAGCTTACTATCTTCATTGCACTTGTGTAGCACCAAATATAATATATATGTTATATATATATAACTGGATCAGTTAATATATAATTAACTCATATATTTATATATATGAGTGTGTATATATATTTATATATATGAGTGTGTGTATATATATATATATATATATATATATATATATATACACATACATATATATTCAATGAGAAACTCAGTCCTGATTTGTGTTAATCATCCATTAGAACACTGATCTTAAATTCTCAATTCTCGGGGCACCTGGGTGGCTCAGTTGGTTAAGTGGCTACCTTCAGCTCAGGTCATGATTCCAGGGGCCTTGGGATTGAGCCCTGCATAGGGCTCCCTGCTCAGTGGAGAGCCTGCTTCTCTCTCTCCCTCTGCCTGCTGCTCTGTTTACTTGTGCTCTCTACCTCTCTGTCAAATAAATAAAATCTTTAAAAAAAAATTCTCAATTCTTTTCTGTAAGACAATTCTCTTCTAGACAGATGGATTCAGACTGTGGCTTGAGGGAATTAGATTCTACTTCTAGATAATGAGAGAATGGATTTTCCCCAACCTTATAGAAAAGAACTGAGAATTTAAGATCAGTGTTCATGGATGATTGACACAAATCTGGACTGAATTTCTCATTGATTGAATATATATTGATTATCTGCTTTGTGTCAGGCGCGATGATAGCCACTATATGCTAGCCATGATGAAGAGGATACTTTCTTAACAAACATTCAAGGAGGGAAAAAGACCATTTGAACAAACAATCGCAGTGTAGCCTAAGTATCTTATTTGGGGAAGCACAGGGAATTGAGGGTGCTCATATCAGGGGCATGGACTCTAATCTTCAGGTCTAAGGAAAACTTTCCGGAACCAGCACTCCAATACTGGCATTAAAGGTCAGTATTCCTTAGGACCACTTGGACACGCCCATTCCTGGTTTCTGAATTCCCATCTCAGGATGAACTGTTTTCCTAACATATGCGTTTAGGCTATTCTGTAGTTTGGCAAAAATATTACTCAACCTCTTCTCCTATGTGAGACTCATCTGTATGCCTAGACATTTTTATGGTTGGTGTTTCATGTGCTGCCTTTTTAGTTCCTTAAAATACAGTTTTCTGCTTCTTTGAGAGAACGCAAAGGCTGTTGAGTCTGGCTATTGAGGGAAGAACTATTTTGTTGCTTGCCCCAAAAGCAGCTCATTTCAACAGTGCTGTTGTTATTTATTCACAAAGAGTCTGAGAAGAGAAGTAAATATCTTCAGGCTAATGGTTTACTGATGTGCTAGCTGCTTTGGAACTAAGCATCAAAATTAATGAAGTTATGAGACATAACATTGTCATCCATAGACTTCCTGTTGTATAGTTGGCATATTTTATGGAAATGTACTTGATAAGAATCAAGCAATTTCAATATGTATACTTTTAACATATACAGTATTTTTTTTTTTTTTGCTTCAAATTAAGAAAACACACATTGCCAAAGCAGTACACATCAGTAATAGGTTTCCTTTCATTTTATTCCTTCCAGAAATGTTCAGGTTAGAATTTGTTTTCTTCCCTTTTAAATACAATCTCCCTTCTAGTATGGAAGATGTGAGCTTAATTAGTAAATTAATTTCAGATAACTTATTATGTACCTGCTATGTGGCAGGTGCTTTGCTAGTAACGGGAAATCAGCAAGTTGGGAACATCACAATCTTTGTCAAAATTTGATGATGAATATTGAACAGTTTTAGATCCTTATGAAGAAGAAAAAGATTGTAGAAGAAAGCTGTCTCAATGTCCTCTACATTCAGTTAAAGTTGGCGAAATGAATCAAAAGGATAAGGTTGTTTATTTCAGGTACACATCGAATCTGCTCACCACTGATCATGCAATGACTACTGAGCCTTGTTCCAAAGTGGAAATCCTCCACATCTCTCAGCAAGTTGAAGGCTGTATCTATCACTCTGCCAGAAGGAGGTATGTCAAGAGAGCAACTGTATCTTTGTCTCCCGTCTGCCAAGTGGTCCTCTGGTAGTGGCCTGATTTCACTTTTCTGGCTTTATAGCTGAGGTGTTTTTTTTTTTTTTTTTTTTTCTCTTTTTCCTTTCCTTTTTACATTGAGTATTTTATGGATGGCTTCTAAGTATGATTTGAAGTATCCAGTTTTTCAACCATGCTCCAAAATATCAGCTCCAGATCATACTCATAAGCAGTGTGAATATTGTGACAAGAAATCTAAGAGCAAAAGAGAACTGGGCTTTTTACTAGATATAGTTTTGATTTTCTGAATTTATGTTTCGATGAAGCGTCATTGACTTAAAAGGAACCTGTAGTTCCTTAACAATAACATGGGGAGTTGAAGGAGACTGAAGGAAGAGCTGTCAAACGAATGGCATTCAATGCTTCCCAGGTTTAGAGGCCAAGTCAGGCTGAGGAAGGCCAGAGCTGGAATATTTTGACACCTCACAGGAACTTTTATGAAGCTAAAATGTTTACAAAGTGACGCTAGAAAGGAAGGAGTCAGCACTGAAGAGAGGAAGCTTAAAAGATAGTGTGGAAGACATACAAATGGCTAATAGACACAAGAAAAAATGTTCAACATCACTCGCCATCAGGGAGATACAGATCAAAAGCGCAATGAGATACTGCCTGACACCAGCTAGAATGGCCAAAATGAACAAGACAGGAAACAGCAAGTGTTGGTGAGTTTGTGGAGAGGTGGGGAACTCTCCTGTGCTGTTGGCGGGAATGCAAATTGGTGCAGCCACTCTGGAAAACAATATGGAGGGTCCTCAGAATGATGAAAATAGAGCTCCCCTATGACCCAGCAATTGCAACTGCTAGATATAGTTGATACAGATGTAGTAAAGATACAGATGTAGTAAAAAGGGGCACATGCACCCCAGTTTTCATAGCAGTGATGTCCACAATCGCCAAATTGGAAGGAGCCAAGATGCCCTTCAGCAGACAAATGGATAAAGAAGATATGGTCCATATATACAATGGAATATTACTCAGCCTTCAGAAAGGATGAATACCCACCATTTGCACTGACATGAATGAAACTGGAGGGGATTATGCTAAGTGAAATAAGCCAAGCAGAGAAACACAATTATCCTATGGTGTCACTCATATGTGGGACATAAGGAATAGATCAGAGGACCACAGGGGAAGGGAGGGAAAACTGAATGGGAAGAAATTAGAGAGGGAGACAGTCCATGAAAGACTCTGGACTCTGGGAAACAAACCGAGGGTTACGGAAGGGAGAAGGTTGGGGGGATGGAGTGACCGGATGATGGGTAGAGCACGTGTTGGGATGTGCACTGGGTGTTTTATGCAACTAATGAATCGTTGAACACTGCAACAAAAACTTATAAGGTACTATATGTTGGCTAACTGAACATAATAAAAAATAAAAATAAAAAATAAGTAAAAGAAATGATTTGTGCATAAAACAAAAACAAAACAAAACAAAACAAAAGATGATGTGGAGAAAAGAATGTCAGGCCAGAAATCTAAGGATCTGGGTGTGATGGAGTAGACATTCAGTCTGCTTGCTGAGGTGTCATGTGGAGCAGGTTGTGTCCTGTGCTCCTTTGGGTCTCTTAGACAAAGCTCACTTGCCATCTTATTTATTCTTCATTGAGCAGTGGATATTTAATGGACATCTGAAAGTCTCCATCCCCTCTTTACTCTGGAGTGAATATACTATGAAACATTATGTGTAAAGTACATAGATTTACAAAATGAACATGAACTTATGTGCAAAATCCAAGAATTTGGATTTAGGTAGTTTTTAGGCCAACAGAAGAAAATATGCTCTAGTTTCCCTAGAACTCTAAAGGTTTAAAGACAACAACAGACATAAAAAGACCCTCACAGAATTTATGCAGGGGAGGCACTACGAAGTGCTAAGTTGTTCCACAAAATAACTCCCAAAAGCAGCACTTCATTTTGTAGATAAAATTCACCTAAATTCTTCAATGCTGTTTATGTAATGATAATTCATGCATGTTGAATGTCAAGAATGTGCTGAATATCTCACATTCATTATTTATAACTCTTTTCACAACACTTTAGGGTTATATAGAAGATCCTGCGGCTGAGAAAGTCCAAGAAAATGTTCTGTGGGTGAATAATTAGTAAATTGGGAAGGTGGAATTCAAACTCTGGCTCATGTGATTCCAACTCCCATTCACATACTTCTCTATCTCATTGGCTCTCAGGAAACACAGGGTAATAACCCTTGTTATTACCAGGGTTCTGTGTGTCCTTTCAGTTATGTCTGATCAAAGGGATAGAAATTCCCAGTTCTCCAGTCCCTGATCATATACCATCCTGCTTGTGGGTTCTATCCCAATTCAGCACTTCCTCTGAGCCTTCTCTAACCCATTGGGCATTCACCCATCCTGAAAATCTGCCCTGGATCCTATGCATATTGCACCATTGTTTCAGGTCTTTGGTGTAGTATGTGCATATATATAAAAGTGGTCAAGGGATGTCTTTGGCTCTTTTTTTCAGGATCATCATAGGATCATGGAAAATTGAGACCTTAACTCTCTCACAGAGAAAAGGCCCTAAACAAAGGAAATTCAAAGAAAATTATAGTTTTCATAGTCCAGACTCATTTAAGTCAAAAGAACTGCAACCAAATAATTTCCTTGGGGAATCTATTATGTCAAGGTTGGTGGTATAAGTGTAGGAGGGAAGGCTTACAGTTAGTTTTAGAGGATGAATCGTGGATTTGGCCAACCATTTACATGTATACAGTCTCTAATTGTATATGACTGGGCTCCTGTAGGCGGCCAAACTTGCTCTTTGTGTTTTTTGTTATTGTTGTTAGCCTTGTCTTCTCCATTTTCCATCACACCATTTCTCCATTAGCTGTGTTAACTTCAACATTTCCTCTCTATAGAATTTCGGTTAGGTTATACCATTACTGGAAAGAGATCATGCAGAAGCATACCAGATAAAAGCCTGACATCTGATTTAGCTAGCCATGGATTTAAAAACTTGAGAGAAGTGGTCTCTTTTACTACACAGAAAAGGAGAAGCTGCAGTGATCATTAGTGTCCCTTGTTCCCTATTGTGGATCCTGTCAACTTTAGAGGAGGGTCTTCAGATTTGGGAAACCCATGAATTTTAGCATCGCAGTTAAAAAAAATTGTTGTCATTTGTTTTTTAGTAAGTGGGCTTGAGTCAACATGCACCATCAATGTGAAATTATGTCCCATGGAGAATACATGGGATTGGAGGCTGACCCATTAGGTTTTTCTAGATTATTTGCCTTTATTGTATAAAATCTATGAACAATAAATATGTAGGTAAGTACATAGGTAGATAGGTGTACCCATAGTACATGGGTAGCCATGTAGATATATAGATAGTAATAGTTTTGTCTGCCTGTTCTATTTTGTTTTCTTTTGTTCCATCTGAAGATGCCACTTTCCTTACCCTGTTTCTAACACTGGGAATCCTCTTGACAGCTTACTCTCTTGAACACTAGACATATTGCCTGCCAGTGTATATCTAGTCACACTACTTAAATCATAGAGTGGCACAAAAATATTACCACGGTATGCGGAAATATGAAATGTAATGTGCGTGGTAAGTTGGTAACACTAACACATTAGCAAGATTTCTCAAATTTAACAGGCTGCGTGAGGAGCAAGTGGCAAGGGAGCCAGAAGTCCGTCCGTTCTCTCTAGTCGGGGAAACAGCACGGCAGCAACCATGTGGTCTTGCCAAATTTGCTTTTATAATTTGAATCGACTTGTGATTTCTGTCTTCTCCATTGAAAATTCTGGGGGTTGCCCAAATGGTGTGTGGAATGAGATCTGCATATACTAACTAAAAATAAGAACACTTGGGGCCTGGCGGGAGCACTTGTCATAGCTTCCTCCCTTCTCCAGGCCCATTCCTGATTCAGTGATCTTCAGATACTGTTCTTCCTTAGAACGTGAGACTTCCTTGTTTTCTCTCCTAGCCACTTCCAAAAGACCTACTCATTTCCTAAAACTCATGGCAAACTCCTTTTAGTTATGCCTACCCTGAACACATTTTTCTCTTCTCCCCCTCCGTCCCCACTCACATGCCCAAAGCTTGCTGTAACAGCCCTGTAATATACTGGGATTATTTTCCCATCTCTTTTCCTAACTGGGCTATGGAAACCAAAATTTCAGGGCTGGCTTAGATTCATTTTTACAGCTTTCTTCACCTAGCAGTAGATCGAATAAATGAATTGTTTTTCATGAAATATCTCTTGTTTTTATTGGTGAAAGACTGAATAATGAGCTCTATGGAATAATAATTTGACTGAATATGACATTTATGATACTGAGGACTCCAAGTTTTTAGTCCAAATCAGAAAATGGATACCTTTGAAATAAAATAATCTGTTTCTTTTTACACCAGTGATGTAGTCACATGAATAAAACACATGGGCCACACTTAGAGCACCTTAGGAGATAAGCACGGTCTAAATGCAGAGTCATTTCTTATAAATATGACATGCAGTTTGGAGGAAATTAACTTTAATATGGTCATGAGGGTGATTTAATGTTGGTTTGTTATTATGGAAGAAGGAAAGAATTGCATAGGCCAGGTGAATAGTAAGTGCTGAGTTTACAGCCGTGCTTTATTGGTGTGGCAGCAAAAAGTGTTACTAGATGTGTTAGAGTATTCCTGTAGGCTAAGGCTTAACATTGTAGTGATGAAAACCAAGAAATGTTTGATAATGAGAGGGTGGCCAAATTTTTATGTGATATTTTTAGTTGGTTGATCGAAAACTTCAGCTCAGACGTGTACTTGCCTCCCCAGAAATTACTTATTTGCAGGGGCAGGCTCTCTGTTAATCAATTAAAGGATGGAAACTAAGTTTTTTTTTTTTTAAAGATTTTACTTATTTATATGACAGAGAGAGAGATCACAAGTAGGCAGAGAGGCAGGCAGAGAGAGGGGGAAGCGGGCTCTCCACCGAGCAGAGAGCCTGATGCGGGGCTCGATCCCAGGACCCTGAGATCATGACCTGAGCCGAAGGCAGAGGCTTTAACCCACTGAGCCACCCAGGAGCCCCAGGATGGAAACTATGTTGATCATAACCAACATTGAACTTTGTGAAGTATAACACACCGGGGCTTACTTTTTAATGGCCAACTTGTCATCACTTAGTTTCTCTCTTTTCAAAAGTTGGCCGATTGTTAGAGTCTTCGAAAGCTGAGAAATGAAAACACAAAGAAGGGAAATATAAATTACTATGGATCACCCAAGTGCAGAAATATTTGTACATAATCTTTTGATGCAGAGAAGTTAAGTGACTTGGCCAACCTCACGCGGCTAATAAAGGCAGGGCTAGGATGCAAACTCGGGCATCTGTACTGCAAACCATGATGCCAGATGGCCTTAACTAAATAATTACTTTGTACATAAACGTTGGAGTAAGCTCATTCAATGGTTTAACAAAACTTTGAATTAAGACTCCTAAGTTGTAAACAACTTTGAGTCATCCCCTTTTACTGTGAAGCATGGTCATTTAAGTCTGTGAGAACAACTTGGTAATTAATAGTAGGTAGATTCTCCAAACTAAACAAACGACGAAATGAAAACTTTCCAGAATTTGGATGTGAAAATCAACAGTAGAGTCTAGCTTAAATTTTCTTGACATCCATCAGCTATAAGACTTCATTTGGCTTTGGATGTTTGAATATTATCCTCTTTTCTCTTAATCCTTTTTCTCTACTTATTTTCTCTGTGGAAAAAATGGAAAAAAATATGTACCGTACTTACCATGGGAAACAGTTTCATGATATTAAAAGCAGTTGGTCTGATGTACATTTCTGGAGCATAAATGAGACACGGAGTCCTGTTTAAATGGAGTTCTGAAGATTAAAAGGGAATTCTCATCACCAGCTGGTGGATAAACTGATGTTAGCCCATGTAGGAAAGGTATCGAGTAACTGGCCCTCCCACCATTGTTTCTTCCTTTACCTGAAACAAAAGGTCCTGTTCTTCCCTGTTGATAGGCGGTTGTAGTCTATTGTACCATGGATTTCTACAGGAATAGTCTCATAAATAAATTCAGCAAATGTTTGTTGAACTTTTGCTCTGCCGAGATCCATTGAGCTGATATTCTTCTTCTTACATTTAAGAATTTCTTAAATTTCTTTTAAGAAACTTAAAATTTCTTTTTACATTTCTTTTTAAATTTCTTCTTACATCTTACATTCTGATAACATAAAACTTGGCCCTGATGAAACATCATTTTTTCAAACTTAAGCTTATTCTCAACATCATCACCCTGGGTTCACATGAGGAGAACATGCAAGAATGCTCTTTTCCCCATCGATTCTCTATGGGGTGTCTGTTAGCAGCAGCTGAAGCAGCAGCAGGCAGATAATAAATTTAAATTGACTCTCTTATATTTCTTTATGTTCCTCTGAGATGAATGGAGCTCATTTCAGAAGTCCTGGGTATCTAATATAATTAGGTTTCTCTCTGTCTTTCTTCCTTCTCCTCTTTGACTTTCTGTCTTATGTTACATCTCATGTATTAAAGATGCATATCTCTTACTCATTTCCAACATTAGGTACCATCAATGATTAGCAATCATGGGGATTTCACTGCAGAAAAGATGACTTCTCTATTGATCACTTATCAGGGTAGCAGTAGTGTTGTGAAGCTTAACATGTGTCTTTGGATTGTTTTGTTTGTTGTTTGTTGCTGAGAGCTGTCATCTTAAAGATGACAAATGTGATGCACATGACTTATTATGTTGTGAGGGATTAGAATCTGAAAAGTGCAGATTTGGACATCTAAAATTAAAAGGTACTAACCTTGGGAAAACAGAAATCTGAGGAGCCAGGAGGGGCCCTTTGCAAGTAGATTTGCTCATTAAAATAATCAGTTCTCAGGATGCCTGGGTGGCTCAGTCATTAAGCATCTGCCTTCGGCTCAGGTCATGATCCCAGGGTCCTGGATTGAGCCCCACATCGGGCTCCCTGCTGAGCGGGAAGCCTGCTTCTCCCTCTCCTGTTCCCCTTGCTTGTGTTCCCTTTCTCACTGTCTCTATCAAATAAATAAATAAATAAAATCTTAAAAAATAAATCAATTGTCTTACTTGTCCCATATTGATGATATGGTCATGTCTTGTGGAGTGATTCCTCACACTGTTTCAGTGCACCATTTAGAGTTAATGTTCTTGGATTCCTATGATCATAAGGATATACATGTAAGAAGGAGGAATTCGTCAAACATTGGCAAAGTAGAAGTGAATTCTTCTTATGAAATTTTAAATATACTTGCTTCTGAAGGAGACCTTGCTAGTTTGTGATAAGTGTTTTCTTGTGTTTAGGAACTTTTTAGTGTTGCTTGGGTTGAATACGTAATTGGCAGTGTTTGCTTGTAAAAAATAGCAATTACAACCTAGTAAGTATAAACACAAATAATTTAATAAATATTTAGGTAAGGTGATGTTTTAAATAAGTATATTTTTCAGGTAGCCAAAGCTTATCCCTTCAAGTTTTATAAGTTCTCTATGAACCAGATGAGATGGAATTCTTTCTAAGCAACTGTACCTATTTTCTTCTCTTCTTAAGTAGAGTATGCATTTTCCTTTATCAAAGGCTCAGTGTCATTACTACAAGTATTCAAGTATGGTTATGTGATATTCTCAAAAGTTATGAGATCTGCAAGGATATTTCTGAAGATGTGTGGCTGTTTTTTTTTGTAGGGTTTGTTTGTTTGTTTGCTTGCCCAGTAATCTGCTATCTCTTCTTTATGTTTTGAATGTCTCTATCGTGCCGCAATATGAACACATTCAGGAGAAAAGATGTCAGGACTAGGAGACTAGGGAATTGAGCCTAAGAAATGCTGATGATATATTATAAGACAAAGAAATAAATTGATAATCACAGATGGCGAATATGAAACAGAACTTGGAGTAGGAACTGTATTAAAGTATGAACTGTAAACAGGAATAGGGGTCCAGTGTCACTGAACAGTGACTTGAAGTCAGAAATCAAAGGAAGTAAAGAATCAGGTTAATGAGTTAATGTGTGCAAAGTATAATCAGTTCAACCCAGTTAAGAAAAGTAAACTAACTAGCAAGAGTAAAATTTGAGACTACTGGCTATTGCCTCTTTGTCCCAATCTTAGGCTTCTGATTGAGTGTACGTGGCCAAAAGCTTGCAAGATGGGTATCCCATCAGGAAAAGAGAGTCCCATTGGTTCTTGCAGAGCCTGGTACTTGCAAAGACAAAGGCTCAGCTTTTCTGGAGGGCCTTAGAATACTCAGTGCATTTGATTTACTGCTCATAATTCACTGGATTCTAGGGAACTATATAACTAATATATGGTAAATTATGTAATTAATATTGTCAAAATCACATGTAAAATCCGAGTTAGTGGGGCTGTAAGCAAGAATCCACAGAGATCTCCTTGAAATTCATGGTCTTAAAATAGTAGTTTTCAATTAGGCGGATGGGGAGAGAGTAGTGTTTCTTCTTGGAGGCATTAGAAAATATCTGGAGACATCTTTGGTTGTCACAACATGGGAAGTACTTCTGACATTTAGTAGATAGGGACCAGAGATGTTGCTATACATCCTATTTAGCACAGGGCAGCCTCCAACAACAAAGAATCTATCTGGCCCAGAATGGTGTCTAGGTTGAGAAACACTGGCTCAGGAAAACTGTGAGTATAAGAAAGGAAAGTGGATCTACAAGCATTCTTTGGATGAAGCCTGTAAGACTTAAAGATTTGGAAACACAAGGGGCAATAAACCAAATAACTGCAGTGTGGTGGTTTTACCTATGGAAGGACAATAGGCATAAGAATTTGCTTCATCATATTTACCTGTGTTTAGAGAGAAGTAGCTTCCTGGAAGATATTTCTAAATTTACTTACTTTGAGCTCTTAGTTGTCAGTCACCCCAAAAGGAGGGATGCCAGGTACCCTTTGCTCCTATCAACAAAGCCATATTAAGATGTCAGGAATGAGTCAGGACCAGTGCTGGAGGTGAGGACATTTGAATGGGTTAATCAGATGGGGAGGGAGGGGATGTGATCCCACCTGACTCACTTTTTAGGGTAAACATGTCCATCAGACCATCTTATAAGCAAGCTCCCTAACTTTATCTAATAATGACTCCTTTATTATAGGACAAAGAATCAGAACTTTCTGCCCTTATCAGAAACTCAAGATTGATTTATATTGCTCTCATATGTGGACTGAATCATTTTGGCTCATAGAGTTGGGCCCCCTAGTCAGCTAAAGGATCATCTGAGCTGATCAAGAATCGTTTGGCTCTTTCTTAGCCTTAGCTGCTCACTATAAAATTGAGATCATTATAGAAGAGGCTTTTCACATGGCTATATTCATAAATTTTGAGCACTAATTCCCTCTAGTTAGATAGATCCCAGGTGTCTCCACTTTAATGCTGATCTTCAAGAAATCAGAGAAGTTGTATCAAAGTAACCTGATTTTACAGTTCCTTAATAAATGTTTGAATGAATGAGTGTATGAATAATGTAAGAGTCAAGTTAAATATTTTGCAATTATGCTACCAGAAGAAGCACAAAGAAAAAAAAATTATGAAAACTGCAGGTCTTTTCAAGAGGAAGGCAAATTAATTTTTATAAAATAACTTTTCCCGTGAGTACTTTTTGACTGATGTCTCACCCCTGACATTTGTAGACCTATACAGTTTTAGAGCAGATATAATTCTTCTACTACTTGGGCTTGATATAGGAAAGTCATAAGACAAGACACCCAATCCACATTTGTTAAGCTGAATTGAAAATAATTTATCTTGTAGCAGAAATGCCAAAGAGACACCATCTAATGTTGTGTCAAGACAAGAGATCAAAAACTGAATAGAAGGGATGTTGTTTCGGTGCACCAAGGAGAATGATGTCTCATCCATTCTCCAAAAAATAGTTTGGCAAAAAGGAAGCTGCACACAACAGTGTGGGGAGGGAGGGAAGGAGGGAAGGAGGGAAGGAGGGAAGGAGGGAAGGAGGGAAGGAGGGAAGGAGGGAAGGAGGGAAGGAAGGAAGGAAGGAAGGAAGGAAGGAAGGAAGGAAGGAAGGAAGGAAAGAAAGAAGGAAGATAGAGAAAGAAAGAAAGAAATGCCCTTAAATCCCACACAATAGCAGCTGCCCATGGTTATTTGTCTGTGCTATGAGTACCAGAGCAAACATTTATAGAAATGAATCTGTGTTTCAGCAGCAAAATAAAATGGGGATTCCAGGTATACTTCAGGAGAAAGGTATGGGAAGAGTTTATCTAGGGAGTAGGCTACACAAGAGAGGTCTCGGGAACTATAGTAGAAGAAAAATCTATTTGGGCTCATAGATTGCAGGTAAATCTTCAAAATGGGCCCCAATGGTCATGAAATAATTGGTGCTTTGCTAAAGACAAAGTGATAGAAAAAAACATGGAAAATGTACTTCTTGGACTGATGAATCATTGGGGCAAGAACCTTTTTCAGTTTCACTGACACACAAGAAGTTAATCTATAGCACCAACAGTAGACTTAACCCAGTAAAATAAATAAATGCTGCTCAGTTTGTAACCTCTGTTTTGTAAAATTCCTTAAATGATATATGTAGGCTCCTATATAAAATTATTTTATCTGTTAAAAATGTTTCAGCATAGTAAAGGTGGCATTATTCAATAATATTTGTTATTATTTTTCTAAGCAATTATATTAACTTTTGCTTTGCATATTTTTAAACCTAGGGCTTATCTGTTATAGATTTAATGACTCCCCTAAATAGAAAAGGGGGAGATTCCGTTCTAGCCCAAACGACTGACTCTCACAGATCTTTCAGCCTTCAGAGAAGTAGAGAGGTGGGTTATCACATTCCACGATGCTTTGGAGCATGTATTGTAGGGTCAGGCAAAGTGGAATACTTTTAAGACAGAATTAGTTCATACCACACTGAATTTAGGAGAGTTAGTCTTTCTCAGTTTCAGTTTCTTCATGCTTTTTTGGGGACAAGAAGACCTACCTAAAATGTCTCTTTCAAAGATTAGATAACTCAACAAAATTTTTCACAGTGTCGCCCTGCCTGTAAAGCATATTCAGTAAATAGGTACTATTGGCATTTTGCAGGCATAGAACTTCTAAGAGAAATTCACATCACAGACTCATTATTTTTCCTTTTGTCTATGTGTTACTTTTTTCAAAAGCAGTATAAAAATACCACAAGGAATTCAAGTGAAAAAAAAATGGCCTAAATTACTCATCACTTAATGAGATTAATGTTTTTCTTTAATCTATGCATATTTCTCATAGAAATAGAATTTTCATAAATTTCATAGTTTTATGTATTAGAAGTTAACATTGTATCATGAGAGTTTGTTTTGCTTCGGTTTCCTTTTTCTTATATCATTTGTTCTCTCCCCGCAATGAACTGGGTTGTCATTCTTTGCTAAGGAGATATGTACATGTAGAGAACGTAGTTTTATTTCACAAAATTAGGATTATATACATGTTTTTGTAACTTGTTTTCTCACTGTGTAGTAGACATGCCTCTAATGACACAAATCTATAGAAATAAAAGCTCCGCATCCTAAGGGTGTGTGCTTGGGGTTGTTTATGCAGTATTGTTTTTGGTATCTGGACAACTGAAAACACCCCACGTATTTGTTGGTAGAGGGATGGGGAATGGACAAAAGCCTGTCCATATTCTGGACCAGTATGTGGCTATTTAAAATAGTTATAGAGAGAGCGCATTTGTAGATATTTATACTTTTTTTTTGAGTTGGAATAGAAGGCGGGAGTTATTGAATCCAATGCCCTCATTTTATACATGGGAAATGGACCCCTATAGCCACCTGACCAGCATTGGTCCTTGAAAGATCCAGAATGCAGACCTGACTTAGTCCGCTGCTCATCCCGTGACCTCCCACTCTGTCATGTCCACTACGAAATTTACATGGGGCGGAGGGTCAGCTGTGGAGGGGTCTGAATATGCATTTGCAAGCGTGCATTTGGGAGGCTTTTAGTAGGACTTCGACAGTGGGAGTTTAATAGTGCATTTACCGTACTGGCGAGTGTGTAACATGAAAACTGCATTAGGTGGTTTTCAGTTATAGGACATAGTGTCACCCGTTGTCACGCATTTGTTCCCTGAATGATTTTCCTGGAGAAGGTCAGAGCCCCACATCACTTTGCTGTGCCCCACCATGGCAGGATCCTGAATATTTAATCACGTTGCTCTGATGAGACAGGCGTATGGCGGCAGCTTCCCGGGGAGTGTGTGCCCTGTGCTCATCCTCAGGCTGCTGTTTGGAAATGAATCCTCCGGGCATGCTCAAGGACATGCAGAAGGCACAGAGGATTCTAAGACCTTCCTTTCCTCCGGCTAGTCAAAATTGAATCTAGGATTGTGACGCAAAATCCGAAAGAAGCATTTTCAACATGATCTCATATTTTGCTTGATGTTAAGTCAAGGCAAGAATGTACAGTTCAGAGAGAATGGTGGCAGTCGTGTGTCGTGGGTGTCACATTGCTTTGTTTTCCATAGTGGCGTGCTCACTGAATCTGAAATTGGCCTGTCCCTGCAGCTCCAATGGTTGTCATGCTATGATGTAGGTGATTATTATCTGTAGGACTAGGATCAGCATTGCTCTTTAGGCATTTGACCATGGCCTTAGTTTGGTTATAAAAGCATCCATGGAAACTTTAGCAAGAACTTTGCGAAAGCGATCATTCACACTAAAAATCATAACCTGGTGTAAGCTAGTACTGAGTAATTATGTTTCTGTGGTCACCGAACGCCATTGCATCCCATATTTCTAGCTGTTTACATAAGGGAGGAAATCCTTTCTTCTGTTGTTGTTGTTTTTGAACAAATGAAGAATATTTCAGTAATCACCATTATTTCTTACAGTCTTTAGATTAGGTCTTTGTTTTCTTGTTTTTGATTTTAAGCTCTTCTTTGATTTTTTAAGTTTTGCATCTTCTGAAAAACCTACCTGTTTTATGACAAATAGTGTAAGGCAGTTCAGTCTTGAATGAAAAGTAGGGCAAAGCCATTTATAACTGAGACCATGTGACAAGAGCCTTGTAGGTCACCTCTCTCTCCATCAGGGGTTCCATCCATATTCAGCTTTAATTGTCACTTCTACACAGAGGGCTTCTAAATGTGACCTTCAACCTTGACCTTTGTACCGAATGCTAGATCAGCATTTCTAAATTCCCAGTATGTACCGTAACATCATCTGAAACCTAGTTCCTGACATCTGCCTGATAAGTGATAGAAACTCAGTTAAGAATATCCTAAATCAACTCAGCATTTGTTTCTGTTAGGTGGGGATTAAGGGTAGGCTAACATATTTATTGCTTCTTTTAATTTTTTTCAATTATATATTGCCCTTCACTTTGTTACCCCAAATTGTCTTTTCTAACATCTCACTTTGCAAGAGAATGAGGCAGAAAGTGCCGTGCTCCTCACTTAGAAACCAAATCGAACCAAACCAACCTCATTGGTTGGATCCAGTTCAGCTTACTCATAACTATATTAACCAAATTGTTAATACGCTAATTGAAAAAGAAAGGCTAATCTTCATACAATGTGATTGAGGAGGAAAGAAAAGTAACATCCTGGAAACTAAAATTTGTATCAATTTGAATCAGAAGTTTTGAATCAGAATTAAAAAGTTTGAATCAGAAATTCAAACTAAAGTTTGAATTTAACGTTTTTAAATACACTGGCCATTCTGGTAAAATGGTATATAAAGGCTGTGTCGCCAAGCCTATGTGTGTCCTTTAGAGTCAAATAGACATCACAGGACTGCTTGTGGCCGATGGCTTTTCTGAAGTCAAATGAGCAACCTGATTGTTTTAAACCTTTCTACCAATTGCCTTTGATATAATAAGAAATGGAGCTTTCTTGGCATTTGTGTTTTGTTTTGAAATGGCTGCCTGACCAACACCACATCCCAACCTCAGAGTAACTGCAGGTAGATTTAGGCTGAACTGTCTGATGAATTATTGGAACCTTTCTAGATCTATAATTTTATCATCTTTAAATTTCAATTTGCCTTTCCATTCCAAAAAGGTAGTTGGCTTTGGTTGCTTAGATTATCAAAATTCTGTGTTTTTGAGAACACAGGAGATACTAAATTTCTAAGACTCTCTACCACATACTCCTGGATTCTGTGTCTTTATGTTGAAGGTGGGGACCATGAAATCTGTATGTTAAACAGGAATTCTAGGTGGTTCTGATGCAAATAGGCCCCAACCCCAACTTTGAAGAAAAAAGGGTAAGAGTATGGATAAAAGTGATATGGGTAAGTTCTAGGGATCTCAGTAAAGAAAAAAATAAATATATAAAAAAAATAAATAAATAAATAAATATATATACACACACATATATATACAAACACTGTAAAATTGCTATATTTTGTAAGATCTTGGTTTTTTTTTTTCTTAAATATTTTATTTACTTATTTGACAGAGAGAGAGAGATCACAAGTAGGCAGAGAGGCAGGCAGAGGGAGAGAGGGGAAAGCAGGCTCCCCACTGAGCAGAGAGCCCGATGCGGGGCTCGATCCCAGGACCCTGAGATCATGAGCTGAGCCAAAGGCAGAGGCTTTAACCCACTGAGCCACCCAGGTGTCCAAAATCTTGTTTTAATATTCCCAATAACCACAGGAGATTGCAAGGCTGCTTCATACTTGAGTAAAATGGGTGTGAGTAAATAACTTGATAGTTAATTTCAGTGCTAAATTAGAACACCAGTTCCTTACTCTATAGACTTCATCAAAAAGTGGCAAAAAATAATAATAAATCACAAGGAAAATAAGCTAATATAAATTCTTTCAGGACACAGTTTTCAGCCTCATTCTGTGGAAGTATGGGCCTTGGGACACGCCAGATCTTCTTTTTTGTTTATAATCTGGGCCTGAGAAGGGGGTAACTTTTCCTCCTGGTGGCCCTCAATTTCCTGTCCTACAAAGTACCACATGCTGACACTGAGCTCATTTCTACGCCCACGGTCTCAGCCGTATCTCTGCTTGTAGGACTCTTCAATATATTTTTATTTTCTTTTAAGTAGCATGCATTCATCTGACTTTGACTCTCGGGGCTCTCCATCAGTGAGACGCATCTGTTCCCAGCTCCCATAGCAATAATAATAAGGCTTTTACATAGAGAGCCAGGTGGGTGGAACCCCACTGAAGGAGCCCAGCCCATATTTCCAATGGACCATTTCCTTAAAATATATGCTTAGGTCATAAACACTTTTTACTTATCTCTGAAAACTCATATTGGGAAAACTGTGACTCTCCCTCTTAAAAACAAAACAAAATAGCTAGAATTTCATCTTCTGAAAAGCATTTCACTTCTTTAGCTCTCCAGTTTTTCAAAGACACTCATGATTTTTATTAATGGATCTATTCCCGTGTAAATATTTGTCTGTATTAATGATACATATTTATTTGTTTGTTTATTTGACAGAGAGAGAGAGAGAGAGAGAGAGACAGCGAGAGAGGTTACACAAGAAATGGGGAGTGGGAGAGGGAGAAGCAGGCTTCCCGCTGAGCAGAGAGCCTGATGCAGGGCTTGATCTCAGGACCCTGGGATCGTGACCTGCGCCAAAGGCAACTGCTTAAATGACTGAGCCACCCAAGCGCCCCTAAAGATACGTAATTCTTTTTTTTTTTTTTTTTAAAGATTTTATTTATTTGACAGAAACACAAGCGAGAGAGGGAACACAAGCAGAGGGATTGGTAGCGGGAGAAGCAGGCTTCCTGCAGAGCAGAGAGCCCGATGTGGGGCTCGATCCCAGGCCCCTGGGATCTGACCTGGGCCATAGGCAGACGCTTAACGACTGAGCCACCCAGGCACCCCAAGATATGTAATTCTTGATCAGTAGTTTTGCTCTCATCGTATGAGGCCATGAAGTTGTGGTAGAACCCCTGAAAAATTGCATTATCTAGGTATTATCTGGAATGATAACTTAGATGGTTTTGGGTTACTTTAGACCCAGACACACGAGAGAGGGACTTCTCGTGCCAGGAAGTTGGAGTTTGACTTGCTTTGTATTCACAAAGCTGTTTCTAAACTTGATGCAAAAGAGCATGTTGGCATGTTCCTTATTTATTGAAGTAGGTGAATAGTGATGTTTCTGGAATAATAATGGACCTGGCATTGGGACATTCCTCTCTAATGGACGCTAGCTAGTCTGATATTTTATCAAGACCCACTTTCAGAACCTGTGACTTTGCCGCAAGGCTCTGCTCTGCTTCTCTCTGCAGCCCCATGGTGAGCTATTTTTAAGCTGCACATGTTTAATTTTGCAACTTGTGACAATTTGAAAAGCATAACAATGTCTATTCCCACTGAGACATACAGAACACACCAAGATCTATTGAAATGAACAAAATTGGGGGGAAAACTCTTTTGTGGCAAGCCTTCTCGGCAATCACTGAGTTCTCTCTTCCTTGAAGGAAAGCCAACCCTCTTCCCTTAATCAATCTGTCCTGCTTTTTTTTCCATGCTAAGGAGCAAAAGGTGATCCAAGTGTATTTAAGACTTGCTTTGCTTGGACTTCTCAAAAATATGCGGTCAAAAAAAAAATGCATCCAAAATGCAATGAGGAGAAATACATCTTAAAAGGAGCCTGTGCTTTCATGTTCCTCAATAACTTACTTAACAAGGCTGCTGGCTGCTTGCAAAATCATCCCTCATAGGACCTCAGGTTCAGACCACATGGTACATCAGTTTGTCTTTACATTAAATTTAGCTGTAACTTTACTGCCAGAAATGTTAGGAGCCTCTGTACCATGTGCTAAAGTGCTAAGTAGTCTGTTCATCTGTAAAATCTTTGAGCCTTTGTGAGCTGCTGTAAAGTTCACTCACATTTCTCTGTGAGTGTCCGTGGCGTTGGACAAGCATTTCTGTAACATTAAGGATATTTGTTATTTTTGAACCTGTAACTTTGATTATTGATATGATTGGAGGTGACGGTGATACTAGTCAAATTAGCTGATAATTAAGAGCATTTTTCTATTTTATTTTCTAATACTCTGTAGCATTTTCTATTTATTATCTTAATTTTGTGTTGTTTTCCTAAGGATAGCTTTAAGCAACAATATTTCTCCTACACACCTCCCAGAAGTATATAGATACAGGCAGTGGGTTCTCCAACAAAAATTAGTGATTTCTGAGTGGATTCCCTAGAGAAAAGATTGATCAGATTGGGACACTGGGCTTCCACATCAAAACTGAACCTTTACAGAAGGCTGATTTCAAGAAAGTTCCCCAACAGAATGAATGGCAGAATTTTGACAGACTGTCCAGAAGCTGTAGAGAGATGATACCTATGCATGAATTCTAGGAGTCCACATGGCTGGCTATGCTCGCCTCTCCTTCAAATCTTTGCTTAAATAACACTCAATGAAGAGTTTTCCAATCACCCCAATTTACTGCCATTGCTGTCCCCTCCTTCCATTTAGCATATTCCATTCTTGCCACATGTTACTGTCTCTTTCTACCCATTATAATTTCTGTGAGGGGTGCCTGGGTGGTTCAGTTGGTTGGGCAACTACCTTCAACTCGGATCATAATCCTGGAGTCCCAGGATCAAGTCCCACATCAGGCTCCCTGATCAGGAGAAAGTCTGCTTCTCCCTCTGACCCTTCCCCCCTCATGCTCTTTCTCTCATTCTCTTTCTCAAATAAATAAAATCATTAAAAAGAAAAGAGTTCTGTGAATCACTGGTTTTGTCTGTTTGGTTTACTTGTTTAGAACCTAAAACAGTAATGCCTAGTAGATGCTAGAACTGTATTTTTTATTTACTTACATTTGAAGTAAACTTTTCTTGTGAGATAATTGTAGATTTACATGCAACTGTGAGAAATTACACAGAGATCCCAAGGTAAAGCATCCAGTTTCTCTCAGTGGTAACATCTTGTGGAAACCATAATAGAAAATCCCAACTAGAATATTGACATTGATACAGTCAGAATAGGGAGCATTTCCATCATATTGCTCCATCAATAGCTACATCCACTTCTGTGTGTCCCCTATTATTTTCTTAATCATTGATGTCTACTAATCTGGCCTCCTTCTATAATTTTGTCATTTCAAGAATATGACATAAATGGAATCAGGCAGTATGCAACATTTTAAGGTAGACTTTTTTCACTCAGCATAATCCTCTTGAGATTCATCCACGTTGTGTATGTAAGAGGTTCATTTTACTGCTGTGTAGTATTCCATAGAATGAACGGATCATGGTTTGTTTTGCCATTCACCTCTTGAAGGGCATCTAGGTTGTTTCTAGTTTGGGGTATTATAAGCAGAAATGCTGTGAGAATTTATGTCAAAGATTTTGTCTGAATATAGATTTTCATTTCCTTGGGATAAATGCTCAGGAGTCCAATTGCTAGGATATACGGTTGATGTATTTTTAGAATTTTAAAGAACTATCAGACCGTTCTTCAGAATGGCTGTACCATTTCTCATTTCTACCAGCAATGTGTGAAAGTTCCAGCTTCTCTGAATCTTTGCCAGCCTTTTGTCTTACCACTATTTTTTCGTTTTACCCCTTGTAGTAGATGTGCAGTGATGCCTCATTATAGTTTTATTTTGCATGTCAGTAGTGGCTAATGAGATTGAAAATCTTTGCATGTGTTTATGTGCCCTTTGTATGGATCTTCCTCAACATATGGTGGGTTCCATCCCATCAACATTTGAAAATATGGTTAAGTCAAAAATGCATTTAATATACCTACCTACTGAACATTCTAGCTTACTCTAGCCTGCCTTAAACTTACTCAGAATACTTAAATTAGTGTACAGTTGGGGAAATCATAATATAAAGACTATTTTAGAGTAAAATGTTGACCACGTTGTGCAATTTATTGAACACGGTATTGGATGTAAGAAATAAGATGATTATATGGATATGAAATAGTTGTAAGTGTATTGGTTCCTTAAGACCCCAGTGATTGTGTGGCTGACTGGGAACTGTGGCTGCCCAGAATCACAGGAGAGTGTTGTACTGCATGTCACTGGCCCAGATCAAAAGTCAAAATTTGAAATAGAGTTTTTGCTGGGTACGTATCACTTCGCTTCATTGTAAAGTCAAAGAATGGTAATTCGGGGACCATCTGTATATCCTTTTTCAGTGAAATGTCTGTTTGTCTTTTGTTCATGTTCACTTGGATTGTATGCTTTTCACTATTGTGCTTTTTACTATTCTGGAAGTTCTTTGTATATTCTAGATATTAGTCCTTTGTCAGATGTGTGGTTTGCAGATATTTGTACCCATTCCATAACTTATCTTTTCATTCTCTCAACAGGGTATTTGATGAGTGAGTTTTTAAATTCGATGACATTCAACTTATCATTTTCTGCTTTTAAAAAAAATATTTTATTTACTTATTTGACAGAGAGAGCATGAGCAGAGAGAGCGACAGGCAGAGGGAGAGGGAGAAGCAGGCTCCCCATTGAACAGAGAGCCTGCAATGGGGCTGGATCCCAGAAACCTGAGATCCTGACCTGAGCTGAAGACAGACACTTAGCTGTCTGAGCCCCCCAGGTGCCGCTCATTTTCTACTTTATAAGTAATACTTTAGGTGTGAAGTCTTAGAAATCTTTGCCTAACCCAAGACCTTGAAAATTTTCTCCTATTTTTTCTCCTTAAGCTTATATAGTTTTACCTTTAAGTATGTGATTCAGCGAAAGCTAATATTTGTATAAAATATGAGACCTTGGTTAAAGTTCACGTCTTGCCTGAAGATGTCTAATTGTCTGCCTCCATTTGTTGAAGGGCTGTTTCCTTCATTGACTTACTTTTGGCATTTTTTGTCAAAAATCACTTGTGCATAATTGTGTGGATCTATTTCTAGGCTTTCTATTCTGTTCCATTGAATTATGTATCCATCTCTGTGCCATTAGCACAGTCTTGATTACTTAGCTATATTCCTCTTGAAATCAGGTAGAATGATTTCAAGACTTACTCTGCTTTTCAAAATCATTTTAGCTATTCAAGTTCCTTTGTCCTTTTCTATATATGTATTTAAAATAATCTTGTCTATATTTAAAAAAAATCTGACTGCGATTTTGAGGTTGAAATTTTTGGGATTACATTAAACCTTTTTTTAAATTTTATTTTTTTTTATTTTGGGGGGCATAAACATCAGTTTGGGGAGAATTGACATCTTTACTATGTTGAATCTTCCAGTACATGAACATACTATGTCTCTCTGTTTATTTAAATATTCTTTTATTCTTGCATCTGAATTTTTACAGTTTTCAGAATACAGGTTTTGCACACGTTTTGTTAGAATTATACCTAAATATTCATTTTTTGAGCAATTGTCAATGGTCTTGTGTTTTAAATGTCAGTGTCCATAGGTTTATTTGCTAGTACAATTGATTTCCCAGTAGTATGATTCAGTGTTTAGCTAGTGTCCTATGACCTTGTTAAACTCACTAATTAATTCTAGGATCTTTGTTGTTGTTGTTATTGTAGATTCCTTGGGATTTTCTCTCCTTTCTCTTCCAGACCCTGCCACCATTGTGATCTCCTCATAGGTGTTCCAGCTTCCACACCTACCACCCTACAGTTCATCCTTTATGTAGTAGATGGGATCATACAATTTCCCTAGTCCCAGGAATGACCTTCCAGCACAGATAGACTAGATCCAGACTCCTTAACGTGGCTCTATGGCCCTACACACTTGTAGGATCTGTCTAGTAGCCCGTCTGTCTTCGTGAAATCATCTTTTATGAGTCTCTCTGGGTTCAATATGCTGCGGTGGCCAACCCCTCCTTCTGTTCCTTTAGGATACCTAAATCTTTCTGTTTTAGGATACCTTCTGTTCCTTTAGGATACCTAAATCTTTCCCAGCTTGAGGTCTTTGTACAAACTCTTCACTTCACTTGATGTGTTTGGTCCCCTAAGCATTTCAATGGTCAATCATTGGCTCCTTGTAACTGTCCTTTCTTATGCATCTCCTTCCTCTCACTTTCTATTCTACCAATCTAGTTTCATAGTCTCCCTAGCTCTTACCCACATGTGATCTTTTCTTATTTTTTTGTTAATTTGTTTTTTATACTGAGGTGTTAGTGCCATGAATACTATATAATTTATGTAGAAATGATATACTGAGCACTCGTAATGTTCAATACATGGTTCTGGTGCCAGAATTGTGTTTTTCTCCATTACTGCTCTATCTCCAGTACTTGAACCACACATGGAATGTAATGGGTGCTCAGTACATAATTTCTACATAAATGAATGAAAGTGTTGGACTGAATGTCATCTCTACCATATCTTATTTTACTCTTCAACAAACAAATGAAATATCTATATCTCCATTTTGTAAATAAGAGAATGAGGCTTTAGAATAATTAACTCAACTATGGAACTATAATAGTATATTTCTTCTGCCTATTTCAAATATGTGTGAGGAAGAACTTCAAAACTTATGTTGCTAAACTTTGTGTATGAAATTGTTTTTATCTCAGACCCTTTCAGTTGATGTTTTGAAAATTCCTGGAAAGCATGTTTCATTATCTCATTCAAATGGTTATACCACTGTATCTGGGAATGACGGAGCATTCTAGAAAGTGAGTTACTCCTCAATCTGTTTAAGCTTATGATTCTAGGAGTACTTCTTTCTTTATTGTAAAAGAACATCATTTCATGCATAATACTGTTGGGAAATATTATTTCCAACTAGGATTGTTACACATGTTGGGAGAAAAAACAACCAAAAAAAGACGTGTTTAGGTATTTAAATACAGAGGATGCACATTCTATGTATACTAAATCTCATGGAGATAATATTTATATTTTTACAAAACAAGCAGAAACAAATAAACACCCTGGGAATATAAATTAGAGTGTAGACAAATCCTAGAAACTGCCCAAGGCACTCAAGAATAAAAACAACAAAACCTCTGTACCTTCAAAGACGGAGAGCCTATAGTTTTCTGGCTTTCATTTCACTTCCTACCTCTACAACCCTGTCTTCAATAGGAGAATACTTTGCGAAAAGTGCAAACTCTGACACTTGTTCTCACCATTAATTCAAAATAAGTCAGTTGGTAGGGAGCTAGCAAGTTGCATTTTGCCTTTTAGAAATATGGAGAAACTGAGTCCATTCTTTCTCTTAGGTTAATGCAGGAAATTAGTTTTGGAGCTCGGTTGCCTGCAGGCAAAGTACTGGGGCTTAAGAGTTGTGGTTTCCAGGCCACTATATTTTGAATGAGACCAATTTTTTTTTTTTTTTTTTTTTTTTTTTTTAATTTCCAAATACTTGAGCCTGGAGCCTGGACAGTGCCGAAAACACAGCCAGATTTAGGTAACAGCTTCTTTTCCACCTCTGTGCCCATGAAGTGGAATGTATTTATCTGTGACAAAACAGCCTTGATACCATTTGGTGGTAAATCTTCATCTCCATTTGTTTATAATCAGGGTCAGCTTCTCCGATGTGCCTTTTGCACTGGTTAGGCTTTCTGAATCTGATTAACACTGTATCAGGGAATTGTCGGATGTCTGACCTTGAACAGCATGCTATCCTACTTCCCCTCTTTGGAAGGGAGTAGGAATCATTTTGTACAGCTTTAGACCCTGAGATTCTTCCCCCCACCACGGGCTTGATTGCATTAGCAGGCTCTTTTCTTTCTTGGTACCCAAAGGGTTTCAGCCCCAGTGACCTGTCATCTGTCCCCTCACCTGCTTACATGCTGATTCATTGATGAGCTGGCATCACAGTCCCCGCCTCCCTGTGAATGGTCCGTGAGGTTGCAATTGCTCCTGGAGAGGGGCTGCTGAGCTGAACCACAGTGGGTTACTACAAGTGGGAGCTGGCAGCCTGTCTGCTGCCACCGAAGAACTCGGTGACCGTCCTGAGAAGCAGCCCCTTTCCCCCACCCCAGGTTACTGTTCTGTTCTATCCGTATCCGGCTTCTCTAGCTTTTTAAAGGAATTTCTGATTCAGGCACTCACAGCTAATTCCACAGGAGTTGTAAGGCAGCCTGTGACATAAACTGAGACAGAAGTTTCCCCTCAGAGACTGTCTTTTTTTTTTTTTTTATTGGCAAAGACTTCTGGCTCTCACCAGAGGAATACCTTGTTGCTTAAGATGAGTGGCTGTAGAAAGCGGTGTAAACGTGAAATACTGAAATTTGCCCAGTATCTTCTCAGACTATTAACAGGTTCTCTTCATACAGGTAATGACTTTTTTTTTTTTTTTTTTAAATAAAAGAGGCTGATAGAGCATGGTAATGAAACGGAGTAGGGAAGACTTACTATTTCTGTGTTGTGTTTATTTTTAAGGTTGTCAATAAAATACAATTGTGTTTGCTGAGATTCATGTTTCTAAAAATGTGTGCAGTGCAGTTCTAATTTGGGGGAGAGAACTGGAGTCTGTGAATGTATCTTTTATGTCTTTTTGGCAATGTTGCTGTTAAATGTGCCTCAATCTCAGGAAGCCGTGTCTGCAGAGTAGAAAGATTTTTTTTTTAAAATGCATGCTCGTGTGAGGGGTTTCCTCCTCTCTCCTGCTTTGCTGCAGTTTGTTGGAAAATCACTTATCTGTTGCCTTCTTGCAGGTATTTAGAAATTCTCTAGAACTCTTGGATTATTATAATGCATAGATGATTTATAGTGGTTGGTCATAGAGCTGGGGCCATGAAAGAGTTAAGGCTGTTTCTTTTGAATTTCTTAGTTTCTGGCAAAATGTGAGCAAAATGTGAAAACAGCTAAAGAGTAAAATGTCCACGAGAGGTTTGATATTTGTTACATTGCAGTTATTTTGATGTTTAAAAATTTGCACGATTGAAATAAAAACTCTATTTAAATCTAAGTGTTGATAGCAAGAAAATATTTTTAAGATGTTCCAGAATTATGAACCCAAACCAGTAGTTTTGCTGCCCGTGAAATTGCTAGGTAGTGCCATTGTTAAGACAGTGACAGGTGGGATGCAAACTACTTTGACTCCGACAAGAGGTATTTTTAATGGACCATCAAACTTCTAAGAGGCAGAGCTTTCTTGATACCATGCTATAGTTTGATTCTAGCCAATGAGGAACTGTTGTTAGGTTTATTTTTTCAATGCAAATTTGTTTTCTTTAAATAATTAGAAGGACCGCACATAAACCTACACATTATGATGCAGAGATTGAGACATGAATGTGAGGAACATTTGCTCTAGGAAATAAACTCTTTATGGTTAACAGTAGAATTAACATATATAATTCTGTCGACACCCTGATAAGGAAAAACACTTTTGAGAGAATAACTGAAAATCAATCAATTTCTGGGAGTATTAAGTATTAAGAAATGTTACTGGGATTGTTACCAAATGCTGATTTTTAAGTAGGGCAAATTGTGGTGACTTCTGATGCTTTTAAGAGTAACCACTGAGAGTCTGTACCTGACTTTTGTTAACTTTGAGCTCTGTTGTATTTTCCACCCAGTTTTTTTTTTTTTTTAATATTACAGTTACCAACACATGGTCCCATCAGTCTGACTGCTTTATCATGAAATGTGATCAGCGATATTAATATGACATTAGCTTTAAAGTTTCCGTTAAGGATGGTGTGCCATATGCGATGGCGCGTCTCATTGGACGGTGCTTGATATGTGATCTTTTATCTTGCTATCAAATTAGAGAAATATTTTATAAAAGAAAGCCTTCTATGAGGTTTCCATGGTAGTCTGTATTTTCCTCTTTGATAAGGGAATTTTAAGGTTCTACCTGTTTCTTACTGGATTTAGGAGCAGTGTTCTGCCTTTTTTGCTCAGTCTATGTCTAGTTTTCCTAAACTTTCATTTTCAAAGAATTTTATGAAGATGGTAAATGGTTGTGAAGTCGTAAACCATAAATATTGAATCCAAAATACAGTGGGTGTCCAGTCCCTGGATGGTAATTTATAGTATGAAATTTATGGAAAGCTGGCATAGTCGCAATTTTTCAAGACCTATTTAATGCATATTTAGAAATCAATATAGGTGGGACACCTTCTCCTCTTTCTGAGCCACAAGAGGAAAAAAAAATTAAGAACTTTGAGAAATAGGACAGATTGTTATACAGTAGTGAGATAGATTTATGGCTTGAGAAATGTGATTACAGCAACTTGTTTCTTGTAAAAATCTTTTCGGCTCAGGCTCTAATATTAAACGTTGTAAGATCTAGCTGGAATCTTTACAACCACTGAAAATGCAACTTGGAAAAGCCAATTTATGCATTTACCAGATACTGTGATAATATACACAGTTCATATTGCAGTATCTAATGTAAAATTCATTAGGACACTTTCAAGTCCCTTGGCTAGTAATTAATGAAGAAGTAGGAAGCAGAGTTGAATTAGTTTAAAAAATTTGCTTTAAGGTTGGATATGCAAGCAGTTGCTAATTGTATCCGGAACAATCAGCATATGTCTTTGTAGTTATCAAAAATTTAAAACAATACTAGAGAGCCTTGCATGATTTCTTTTTTTCATTTTACCAACAAGCTCTTTATTCTTACTTTTTCAGTTAAAGATGTGATCTGAGGAAATAGTGATTTTGTTTTATATTTGTAAACAGGTTAATTTCCCAATACATCCTCTGTATTGTTGGCAGTTGCCTTTCATTTGATACCCAAAATGCCTGTGACTTTATACAAACACAGAAAATTTTAAGTACAAAGAAATTTTCATGGATACAAACTCTCCTTTGATGTGTTTTATTGGTGTTATCACAAGTTAGAGGAAAGCAGCTTCCTTTTCTGAGAGCTTTTCATATAAGTTTTGACAATGCCTATGACTGCTTATAGATAAATAATTTAATTAGGAATTCATCTAAGGTAATCTTTGTAATAGAGAATATAAATTCAGTGGTAAAGATTTGTCCAGATAAAATAATTTTATTTTACCAGGAATATTTTACATATTTTTATCATGGCAAATCACTCTTTAAAGAGTAGATTTTACAAACATGTATATTTGGCTTTACTTATCATGAAAATAGAAGCATTTTTAAAGATCCTTTGTTATATATAATACTGGTCAGAAATCCATCAGCAAAAATCACATGTCAATGGCGTGTTCAGTGTAGTAGGTATAAAAAGGATTAACTGTCCAAATACCTTCTTAATTTGAGACCTGCATCTTCATGTACCACATTATGCCCAATTCCAGATGTGGCTCACAATAACCAATATATCCTTATACATCTAAATAAATGGAAACAATTTGTGAGGATTGTAATATGATGCTGTTAATTTGAGTGGGCAATTTGATAGGCAATTTGTGTACCATTGGGACCCATAGAATGGCCTGTCCTATAAATACTGACCCATGAAGAAAGGTTGAATGATATTACAAATACCAGATTTTGACCTGTTTCTTCTTTATGTGTGAAATTTAGTACTGGAATATTTTATAGTACTTATTTGGAGGGTGTTTGGACATTTATCAATTCTCTGTGCATAGTTTTCTTGAAAAATCAAGATCTGAAGTCATTTTCTTGTTAGCAAGTGTGCCCCAAACAAATGACTCAGGTGGATATTTCCTGGGGCTCTTTTACAGGCTTCAGGATAGCAAGTTATAGGCGTGGCCAAGTTCAACTCTCCACCTAAGGGAAACAAAAGCAATTTAAATCAAAATATCCTGTTAGGCAATTAGAGTATTTCAAATTTAATGAATTCATAGTATTTAAAGCATGAGGTAAGCATTCATCACATTAACAAGTAGAAAACTTCAGATTGAGAGAGGGAGTGCGCACAACCGAGCACATTTATTTTGCAAGTTTGCGTTGAGTTGTTTCTAGCCTTACATTCGTTGTTGAAGTTACTGTGAATCAAGCCATCCACAAGGCTAGTGACATAAAGATTGAGATATTTTTATGTTACATTTTTAAAGTGTAAAGAGAAAATAAAGGGTGAGTTGTAACGAAATCGGAGAATTAAGAAAGCCTGTCTGGCTATATCTACTTGTTTTTGCCTTTCCTTTCTTTCTTCCTCCTAGTTACGAATCACAAGATCAAGTCTTCACTCCCCTCTGACCTTCTCTTCTGTCCCCATCACTGCCACATTTGAACACTGGGTAGACACATCTCCTGCAAAGGATGTATTCCCAAAGACCTCACATACTTAAAAATTTGCACAACTCAAGTTTAACCCTGGCAAAAGATGACAGGTGTTTCTATTTCTCAGTTACCTGGTCCTACCACATGACAATTGAATAAGCAGTCTCTATTCACTTGGCCTGCCAGCTCTGAAATTATGCTGTTCTTGATTAAATTTTTATTTTTTAATTCTTTCAAACTTTGCTGTCAAGTGAGATTATATTCCTTAAAGCACTATTTAAAATTTGCATTATTGAAATGCACACAAAGTTCTGCCATGATCATACTCAGTTTTCTTGTGCTTCTTCTATTGAAACCTGCCCTCAGGTAAGAAGAAAGCAAAGAAGGATGATGTTTATACTTGACTGCCAAGGAATATATGCCATTGTATTGCTTTTCCCAGCAGAGTATGTATTTTAATTTTATTTTAATTTTATCAGAAGATTTATTTTGGCCTCTGTTAATTACTTGAACTTTCCATTCAGGAGTGAAGGGATATTTTGAGGGATTCAGCATCTTGCCTCATCTCCTCAAATTCTTCCATTGTTGCCAAATCTAGGTAGAGGATCCCTGAATTCAGTGGAAAAAACACCTATATTTGCAGACATATACTGGTTGTCCCTTTCATTTTGGAAGAAAATCTCATGTTAGTGTTTAATGACCTTTGATGTTTCTTACCACATAATTAGTATATGAGGTAAACTTATAGGGCTTAAAGACTATAAAAGAAGACTGTTTTATCATTGTGAGAATTTCAAACTAGTCAGTGATACCATCTTAATCTTAGATATGATAGACTCTTAAAACTCATTTGTTGACTGATAGACAAAATTAATCCATATATTGCATACAATCTAAAGGAAAGAGCTAATATCCATAGAAGGAGCTGCATTTGCCCCTGTTGGTTGAGGTAATCAGAGATTTCTTACCAGAAACTTCAGCAATTCAACACTTCCTTTAGATCCTTAAAGAAATACTGAAGTTTCACATCGTGGGACCAAGACTGTGGAGGACATTGTACATTGACTGTGATATGTAATAGGTATGTTCCTGGCAGAAAGGAGATCTCACAGTTAAGAAAAGAATTTAATAAAGGGACTGTGTATGTGGGCAGGGTGTAAGGGAATCAAGTAGCTAACTACTCTGAAGCTAGTAACAGCAGACCACTGAGGGGCAAAGGGAGGGGAGCCCTCTCTGAAACCTAGAGAGGGAAACTATGCAGATGGCTGCTTGACAGGAGATGTGGCCTTTAGTCCAAGGACACAGCCAACCCATGGAGACCTGAGAGGTAGGGAATTCCACGGGGAAAAGTGGTTGCTGGCCTCTCCTTCCTTCTGACCTTAAGATTTATTGCTAGTGCTTCCACCAGCTGACCCCATTCTAGAAGCTAGTGGAAAAACCACTGTAAATAGGGGAAATATGCTCATGGCCGTATTTATTATTTTATTTTAACCCACCATAGGTATTACCACTGACCAGGCTTCCTTTTTTTAAAAACTATTAACATTGGTTGTGTTGCTTCCCCTCAGAAGATATTGGAAGTGGGATGAGGAAGCTAATCATATCCCTGGGTGACTCGTAAGATTTCTGTCATTCTACCACATCTTTCACCATCCTTGTTTATCTTTTATTTTGTCCACATAGCTTCAGTCCAAAATTTCTCTGTGTGTTTCTTAAACCTTATAAGGAGAACAAACCTACACCTTTAAACAAATTGACTGTTTTTGGAGCAGATGTCACTGTAATCAGTCAGATTAAAGCACAGGAAAACAATGCCATATTTGTTATATAGCAAAACAGGATTATAACCAGGATTATGCGGCTATGGATGGTGTATGCTAGGTATGATGGTGAATTTTCTTTGATAAAGTATATTTTCTCCCTAAACTCCACTTTCCGTCTTGGGGATACAATGGTGCATTGGTGGGGAGAGGCCAAGAGCCGAGAAGCTGCCCTTACTTATGGAAGAAAACAAAGTCCAACCGGTCATGATAGAAATCAGCACTGATATATTTTTTGCAGTATATACTGAACAATTTAATAAACAAACTAGTTTTTATCAAGCATCCGCAATGGATGACTCTATGCCCAACACTATCCATTTCTCCTGTCTGATAGAGGTACTGCAGTAACATCAGGATGTCTCAAAATGTTTTCTATTTGGGATCTATGGATAATTTTTTAAAGGTGAATGCTTGGGACTGTGGAAAGAGATCCACATTTCCGACTGGCTGAAGAGGGAAAATAATCATGATTTTCAGCAGGTAGTGAGTCCGAGAGAACTGAGTGGGTGGCTGGGGGTAGAGGGGAGAACTTCTCCACGTTGGGGGAGTAACCTCATATAAAGCATTCCATCCTTTGACACCCTCCTTTCTGTGTCTTGAGTCTGGCTCACCCTCTGGGTCTGTTGTGCTTCCTCTAATGTCATGTCTTTTCATCATAATCTCAATGACCATAACATAAATATATTACATTAAAAATGAAAAAAGAATCCTGAAAATGTGTTCCAGGAGAGCTGTTCTCTCTGCCCAGAGCCCCACTGTGCTTCTGGGGGTCAAGGGCATGCCCAGAGGAAGAGGTGGGAGGCTCCTGTTGGCATCTCAGCCTTATCCCTGCTCCTACAGTTGTGAAAGTCACCCAGCTGCTCTGAGTTGGGTCAATCCATCTGTAAAATGGGGATATTCCTCCATATATTTCTGTTATCATGAAACATCCAACAAATGGTAACTTTTGTCACTATTATTGATCTGGTATCTATAGGATGTTCTATTTTTGTTTTTGCTTTTTGTTTGTTTGTTTCAAATTGAATTTCCCTCAAAGGTAATTGGATACCCCATCATCGTTGTGCTGTCTAGTACTTAAAAATAAATAGAAAGTAACCTGGACAAATGACTGTGATTTTTCAACTCTTTTGCCTTTGATTTTATTAGTTTTCAATAGCTACAATTGCCATTTATTCATTCAACTAACATTTATAAAGTGGTTATTAAGGGCTGAGCCTTGTGGTTTTATAAACTATTTCTTGGTGATTCCTTCCTGCCCTGTGTTACCCTGCCTGAAGAGTCAATAAATGCAGGACAGTCAGCTCAGCAAACCGACATGTGCTAAGATTATGAAAAGCAGAGGGGAGCTGTCTCATGGGATTTTAGTCAAGAAGAGGAAAGTACAATGGGCAACCTAGGGGAGGCAGTAAAGCTTTAAGGTAGAGAGAAGCTTGAAAATTAGAGAGAGAGGCTGATAAGGGGGGAGCCAAGGAAAGCAGATGTGGAGGCAGCTGGGAGAAAGAGGATCAGTAGGATTATTTGTAGAAGAAAGAATGCCTCCACAACCATATTACTGCAGAAACTACCAGCAAAGCCCACCAGAAGATTCCATTCCTTGTCCAGAGATACTACTTCTGTGGCTAACAGCGATTCAGGTAGTGAATGTTACATTTCTTACCTGCCCCTTACTAAATCCGTCTTCACTGTGTGGTATGTACTGATCTTCTTACTTTTTGAACTTTGGTATACAAGTTGTCTGTTCCATATTGTTTAGCACTGAATTGCTCATTAATCCTGTATTATTAACGGATTTGGGTGTTAGAGTCACATCTCAAGTAGATCTGAGTCTTCTAAAAGACATTTAAAAATGTATTTATTTATTTTAGTGAGGGAGGGACAAGGCAGGGGGAGAAGAAGACTTAAGCAGACTCTGGACTGTGGAGCCCCATAAGGGGCTCGATTTCACCACTCTGAGATCACGACTTGGGCTAGAACCAAGTCGGATGCTCAAGCAATTGCACACCTGGGAGCCCCTCTAAAAGGTATTTTTAAAAATTTAATTCTCCAGATCTCCCCCAACACATTGCATGCTGTATAGTATCTGCTCAAAAACACAGTTTTGGGGGAGGATATACTAAATAAGTATTGGTTTCTTCATATAATTTTGTGTGTTCCTTTCTGAGTCACATTATCAGACTTAAGCAGTACCCCTTGAGCAACCCATGGGGAACCTATTCCAAGGTGCCAAATCTAGCATGTGGTGGGGCTAAGGTATAGAACTGGTTTTGTCAGAATCCAAACTATATCTTTGTTTCACTACACAGTTCTTCGGCGAACTCAAAACTCCCGCTGAAGCGCTCTGTGAGGACTTTAATTCTCAGGTCAGCTATCACCTTAGCCATTTCCAATCCAGAAGAGCCCCCCTGCCCCTAATGCTTTTCTTTTATGTCATCCTTTTGAAGCATTATCTATGTTATAGATAGGGTGACCAAAACTGAGACACTTTTGGGAGTAAAAGGAGGCGATCTGAATCACAGCACAAACACAGACACAAATCAGGAACATTTCAGGCAAACTGGGGTATTTGGTCAACTTCTCCATGGAAATTACCACTATCTGAAATAATTTTGATTATTTACCTATTTACCATTTACCTATGATTAAAAACTGGAATGTAGACTCCTCTTTAAGGGCCATGTTTTGTTTTGTTCATTATTGTAATTGAGTGCCTACACCTTGTCTGGCACATAATAAGTGTTCAATAAGTTGTTCGATGTATGACTGCATTGCACTGAAATGCTTTTTAGGGGCCAAAGCTGCATCTCCTGCCTCTTTTTTTGCTTGTCTTCCCCCAGGTTGGTAGGATTGTTATTGTTTGCCTCTATCACTTCTTGTGATCTTGGTCATGTCAGTTACGCATTCTAATTTCTGTTGTGGTTTTGCTTTTTCTTATCTCTGCCCAGTACTTCTTCCCATCATGGTAACTGTTGTACATAATCCAGATCCCAGAAAGTCTGAATTCTCTCTAATTATACACAGAGGAGGTATAACTACACATTTAAAAATAGGGGTAGGACAATATACTTGTCCATTTGTTTCAAAAGTTATATATCTTCTGAGTGATTTATGTATAAATGTCTATGTATTTTCTCACTTTCCTACAGTGAACATATTATATGGATAATAATTTCATTTTAATAATTTTAAGGTAATAAAATAGAAATTTATGGGTTCTTCAGTCTTTAGCTACTGTAAACCTGCTGGAGATAAGAAAATATGCCACCTTGGATGTACTATAATTTTAGAAGTACTACAAAAAATATATTATTGGGATTTCAGTTCTCTGTTTTCTGTCTGCAGTTTTCTTCTCCAGCTTGCTTCTAACTTTGAGGATACTGTAACTTCCCCTAGCTCAGTATTATCACCTCTACAATGGGAAGATTTCCATTGGGCAAGGTCATCAGGTTAGGATAAGAGCCTTACCTGCAATATCAGTCATGTTTCACTTCTGTAATACGCTGCTAAGATACATAGAGCCTGTTTTATTATGGGATATGCATAGAAGAGTTTCCTGCCATCTTATAATTCCGTGAGCCAAACAAAAGTCAAAAGGCGTCAAAGAGCTATGAAGCCAGTTCTATAAAAGGCTTTTAGAACTTTAAAGATCAGTTTTATGCTGTGTCTACTAAAGTCCCCCAAGGGAAACTATACAGCCAACTGCTGGGCATTTACCCAAATGCATGCAATTGTGCCTTCCAGTCAGGCCCTCCTAGCCTGTCTCCAAGCAGAAGCATAGTCTGTGATCTCTGAAGGTTAAGAAATTTGGTGGAGCTCAATTAGTGAGAGTGCACAACCTATGACATTAACAAAGACAATGTCATGTATATCATGCTACTTATATAAATAGTTGTGTTGGAATATATTATTGGATCACAGACATGAGG
>CM053604.1:12579480-12608875 GCA_028646535.1 Procyon lotor | reverse complement strand
CTCGATCCCAGGACCCTGAGATCATGACCTGAGCCAAAGGCAGAGGCTTTAATCCACTGAGCTGCCCAGGCACCCCGAGCAACTTAAAATTTCAAAAAATAAATAGAATACCTAACTTAAAGATTTCCTTCAAAAATGATACAGTTTAAAATCTGTGTACTTAAATGGTTGTACTCAATGATGCTTTAATACTCTGAGCAAAAGTCCTCTCCTACCCCAAAATTGATGATAGCTTATACATTGCTTCACTGTGGTCAACATAAATATTTTTGCCAAAAACTCGTGAGTGTAAAGTCCTCACATTTTTAAAATTAGTAGTTAATGAAGTTATTTTTTCTTCATCAATGGATAAAATTAATAATTGCATCCATCTTGCCTATTTCCTGGGATATAAGATGTCATGGAATTGAAAGCAGCAATGAAAAATAGAAATTCTCTATTTCAGAAGTCAGTAGTAAGAACCTGATGATTTCTTAAATTCTTTGTGAAATACTATAAAGATAGGAGGCATACATAGATTTAGGAATTTAGGAAAACCAAATTTACTTAATATAATTCATTAATGTTTTAAGACTTCAATTATTACCAATAAAATAAGATTGATCTGGAGAAGTATTTTATTATGAAATAATGAATTTTTAAATTCTCGGAGTCCATATATAAATTTAAAGAATATGCAGTGACTGTACTCTCAATTCAAACAAGGGAAGCAGTCAGTGGAGGTATGAAGTCAGCCTATTCAAGCGTCTAATAATTTAGGTGAATGATATTTCTTTCTTTTCTTTTTTTCATTTAACATGATACTGAAGTTTTTATTTTAAAGTAAACACTCTTTTCGTTTTTATTTATGAGATTGTTTACTCCAGATCCTGACCTTTATAGGAGGACAGACCTGAGCTTGAAATCCGGCTTCACCAGTCATTAGCTGTGTGACCTTGGGCAAGTTACTTTACCTCTCTCAGGCTCACTGACCTCATCTGTAAAAGGGGTTAATGACAGTTCCACCTTCGCAAAGATTTTGCTAATCATGCAGATAATGTGCAGAATTAAGACAGAGCCTGACACAAGGTAATTGATCAGTAACATGTTTTTATAATAATAATGTGTATAAGTTCATGGATATTTATCATGCCTCAAGTATGTGTGGCACGCTAAGAGGGTATGATGAGGCATAGGAACCTGCATGAGACACCAGCTATATCATAAAGAAGCTCAACATTTAACAGAGGAATTAGAACGTATAGAAAATAATTTTAATGCAGACTTGAATAAGTTAAGTAGCAGGAGAGAGGTATAGGCAGTGTACCAATAGAATCCAAAGAGAGGGTTCACTCTGTTTTGTGGCAAGAGATGTTTTAGTGTTGAAAACTTTCGACATGGCTTTTAGTGGCTATGGGTTTGGAGATGCTGAGTTGGTGATTGGACTTCCCAGGAAGAGCAGAGAACAGAGGAAGGAGATATATAAAAACAAATATATTGCTAAGGTTCATTCATACAGCAGATATGTATTACATGTCTGGTCTCCTCTAGACACTCTTCTGGGAACTTGGAATATATCAGTAAACAAAGATTCATTGCTATCATGTAGTGAGGAGATAGACAATAATCATGTTAAGTTGATTGGATAGTATGTTTGTGGGTGGTAGGTACTCTGGGTAAAAATAGAACAAGGTAAATGGGTTTGGAGGGCTATGGAGGTTGGGGTGTATATTAGTTTCCAAGGGATGCTACAATAAAATACTACAGATTTGGTGGCTTAAACAACAATTTATTTTCTCAGTTCTAGAGAAAATTTATTTTCTCATAGTCCAAGCTCAAGGTGTTGGCAGGTTTGATTTCTTCTGAGGCCTTTCTCTGTGGCTTGCAGCTGGCCGCCTTCTCACTATGTCCTCACGTGGCCATTCCTCTATGATGACACTTCTCTGATAGCTTCCTATGTGCCCAGATTTCCTCTTCTTATAAGGATACCAGTCAGATTGGATTAGCGCCCATTCTAATGGCCTTACTTAACTGAATCACCTCTTTAAAGACCTTATCTACAAATACAGTTATGTTCTGAGGTAGTAGGGGGTAGGGCTTCACTATATGAAATTTAGGGGGGCACAATGAGCTTGTAATAGGATGTTTAGAATTTCAATCAAGTGGTCAAGATAGGCTCTTGATGAGAATGACATTAGGTCAAAATCTTAGAGAAAGCAAGAGAGCCATAGAAATATATAGGGAAACAGATTCCAGGCAGAGACCTTCCAGGGTAAAGACCCTGAGACAGGCTTGTGTTCAGTGTGTTCAAAGAACCAAAAGTAGGTCACTTAGCTAGAGCAGAGAAAAAAACCAAAGAGTGTAATTGGAGATAAAGGCAGACAAACAAAGAGGCCCAGAATATACAAGACTTCACAGGCTATGGTGAGAAGCTGAGCATTTGCTCTGAGTGGCACTGACAGCCTCTGCAGGACTCCGGGCAGGGAGTTAAATTCAATCACGCTCATCACTGGCTGCTCCTTTGAGCTGTACAATAGAGCAGGAGTCAGCAAACTACAGCCCATGGGCCAAGTCCAGCCCATTGCCTGTTTTTGTATGGTCCATTAAGTAAGAATTATTTCTACGTTGGTAAGTGATTGATAAAACATCCATAGAAGAAGAATAATTCATGACAGAGGATAATTACATGAAGTTCACATGTAGCACCCCGAAATAAAGTTTTAGTGAGACTCTAACTCATTCATTTGCATGTTACCTATGGCTGCTTTTGTGTTATAATGGCAAAGTTGAGTAGTAGTAAGGCGACCTGCTTGGCCTGCAAAGCCTACACTATTTTCCATCTGATGATTTCAGAGTAAGTCCTCTGACCTTTCTAGAGAGGGTCAAGGATTGAAACAGTGGGGAAAGTGGTGGCTCCAGCTAAGATTGTAAGGCCTGTGGAGGCCATAGTGTTGGGGTGGACAGCAGTGCTTGTGAAGCAGTGTGTTTGGGAGAAATGATGGAGGATGTGGATTGGGGAGAGGTTGGGGGTTCAGTGCATTGCAGTTAAATGGGGTATCCTTCCAGCCTTTGAACAGAGATGTGCCACTATCACAGCACAGTGTTTTAGGAAGCCTGATGAGCAGCAGATGACGAGGAGGGGCTGACTGCAAAGGTAGTCAAGAGGTGTATTGGTGGCCTGAAAATGGAAAGATGAGGACAATAAAAAGACAGATCCGAGAGTACCCTGAACATGTTGGGCAGGTTTTCCATTTTCTGTGCCAGGGAGGAACCTTCTGTGATATTATAGCGGTTTTGCAACACCTTTAAAAATATCTTGAAGTGGTAGAATACTAGTATTCTAATTATATACCCTTTGAGCTAAAATAGGGTGCTTCAAGTGAATCAGGCCGGATGCCTTTTACCATTTTAGGCCTTTGGGTATATAATATTGAAAATATGAACTAAAAGAAGACCATCAGAAAAAAAAAAAAAAAAGAAAGAAAACATTAAAAAGAACCATCAGTAATCAGTGAGTGGTCTAAGGAACTCCCCATCTGGATTTCCAGTGGATTTAATTAACATTTATTGGTTAAAGGTAAAATGCTTTAACTTTGCTTTCTTTTTTCTTGTATGAGCTACTTCTGTAATCTAGATCTTCAACCTTAAAGTACTTCTATAGACATCCATTATCTCTGCTAAGATACCTGAGTCATGTTCTTTCTAATATATATTCCTAAGATTGATGGGTGGAAAGACACTTAACTCAATTTTATGTGTTCCTTAAATCACCTCAATCATATTTTTCACATAGAACTTTGGTTCTTCCTTAAAAATAACCCTTTATCGTTATAGAAGGTGATTACAATATTAATTATGGAAGCTTAGCTGATATAGTTAAAGCAATGTTCAGTATTTCATGTATTATGTCCAAAGTTATTCAAGTTTGATTTGTAACATATAATTCTGACTTCATGGTGTCCCATCTTTCCGAATGCAAGTGATGGTAAGTAATGTTGAGACACAAAACAATCCAAATATAGGAAGAATAGAGTGGGCTAAAATCTTATAAGTCTTCTTTAAGAAAGAAGAAGTTACATAGCATAAAATAGACTTCAAACCCAGAGCTGATTTATTCATATATGAAGGAGTACAATGTTCCTTGAATGAATATATTTCTGTTGACAGGATCTTTCAGACATCGCTATATTCTGAATTTGGACTAGTTAAAAGAAGCATGAAATATCTCTGCTGCAATGAGGAGAGGAAAGTAGAATATCTCTTGTTCATCTAAAAATAATCATTCTTCACCCAGAACGGAGGGGTGATTGAGTATTCTCACTAGAATTTCCAAAGGAAGAGTCATCCATGGACAAGATTTGAGGATGACTTACCCAGGTTATGATTTAACTTTGGAAATGTCCCTCAAGTTTTATATGCAGGTAATTGAGTTAGGAAGATGATAAAATTCATTTCCTATTTTCTAGTTTATCTTTCTTAAAAGAAAGGGTCTTAATCTGCCTCAAAATTTCCCTAACTCTAAGAAGTAAAAGACACGAGTATCACAAACGTTGATAATGAAAAGAGCTGGTGAAGACAATGAAATCCAGAGCCTAGTAACTGGGGGCAGTGACTCTTCAATCCATTCCTGTAATTTTTCAGGGGAACCTAAGGCCCTAAGAGGCCAAGTTCATTGACTGTCCTGATGCTCAGCATTGTTGTCTCAGTACTATTGTCTCCATACATCCTTGTTGGTGGACCGAATTTATCTAAAATTTCAGTGACTGTGTTTGGGCAAGAACTCCATTCTCTGGCTAAGAACCCCTTTCTCTTTCTGCTAGAGTCCAGACTACAAGTCCTCCTAGTGTCTGATGCCAACAGCGGAATAAGTAAGCTGATTTTACATGGCATTCAGACTTGGCATTGAACGACAGCTGGATCATATAATAAGGAAGTAGCCCTTTCATAATTTCTTTCAATCTTTTGATAGCATCGTGGGCACCCTGGGCTCTTGGGCTCTATCTTTATCACCACTCAAAAACCTATGACTCTCCATTTTTAACAAGAGAGCAGATCTGAATTTCAGTTTCCAGCAAGGCAAGAAGAGAAACCTAAATTTTGAGAACATACCCACATTTGGTTTAGAAGGTATTTTTTAATGGGCTTATTCCATTTACAGCAAAAGAATTTTTTTTCCACAAGAATGGACATTTTCATGTTATGATACGTTTATTTAACTAAAATGGATATATTTTGAAAACATCAATCCAGAGGTTATACAGATAGGGTAAAACTGGTTAAATAGTTCTGTGTGGAACATGGCTATTGCACAACCATGAATGGGGACCACGGATAACTGAGCTTTGGAGACACTTCTCCATGCATGACTATGGCTGTCATATTTGGAGATGTCATGGCATAGGGTGAAAACCCATGAAATAAGAGCAACAAGACAAGTTCTAGTTCCTGATTTGTTGGGTAAGGATACCCAATCCAAGCTTTGTTTCTCAAAGATAGAATGAGAAAGATTACAGTTGGAAACAGCTGACTGTAGTACAGCTCTGTGTTCTCAGATAACTTGCAGACATGATAACACTGCAGTCTCCAAGATATAATATTCAAAACATTTAAGGTACATTACCCACTCATCATAACCAGGAGGGGCTAAATGACCCCAATAATCACTATACACTCTTCCTCTTCAAAGTTACTTTTACCCAGATGCATACAGATCCAAAAGCTTGTTTGAATTAAATGTAGAAAAAGCACACACCCACGATCCTGTAGAAGATGTAGAAAAGGACGGGGGTGTGCATACACAGACACACACATGCACAGTGTTAACTCCTGCTTGATCTGCGGACTTCCACCTCTGGCAGAGCCAAGTCTCTGGTTATGACTCTAAGAAAAATGCAGATAGGGATCTAATTCAATAAATATAGCAAAAAGCTGTAAGTATTATTTTACCTCTGCTGACAAGTCATTAATACCATCCACTCTAAATCTGATTTGTTAGAATTTTTAAAGTTTAAAAGATTGAGCGTGCTCATAGGATGCAGTTTTATCTCCATTTCTGTTTTTATTTTTTTATTTTAAAGAATTTTATTTATTTACTTGAGAGAATGAACAGGAGAACGGGTAGAGAGGGAGAGTGAAGGAGAGGGGAAGAATCTCAAGCAGACTCCACACCGAGCACAGAGCTGGACATGGGGTTTGATCTTACAACCCTGAGATCATGACCTGAGCCAAAACCTAGAATCAGTGACTTAAAAACTGAGCCACCCAGGCACCCCTTCACTTCTGTTATTAAATACTCCCTGCGAGGTGTAAGAATATGTTTTGGTGTCTTTACATGTAAAGATGAGTTGGGATGTTTAAAACTATGTAGAAAAGCATGTGCACCGTAATTTGCCATTTAACTGCCATATAAACTTTCACTAGTTCTTCAGTAACATTGACTACAACTCATTCAAGTAGAAATGATAGACCAAGTAATGATTCAATAGTGTTTAATACTTACTCTGGAATCAGCTGTTTGGGGCGGGGGGCTCTTTAAAATTGGCTATTTACTTAGAAGGACATAGGAGAATAGTTCATTATTCATTAGCATTAGCTCATTCAGTTGGTACAGTGCATTGCTGGCTTAAGAGTAGATTGATAGTTTTATAGGATAGTAAATTCAATAATACTTCTGTCCCTCTTGTCTTAAATTTATTTTTTTATATTTCACAAGAGGTAGAAGTTAAATTTTTAGAACATAGGATTTGGAATAAGATCCAGTAATATTATATTAAAGAGAGATTTCTTCTTTTTATCTTCCATTTTTAATACAAATTCCCTTCTTATTATCTATTTGAATTAGCTTTCTGTCTTCAAAAGTAAGCATTGCATCTTATTTATATATTTTTTGTTACTTAAAGTCAGTCTCGTGACTACTGTAATTCATTCAAGATTAGTTAGTATCAGAATAAAAGTTGGTATATTTCGATCAACTAAGAGAATCAAGAGGATGTAAAGAAAATAATGTTAAAATAACATGCACTTTTTTAAAAAAGACTTTATTTATTTGGAAGAAGAGTGAGTGAGAGAGAGAGCATGAGCCAGGGGAGACTGGCTCCCTGCTTAGCAGGGAGTCTGCCGTGGGGCTCAATCTCAGGACCCTGGGACCATGACCTGAGCTGAAGGCAGACACTTAACCAACTGAGCCACTCAGCTGTCCCAAGTAGCATGCACTTCTGAGTCATTTTGAGTACAACCTCTTAGTAATAGTGGCCAGGGGCAAGTAATTTAAACTCTGATTTTTTACTTTATAGAGTTGTTTATTTGTGACAAGTGCTTTATAACCCGAGAGATGCTAGGTAAATGCTACTGGTTTCCTATGATCCCCACCGCCTGGGGATCACAGACTCCAGTCTGTGGATTCACAGACTCTTGTTGTCTCTTCCCATGTTGTACCAGGGTTGATCTCTATGATCATTAGAATATGACAGACATGATGGCATGTCACATCCAAGATTACATTATAAAACATACTGTGGTTTTCATTGTAGTCACTCTGTCTCTATTGGATCACTCTGGAGAAGCTCCTGGCCATGTCATGGGGTTAGTTTATGGAGAAACACCCACTGTGAGGAAGTGAGCCCTCCGTCAATAGCCATGTAAATTGGAAGCAGATCCTCTGGCCCCATCAAATCTTCAGATGCCTACTGCTTTGGCCTAAGTCTTGAGTGCTATCTCATGAAAGACCCCGCACCAGAACTACCCAACTAAGCCACTTCCAAAGTCCTGACCCACCAGAAACTGCGAGATAAGTAGTTACTATTTTAATCCATTAAATTTGAGGTTAATTTGTTATACAGCAATAGATAACTAGGACAGTGGTATTGTCCCAAAAGTCTTCTGCTCCTCCTGCTATTCTTTATAGAAAGCCTAGGGTACTTCCGTGGAATCTAAGCTAAACAGAAGAGATTAAGAAAACAAACATAACTACCCATAAATATACACTAGACTGATAAAAACCAAACACATATCTAATATACACTGACCTTCCCCTCCCCCACGTGATAACTAAATTATGACCGGAAGATTATCACCTCCATTAAATTCCCCAGAAGCTCTGGGAATGAGTGTTTCTTTTCCCCTTTTCAAAGGTGGAAAGCATTAACAGAGGTTAAGGAATGATCACAGGCCAGATGTGTTATAGATCTTGTATCTGAAATGAAATCAGTCGTATCCCTGCTTTGTGTATTAAGAAAGCATCAGTCAAGCTCTATGAAGTCTGTGAAGTACAAACTTGATCTCTGTGATCATTAGAATGTGACAGATATGATGGCATGTCACATCATGTGACATGATTTTAGCTTTACTGCACAAGGCTTCATATTCAGGGGAACTTGTTTCCTTCAAGTTGTAGGACTAGGCTCCAGGGGGATATATTTGCTTGAAGTGTGACCTTTGAGTCAAAGGGGAATTGCTGGGGCATAATTCAAGTTTATAGGTATCTCATTTCCTTCCTGGGAATCATTAGACCTTTAAAATGAATACTTACTCTTGCAAGTCGGTAGGATTTTGCTTCTTCCCCCAACATGTGCCTTGGAGCACAGGTTTCAGGCCAGTACTCTGGTTTGGAGGTCCAAGCACCATAATACCCCTGCTTCTGAGTGTTGTTAGTAGAAAGGGGTCTATAAATCATATAGAAACATTAATAGAGAAAATGATGAGGTATCCAAGAGAAGAACTGGCTTTGGCTGGCAGTTGAAATGAGATGAAGATTCTGTGAAGCAGAGATAATGTGGAAAGGATGTCCATGTAGGAAATAATTCTACAGGTGCCCATGGTGGGAATTTTCCCCACATTTCTTTGGCCTCCATTATAATTCTAAAGTAGATTCAAATCACTCTGTGATGGGAATGTTATCAGACACCCATGCAGAAGGAAGAATCTTCCAAAAACAGGCTATTGGCTTCTGAAGAAATTGGCATGGTCTCCATCATGGTGGCTCAGAATCTTCTAGATCCCTGTAAGAATGCCCTTATGTGGTTGGCTACATTTGAAGAATATTTGTTTGCTTTCATAGCCAACCATTCTTGTTAGATTTGGGGAATTCAGTAAGCTCCGACTGTTCATAATTCAATATTTTAGTGACACATTTTTAGGTTTCTAAATCAGTTTTATGAGGCATGTGATAAAAATAAAATCAAAATCTGTTGAACACTTATGGTGCTTAGTCAATTCTGGATATGACCTGTGAGAAACGGAGTAAAAACAAAATGACACTGAGTAACCCATTTTTACTTTATTTTTATTAAAAGAAAAAGAATGACTAAACCAGGGGAAAGCATAACAAACTACAAAAAATTTTAAAAACTTTTCATTCATAAGATTCTGTGTATTTATTTTATTGGATGCAGTTGAAGTGCAAAATGTAAGTTAAATATGATAGATTTTCTTCTCCAAATGTAGTAGAGATGTCTGTTGAACATTCAGAAATATGTTTAATGTGTCAATTCTCATTCCATTTCAGATGTGTGACTTGTCAAATTGGTCATGAATCCTAAGTGAGGGTATTATTTTCTACCAAACAATAAATAGAATCTCATCAGTTATGCATATTTTATATAGAAAACTAACAGATATTTCATCATTGCCAAATGTTGTTATGAAAATTTGGAAGATTTACATTTAAAAATTATTGAAAATGAGGTGGTCTTGAGAAGTTTACCATCTCTTAAGGTATAGGTATAATTTTCACAATGACAGCACATGCATTTTACTTTGAAAATCTCCATCTTTCCCCAAATAGTTCCTTTTTCTGTAACCTAGAGCAACAACAAGAGGCAAGAGATTTCACCCTAAATGCTTTTCAACATTGGGGTTCAGTTCATGAAAAGTTCCATGTTTGGCAAAAGATGATAATAATGGAGGAAAAAGTAAAGTGGTATAAATGTATGGGAAGGTTGACCTTTCTGACCCCTGATTCCTCTCTCAGTAAATAGTGTAGTAGGCAAGAAGAGGGACCCTGGACCAGACTGCCTAAATTCAAAAGTTGGTTTTGCAACCAATCTCTGTGTAACTTTGGGATTTATTCTCTCTGTGCCTCAATTTCTTCATCTGTAAGATGGGGACAGTGATAGCCTTTATCTCATCGTGCTATGATGATAATTAAATGAGTAATATAGAAAAGGCTTCAAATCCGATTTGTCTCATAATAAGTACTATATGAGTGCTTGTTAAGGATTTCATGTTGAGATGATGACATGAAACAGTGTTAGTAAATCCTGACATAATGCAGGTACTCAGGCAACCGAGAGAGATACATAGATAGAGATGTATACATACAGAGTGTGTATGTACACTTCTGTGCTTTATTGACATATGCGTGCCTGTGTGTATGAAAAAAGAATTTATTAGTTCCAGATTTGACATTAGCTCTCAAATCCAACCAGATTAGCAGACTTTGTAACCCTCCCTCTCCAGGATCTCTGAATTAGTCAGAGAAACTCATACTTCCTCAGCTCTTAGAGATTAGCTGGCTGAGACAGATTCCTCACAAGCTTAATGTTATTTAGACCATGCTTCTACCTAATATTTTAGAACTAGCACTGCTTATTTTGAAATGTAGTATCTTCTTTAGTTGCATCGTCCTTTAATTTATAATTTAATGAATTTTATTAAATTAATAAATATATTAATTTTAGATTGCTTTGACAAAATGACTATGTCACCACCCAACCTCTTGCAAGTAGGTTATTTATGATTATATTTTCTCAGGCCCTTTCTTCAATCCCAGGTGGAGACAGTAGAACACAGATTTAACTTCCACCTGAAGTGGTTCCCTGTGATCAGCAACAATGGTTATTACACTGTTGATTGTCTGCCTTACAAGTTAAAAAATATATAGAAATAGATATAGACAAAAAAAAAGAAATAGATATAGACAGATAGCATATACTCATTAATATGTACTTATTTATAAATCACATATTGTACTAAAATCGTGTACAAATTATAACACATATAAACATTAAAATGTAAAATAGTGAGATAGATAGAAATATAATAAATATTTATTTATTAATCTATTTAAATAATAAATATTTAAACATTTTTACTAATTAACAAAATTCAAATCTTTTCTTATTAAATGTTAGAATAATAGATATTATATCTTCTTATATATAACAGGATATTTATAATAACTTTAGTGAGAGCAATAGTATTATGTCTTTATGTCTTCTCAATTATTTTTGAAAATCTTGATTTTACCTTTTTTTTATTATACTTCAGTTCCAAACTTACTTTATTTATTAAGGGATTATACTTTCAATGGTTGAAAAAGCTATTACATAAACACATATATCATCATAAAAGAACCAATCATACCTCCTGCTTATTGAACCATAATATACATTTTCTCTCCCATCCTTGCCTTAATACAGCAGTGGTTAAAAGTCCACATAATACCTATAGGGTGAAGTTCATTTTTAAGGTATAGAATGTAACTGTGGGACACCTTAGTGACTCAGTAGGTTAAAGCCTCTGCCTTCGGCTCAGGTCATGATCTCAGGGTCCTGGGATTGAGCCCCACATCGGGCTCTCTGCTCAGCAGGAGGCCTGCTTCTCCCCTCTCTCTGCCTGCATCTCTGCCTACTTGTGATCTCTCTCTCTCTCTCTCTGTAAAATAAATAAAATCTTTAAAAAAATAAAGGTATAGAATATAACTCTGATACCTGATAGCATCTTGATAATTTTACATAATTAGAGGCTCATTCATATCTGGTCTGACTATATCATCATTTCCTTTGCGCATCATTTTACTAAAACCAATGTCTGCCAATGATCAGGAGTCACCTTTGCTATGTTCTTGTTTTGAGCAAGCATTATGAATATTGTTTTTAATCCAAGGTTTGTTTTTAAGAATCATCTGTTTCTGTTATCTCTTGTAAAAGTGAGTTGGAATGGAATAACCTCTAAACAGTGTGTTCTTTAAATCTCCCTAACCAGGCACACATAAACTAGAAGATGTTCCACTATGTTGAGTGTGAATGAGTGTGTGTTGGTGCCTCACTGTATATCCTGTGCCACTATAGAACTTTCCTTCCATTGTGTACTTCTGTGCTTTATGACATACAATCAATGTGCTAATTAAGAGTTAGTACAATTTAATTCTCTCTAAAAAAATAAATAAAAAGCATTATTCAAAATAGTTTATCAATATTTTCTTCCCCTACCTTATTCCATACCCACAGTGGAGACCACCAGCTTATGGGAAAAGGGGGCTATAATTTCTGTCTCATCTTTTTTGTGGAACAAGACTTATCTGTGCCATTGCACATAGGCAGTCATCATGGATTGGTGATTTTAGTATAAAAACACCAAATCATGTCTGGGTCCATTGCTATTGAGTGGATTTGCGGAGTGCCTTGTACAGATTCTTATCAGAGCACTGCTGTGGTGTTCTATCCCTTACTGTTTCTCCAGTGTCCTCCCTCACACGGCCCAGCCCCAAGACTATGAGCCCAATGAGGTTATGAATTACATCATTTATGTACTATGTCTTTAATCTTAGCTGAGCATATAGCAGATTTTCAACAGAAGGATTTTGAAATAAAGAACATATGAAATAAAGAACAAGAAGGTTGGGGCTGCAAAGGAATATATGCTAAACCATAGACAAGTGTGTAAAGGAGAATTCAAAAGCTAAAGTAAGGGGCGCCTGGGTGGCTCAGTTGGTTAATCGACTGCCTTTGGCTTAGGTCATGATCTCAGGGTTCTGGGATCAAGCCCTGCATCGGGCTCTCTGCTCAGCCGGGAGCCGGCTTCTCCCTTTCTCTCTGCCTGCCTCTCTGCCTACTTGTGATGTCTCTCTCTGTCAGATAAATAAATAAAATCTTTTAAAAAAAAGCTAAAGTGAGATGAGCAAGAATTTTGTTGAGATCTGGTTGTGGTCTGAATGTTTGTGTCCACATCCTCCCTCTCCTAGTCCTCTGCTCACTGCCCACCCCCCACAAACTCTTGTTGTAATCCTAATGCTCAGGGTGATGGTATTAGGAGGTGGGCCTTTGGGGTGTGTTTAGGTCACAAAGGTGGAGCCATCATGAATGGGATTAATGCTCTTTATAAAAGAGATCCTAGATCTCTAGCGCCCCTCACAGGAGGCACTGGGAACTGAGTTCTCACCAGCTGCCACACCCAATGTGCTGGCCCCATGGTCCTAGACTTAACAGAACTGTGAGAAATAAATGTTTGTGTTTATAAGGCTCACAGTATATGGTATTTTGTTATAACAGCCCAAACAGACTAAGACAGGACTATAGAATTACAGAAGCATTCTGGAACTTTACTCTTTCTTGTCCTATCATCTCTTTATCCCTCATGCAGAATTGTTTGGGTTTGGGGTTGGCTTTATCCCCTTCCTCTTCAGTTGTCTCTTTGAGGGTTGGCTACAGCATGGGGACTATAACTGGATCTTGGGATGAAGTCGTTGTCTTGTCTCCCTCCCAGAATTTTTGGTATGATGATGATAATGTTTGCTTTGTTTTTGTTGTTCTTGTTAATATTGTTTGTTTATTTTTTCACATTTATGAGTGGTTGTCCATGTTTCCTTCATGCTCCTCCCTTCTCTTTTTATGTCTCCTTGGTCAGTGAGGTTTAGAAAAGTCTGGCGTTGAGGAAAAATAAAGAGAGAAGAAAAATCTAACCCGACTCCTTATTGACTACCACTAGCTGAACTATATCCTTTAAAAAGACCTGAAGGAACATGTAGAGGAGTTTCCATTAATGCCTTTTATCTAAAAGACAGCTTTGGCATTTTCACTTAAGGTCTATAAAACTTCTTTGAGTAAGTACCATGTGAAACACAGAGATTAGTATTGTTAATTTAATGCAGTAAGCTTAGAGTCTTTATAAGATACAATCTCCTTTTGAACTTTATGTTCAAATCAGTAGAGACCAGAGCAGAGTTTTTTAGAGGAATATTAACTCTGCTACTTCATATGTTAGGCAAATAGATGAGCCAGAGGAAATACAAATACTTGGGCTTTACCACCGCATAAATCACACTGATATATGGGAAAGCAGGCCTTTTTTATTTGTTTTTTCTCATAAACTGCTGGGGAAATTGGATGAACTTGCTCTATAGATAATGGATACAGTAATGTGGAGAGATGATCTGTTGCAATGATGTACTTGGAAAGGCTCTAATGAGGTAAAGATCCAGCTCAATTGATGACATAAAAAAAAACACATACACACAAAACAAAAGTTATTATGGACAAAATACTGTATATTTTATCATCAAGCTGTTCCTCTAAATCACAGAGAGGCACTGTTACCTCAGTAAGTGCATAATGCTCTCATCTTAAAAAAGTAACAAAGCTGAGACATTCTGGTTTTATTTTTATGCATTCCCTTTCAAAGGTTATCTTTTATTTTGAGAGAATGTTTGAAATAAAATGTTTGAAAGGAATGTAATATTCTTCTGTAGGTGGGAGCAATAGCAGTGTATGTCCAGTCAGAGAAATGCTTGGGGCAAAATGGCGCCAGAGAAGATACAGAAGATTTAGTCAGGGATTGTGTTGACATTAATAAATCTATTTGAAATTAATAAATCTTTTCCTATGTAAGTTTATTTATTTTATCTATTTTTATTTTGTAAAGATTTTTATTTATTTGAGAGAGAGAGAGTGTGAGCATGGGTTGAGGGAGGGGTAGAAGGAGAGGGAGAAGCGGACTTTCCTGCTGAGCAGGGAGCCCAGCACAGGGCTTGATCCCAGGACCCTGGGATCAGGACCTGAGCTAAAGGCAGATGCTTAACTGACTGAACCACCCAGTTGTCCTTACTATGGAAATTTTTGACAAATGTATCTTTTACTATGTTTTACTATATTAAAATTCATTTTTTTGTTTCTCCATCCACAATAATTCAAAATGACAAAGACCAAAAGGGACTCCCAGTGTTGTTAGGGGAAGAAGGACGATTCCCAGGGATCTCTGCAGGTGGCTGCAGCTGTGCCTGCAAGTGGGAAATGGAAGATCTGGATATTGGGGGTTTTCTGCTTCCAGCATAGTTTGGAGTTATCCACACAAGTTTTGCAAAACAGCTGGTATACCTTTATGACTTACCTTCTTGCCCATTGCAAACAGCAGAAATTCCATTGTATGCAGAGTCATCTGGCTATGTGCCTTCTTGTCCTGTGGATACTCCGTTTTAACTTTCCATCTGCAATTTTCTTAGAGCTGTGACTTCAATTTTTGGTGTTTGTGTTGATTAGCTTCTACAAAGAACCTGGGTATGTTTATTTAAAATATGAGAGAGATTATGCTGAGTGAAATAAGTCAAGCAGAGAGAGTCAATTATCATATGGTTTCACTTACATGTGGAGCATAAGGAAAAATATGGAGGACATTGGGAGAAGGAAAGGAAGGGTGAATTGGAAGAAATCGGAAGGGGGGATAAAACATGAGAGACTGTGGACTCTGAGAAACAAACAGGGTTTTGGAGGGGAGGATGGTGGGGGTTGGGTGAGCCTGGTGGTGGATATTAAGGAGGGTGTGTATTGCATGGAGCACTGGGTGTGGTGCATGAACAATGAATCTTGGAATACTGAAAAAATAAAATAAATAAAATAAAATAAAGAATAAATAAAATAAAATAAAATATATGTATGGGTAGGGGGTCTTCAGTGAAAAGAGTAGAGCTACCCTACAACCCAGCAATTGCACTATTAGGTATTTACTCCAAAGATACAAATGTAGTGATCTGAAGGGGCACATTTATTGCAATGTTTATAGCAGCAATGTCCACAATAAGCCAAACTCTGGAAAGAGCCAAGATATCCATCAACAGATGAATGGATAAAGAAGATGTGGTTCATATATACAATGGCATATTACTCAGCCATCAGAAAGGATAAATACTTAACATTTACATCGACATGGATTGAACTGGAGGGTATTACGCTGAACGAGATAAGTCAATCAGAGAAAGACAATTATCATATGGTTTCACTGATATGTAGAATGTAAGAAACAGGGCAGAGGATCATAAGGGAAGGCAGAGAAAACAGATTGGGAAGTCATCAGAGAGAGAGAAAAACCATCACAAACTCTTAACTGTAGGAAACAAACAGAGGGTTGCTGGAAGTCAGGTAGGGAGAGGGATGGGGTAACTGATGGGCATTAAGGAGGGCACGTCATGTGATGAGCACTAGGTATTATATGCCACATATAAATTATTGAACATTATATTTGAAGCTAATGATGTACTATAAGTTCGCTCATTGAATTTAAATTAAAAAAAAAAAGAGTAGTGGCCATTCCTCAGCTTTTCCCACCTTCTTTCCAAGTTTGCAGTTGTATTAGGAATTAGGTTTATAACTATGTACCACTTACTATGATATTATAGTCTCACACATGTGTCTTTAAATGCCTATTCCTTTATTTTATGGCTTCTCTGTCTACTATCCTTAACTACAGAAGAGAAAGAAGGGATAATGAGAACAAATCTTCTATCTTATCCAGGGAGGCTCTGGACATAGGAGACATCCTCAGAAGTTTATAAAACTTTTACTTACCATCCCTTTCCTGAACATGGGGAATATGCTGAGTAATTAGAGGATCAGTAGTAAATCTTAAAAAGACTGATTTTTCCTTTCTGTAAAATGATAACGACAGTAATCGATTGAGGACCCACTATATGTCAGGCACTGTGCTGCTCCTTTATATACGTTATTTTATTTAATCTTTTTCAGAAAATGCTATGGTGTGCATTAATAACCAGCCATGTTATATATAAAGAAATTAAGCATCAGTGAATTTAAGTCAGGACCTTCCAAGGTCTGGAATATCAAGGCATATGCCCTTTTTTATTCCCTTTAGGCTCTTGGAATATTAAAAAATTTAAATAATACTAAATAAGTTCACAAAAATATTGAGATGATTTTAAAATTATATGTGTTATATGTGTAGCAAAATAAAAATTTTAATACAAGGGCAATGCAATAAAATCTAGTGCACAAAATCTTCACAGTATGGTAAATCCAAAAAAATATTAATCCATGGTGTGTTATCAGTGACATGGTTAGACAAAGGAGCAGGACTTCCATTTGTGTTATGAATGTCATTTTTTAGTCTCTTATATGTATGTCTGGGAAGTAACTGAGACAGAGGAGGATGAGGTAACTTGCCTGTGGCCACACGGCTAATGAATACCTCATCTAAAAGATGACCCTAGAGTTTAATGCTTTTAATGATGCTGCTAGGCTATTTCTCTAGGTAGACCCATTTCCAAAATTTTTACTCACCAAAAGCCATTTCCAGCTTTCAAATAACAAGATAAACAGAAATGTTTATTTGGCTTAAATGCATTTTCATAATAAATACTTTCTCAGTTTCCCTCCGTCTTTATGCCTGTTTGAGTATTGGGTTATGGAGTATTTCTTTTGGTGGATTCTGTTTTTATTGACAGATACATCTGCCAAAGAGTGTTCATAGGGTAGTTTAAATGTAACCAGTGCACAGAACCATAGTGTAGTTCAGAAGCACTAGCAATGAATATGAACTCAGAAGAACTGGGTTTGAATCCTACCTCTGATTTCTGGGCCTTGGATTTTTTACCTGCAAAGTAGTGGCAGTGTGGAAACAAAATCTCAATAGCTATCGAAGTGTATCTTACAAAGGGACTTCAGCATATTAGACATTAGGCTTTTCTAGAATAGATTTGGTTAGAGGTGGTCACAAATTATGTGCAGGAGGGCCTGGAGGAAGGTTAGTGGGTTCTAAAGGAACTTTCACTTTCATAAATTACGCAATGCTATTAGGCCTTGGAACAAACAAGATCGTGATCACAGGTTCAAGGCCCATGTGGGTCAATTTGCAACACCCACAAACTAGTTATAAGACCAATCCTATGCCTTTGAAGGCATGCAGAACACAGGTAAAATAGACTTTATTTAATCTCACTGGCCTCTGAAGAGAGGCATTCACCATCACAGTGCTCCCCCACTCTTAGACCTCCCCTCCCCTCACACCCCCGTCGTGCACCCGGGTCAGCTTTTCATAGTCAGGAGACTATTATCAAAACTCCATCTGTACACTTTGCAAAAAGGGTTTTTAAAAAAGAAGGTGGCAGTCAGCTTGATATGTGCTTTAATGTCATCTGTGTCTACTTTCTTTTCTCAAAAGCATCAAGACTGAAAATAAGTTAGAAACCAGTACTGACAAGGGCTATACCAGCAGTTTTTAAAGACTGATTTTAAGTTATTTTATATGTCTTGTTGAGAATAATTGCTTTCCCTTTTTCCTTGATAATTCTAAAATAGCCCTCACTCTAGGGTCTTAACCTTCTTCCACTTGCCTGCCCCAAATGAGACTGTTTTGAAACATTTTCTGGGTAAATAGCTATTACAGCAACATTTAAAAAAAATAGTCAATATTTCTTCTGTTTTCGTATGGTTTAAATTACCAATGTAAAATGTATTGACTTTATGTTTGATTTTCTTTTTTGAGCCCTAGGAACAAATTATTAGACTTACTGTTTAAGTTTCCTATTAGAAAAATAGAAAGTACTAGAGGATGTTGGTATAACCTTTCTCCTATTCCTCCTGGCTTTTTCCAGATGTAATAAACATTTATCTCTGCAACACCAGCCTGAATCTTTTCCTGGGTTAATATTTTAGTCCTTCTGCTAGTTCTTTGTATAGGATCTGTGGGTTTTTAGAGTGAACATATGTAATTGCAAAGCTATTACAATCATTTTTATATAGAAACAATTATTTTAGACCACAAACCAAAATTACATGAAGATAATGTTACGTAGGAGGCCTAAGTAGAAAGAAATAGGGTCCTAATTAATGCTGCTTTTGTGCTATTATCATTATTCTGGGTGGATTACATAATGCTACATTTATAACAGGAGACAAGTTCCCGCTGCTGTTTAGCAAATCAATTTGTAGGCAGATGTTATGGTATCCTATCTTTCACTCCAGTGGGCAACTTTTATTCTATTCTGTGGTGTTGGTGGCTCAGGAAGAAGATCTTTTGTGGATTGTGGGATGAGAAATGTGTACTCAGTTAGTAAACCATGTAACTTTGGAAATTCTTTGCAGACAAAAATAAAAAATGACTATGTAGAAATAAAGAGAAGCTATATTTTCCATTACTGGAAAGGTTTTAAGAAAAATATAACAAATGTCCATATCTCTGCAAGCTCAAGAGGCCTGTAAAGTCAGAAATACCTCAAGGCATTCCCAATTCTGCTTTCTGTTCTTTAAACTCCAGGATGAAGGTGACAGTATGTTTAAAATACCAGAAACAGTTGCACTCCCGCTAATATCCTTTGGTCCAAGTGGTGAGAGGAAGCCCTGACAGATTTCCAAAGGGGAGCTTTGGACTCAATCCTCCTTTTGAATTGTCTGCAAACTACTTGGGTTGGATTGTAGCACCCCTCACCAGGAACTGAGAATTCTCCCCATAGCTGGACAGCTGTCCTTATGCAGTTTAGCCCTAACATACTCTTTTTTTTTCCCCTTGAGAAATAAACACTTTTAGTAATTTACCACACCAAAGTTGTTTGTTGTTTTCCCCTTTGTTTTTCGCACTAGTTTAAGGTTATTCCATATCTGCTATTTTATTTATTAATTTTTTATTCTGTCACTTGCATCTCAATCTTTCAAGATGTGAGTTGTAAAATCAAGGATGAAAAGAATCTTTTGAGTGTGGTATACTAGAAGGAGGGTGGGAGTTCGAGTCAGGAGAAGAATTTTGTCTGGAATCTTCAGTCATGTAGATGTATTAGTGACTTTGAGTCAATTTGGCTAGGCACGGGGTCTTCATAGGAAAGGTAGACTTAGTGACAACTATCTCACAGAATTGAGATAGTTGCAATGCAGATGGGAAAGTGAAAATGTTATACAAATGAGAATAGTAAGTAGGATTATCTTTCATTACTGCAGCCAATACTGGTAAATGGAACTAAGTTGCAAGAATAGACCTTCTTTAGACCTCTGACTAGGGACAGCTTTAACAAGTTAGGATGGTGGATGAAGAAACCCATAGTCTATGAGCCAACTCTGACCTCTGTGTCAAAGATGGCAACGATGTCTTTTTACTTCTCCTGTGATTGTTTATATGTTTTTTGTTTATTTAATCCCAGAAGTGGAATATGTCAGTCCACTCTTAAAATTCCCCAGAGCTACATTCACTTTAATCTGTTTGTCCTTTGTGACTACCCATGATCCCACATCTTCAGGGAAAATTTGAAAGATGTATGGATAGATCAATAGGAAACTAAATATATGTTCTGCTTCTTGTGAAATGATCCTAAGTGGGGAAATTACCTTAGATGGGAAGTAAGGGGTTTATGACAGAGTCCAGAATGTATAGAAAAATCATAGTGAAGTTAATTTAACCAAACTTTATTGAATTTTTCTTATGTGCAAGGCACTGGGGTAATTTAAGAGGCATGAGGGGGAATAACATATCTGTCCCTGCTTCCTACAGCTTACAGTGTAGATGAGGAAAGATGTATATATAAATAAGGAGAATACATGAAAGTGTAATATCTGGTATGATACAGAGTGATATAGAGGATAACAAGCATATGTCTTAGAAAAATCCAAGGACTCTCAATGAGGGAAACATTTGAGCTGAGCCTTATATGATGGGTAAAGTATTGATAGAACTCCAGGAGTGCTAGTTGAAGGATTAGCCTGAGAAAAAATTTGAAGGCAGGAAAGGAACAGATGTAATAAACAAATGGGATTTAGCCTGAAGCCAGAGCATAGAGTACATATAGGATGAAACAGAAAGGAAACTAACTCTCTTGGTGCTTTTAACCAGATGACTCCCACCATCTGTTCTTACTATTTTATAAGTAAAGAAGCCAGAGCTTAAGGAGATAAATTAACCTGTTTGAAAACAAAGAGCTGGCAAGTAACACTTAGGATTTGAACTCAAGTTTTCTTGTGTCATAGTAACCATACTCTTTCTATCATGGAGACTCAACAATAACAATAATGAATCATTGTGATTTATTGAGTACCAACTGTATGCCAGTTTTCATTTTTCTTAATCCTCAGAGGGACCTAAAATGTAGCAATTATTATCCAAATATCCAGATTAGGAAACGAGCTCAAGTTTATTTGATGTATAAAAGTAATGGAAGTTAAGAGTGAGAAGGAGAAATGAAGACAGAAATGGATTGGGTTTGAAAATCAGCAGGAGAGTCTATTTTATATAAACACTAATAAAGTGTATCAGTAACTATGCATGATCAGAATCATACTTGAAGAAGATTCATCTGTTAGCTCTATCAGGACCATATGAAGAGGTAAGAGATCCTTAGTGAGATTTTAAAAATGAAGTAATATCCAAAAGTTGCAAAGAACTCTTGAAACTCAACAGTAAGGAAACAAAAAACCTGATTTTAAAAATGAGCCCTGGGGCACCTGGGTGGCTCAGTGGGTTAAAGCCTCTGCCTTTGGCTCAGGTCATGATCTCAGGGTCCTGGGATTGAGCCCCGCATCGGGCTCTCTGCTTGGTGGGGAGCCTGCTTCCCCCTCTCTCTCGGCCTGCTTGTGATCTCTCTCTCTGTCAAATAAATAAATAAAATCTTTAAAAAAAATGAGCCAAAGACCATAAAAAATAAACTTACCAAAGAAGATGTACAAACTGGGCTCTCTTGGGTAGCTTATCCAGTTAAGCATCCAAATCTTGATTTTGACTCAGATCATGATCTCAGGGTTGTGAAATCAAGCCCTGTGTCAGGATCTACACTGTGTGGAAACTGCTCAAGATTCTTCCTCTCTCTCTCCCTCTCCCTCCTTTTTCCCTCCCATCCTACCTCTCCAAGAAGGAGAAAAAGAAGAGGAGGAGGAGGAGGAGGAGAAGGAAGAAGAAGGAGGAGGAGGAGGAGGAGAAGGAGGAGAAGGAAGGGGAGGAGGAGGAGGAAGAGGAGGAAGAGGAGGAAGAGGAGGAGGAGAAAAACAAATGGCAAATAAGCATATGAAAATTTACATTAGGGGCGCCTGGGTGGCTCAGTGGGTTAAAGCCTCTGCCTTCGGCTCAGGTCATGATCTCAGGGTCCTGGGATCGAGCCTCGCATCAGGCTCTCTGCTCAGTAGGGAGCCTGCTTCCTCTTCTGTCTCTGCCTGCCTCTCTGCCTACTTGTGATCTCTCTCTGTCAAATAAATAAATAAAATCTTTACAAAAAAAAAAAAAAAAAGAAAATTACATCATATGTCATCAACCAGATATGAATTAAAACAACCAGATATGACTACGCACTATTAGAATGACCAAAATCCAGAACACTGATGATATCTTGTGCTTTCAGAATATGGAGCAATAGGAACACCCATTCATTGCTTGTGGGAAAGCAAAATGGTGCAGGCACTTTGGAAGAGAGACAGTTTCTTATAGCACTGCAAACATACACTGACTATAGGATCCAGCAATCATGTTCTTTGGTATTCACCTGAAGGAGTTAAAAACTTAAATCTATACAGAAACCTTCACCCTAATGTTTTTAGCAGCTTTATTTATAAGTGCTAAAACTTGGAATTAACCAGGATGTCATTCAGTAGGTAAAACGATAAATAAACTGTGATACTTCCAGACAATGGAATATCATCCAGTGCTAAAAGACAATGAGCTATTACGAGTGTGAAAAAACATGGAGGAAATTTAAGTGCATGTCACTATGTGAAAGAAACCAATGTGAAAACATCAGAGATTGTGTGATCACAACTGTATGACATTCTGGAAAAGGCAAAAATACAGAGACAGTGAAAAGATCAGTGCTTGTCGGGAATTTGGGGGGCGGGAGAGGATGTATAGGCAGAGCATAGTGGATTTTTAGGGCAGTAAACATACTCTGTATGACCCCAGAGTGATATATGTCTTATATAGTCATACAAACCCACAGAATGTAGAGCACCAAGAGTGAATTGTAATGTCAACTGTGGACTTTTGGGTGATGTGTCAATGTGGATTCAAACAAGTATACCACTCTGATGGGGAATGTTGATAATGGGGGAGGTTAGGTGGGGAAAGGACAGGCAGGAGTTTAGGTGGGAACTCTCTGTACTTTCCCTTCAATTTTGCGGTGAACCTAAAGCTGCTCTAAGAAAATAAAGTTCTATTTTTTTTTTAATTTTTTTATTTATTTGAGAGACAGAGAGAAAGTGAGAGGATGAGAGGAGCGAAGGTCAGAGAGAAGCAGACTCCCCAGGGAGCTGGGAGCCCGATGTGGGACTTGATCCCGGGACTCAAGGATCATGACATGGGCCGAAGGCAGTTGCTTAACCAACTGAGCCACCCAGGCGCCCAAGTTCTATTTTTTTAAATAAAAAATTTTTAAATTAAAAAAAAATTTAAATGAGAAAATAAATTAAAAAAAAATTTAACAAAATAAAGGTGATGGTCCAAAGTATTAGGAACCAAATTTCAGCAGAGCTCAGGTTTTAAATATATTTAAAAAAATTTTTAAGTTCAATAGATCTAAATTAAAATGTCAACTAGTCTTGTATTCTTACCTTCTTTCTTCCTTTCTTAGGGAGTGAGGTGCTCCAGTTGACTAAATATGTGTGCTAAAATGTCAATCCTATACATATAACCAGTTTTTAAAGAAAACATAGGCTTTATTTCCTCCATAACCAGTGTTTGAGTGCCAATTGCATGCAATTTTCTCTGCTGAGTATAAAGTGTGATAAACCTGGCTTTCTAAGAATGTAAGATCTTTGCATTCCCAAAGGTTTGCATGGTGATAGCCATATGAACACATATATTTTAATGTCAGGCACATAATAATAGGCTTTCAGTAAAAATTCTTAGTTGAATAAATCAATGCGTGAATGAATCAATCAACAAATCATTCAATCACCAATTCTGGTGATCATTGTTTGCTGAATAGACATGTTCTATTCTAAGTGATACTGTTAGCTCAGGAAGGTGACATACCATTAAACCTTGGCACATAAATATGTCATTATCTTTTCTGTTCATAAGAATTATATTTTAAAAACTCCATTTTATATTTCTTTAGTTATCAAACCAATTAAATGGATTCATAAAAGACCCAGTGGTGGATTAAAAAAAAAACATATTTTTATAACAAGTATACCATACTGATGAAATCTTCAAGCTTCAAGGAATCTTAAATTTGACTTAACATTAAGTCAGCAATATTTTTAAAGTATTTTAAGAAGTAATTTGCCATATATGTCAGTCCAGGCTATAATGTCTAGTTCATTAATTTCCTTTTTCACTTGCTTTCATATTAAAATACAGCATCCAAAGCATTTTTTTTTATAATATCTTAGTTGCTTTTTTCCCACTGAAATGAAGAGTTTAAGTATATAGGCTTTATTCCATTTCTTATACTCACTCTGCATTATGTTAAGCCATCCAATTGATGGCAAAGCAGCTATATGAAAAACTAAATGTTTTTCAAATAGATTTTGAGGTGAAATGTGTGAGGCTAATTTAATAATCAATGGACTACTTTGTGAGCTGCTGCATAAAAAAATACATATTATTTTGAGAGACTTTGGTCTATTTACTAATTCAGTTCTGAAAGTAGGATACATTTGCAAACTGACTGTTGTAATTCTTTTGCATTACCAACAGCTTATTGGAGAACATTTACAGAGTCATTAAAGTCCTAAAGCAGAAGAAAAGATTTATATCAACTCTGGCATTTCACAAGAAGGGCAGAGATCAAGGGCCAAGATGCTGAGGCAGTTTAGGTCTCTTTCCTTTAATCTAGTGCTCATGACACTCTGCTGCCCCCCACCCCCAGCCACCAAGACCAAAGTATGTTGTATTAAAGAATATGTATTATGTAGATGCTCTTTTTATGGACTTGAGCTTGATTATGTCATCCTGTATGTTGTATAGCCTAGGTCATACCACTTACGGTAGAGTGGTGGGTTTTTCAACTTAAGCAATCAGCTTATGTCTCCTAGAAGTAAAGTGACACTGTGTTTAATAAGATCTTTCAGTGTTTGCCTCTGGAAAGTATATTCGATAGTTATAGGATTTTCCTTGTTTTCAATATTTATCTGTATGCTTATGTATCTTAAGTAAGGTTATGTTTAAAGATATTTGATAATATTTTAATAACGCTGTGCTACAGAATCATCAAACATTAAATTATAGGCAAAGGCAAGTCAAAAAAGATTCCAAAGGATGCCAGAAGATTTCACGGACTTGTGTACGAGAGCTCTCATATTGAATCAGAAAGAGCCTCCTTCAGAGTCCAGTTATTTTCATGTTACAAATAGATCCAAAAGATATGCTCTTCTACATTTGGTGCTGTAGACTAGGAGAAACATTACTAGTATTGATTTTATGCAATAACAATAATCCCTGGGGCACCTGGGTGGCTCAGTGGGTTAAACCCTCTGCCTTCGGCTCAGGTCATGATCTCAGGGTCCTGGGATCGAGCCCCGCATCGGGCTTTCTGCTCAGTAGGGAGCCTGCTTCCCCCTCTCTCTTTGCCTGCCTCTCTGCCTACTTGTGATCTCTCTCTCTCTGTCAAATAAATAAATAAAAATCTTTAAAAAAAATAACAATAATCCCAGTTATAATAATCATTAAATAATGAGTACCTGAGTATGTGTCATGAATTAAGCACTATGCCAGGTGTATCGCTAAATGTCACATTAACTCCACAACCTGAGAATTATATCCTGACTTTCGAGATGAAGAAACAAGGATTAGACATGTTTTGTCTTGCCTGGGATCAGGCACAAAGGGTAGAATGCAGAAAGAGAGTCACTGTGATGACACCAGACCTGTAGATCTGTTTATTGTGACCAAGTGTGCACCCAGAAAATTATTATCCAACAAAAGTAAAACCCAATGCTCAGGAGCAGTCTTAATCTTCTTTAATTAAAAAAAAGGAAGAGATAAAAATGTTATAAGCGAACTAAGAAGTAAATGATTGCAGAACGGGGTAGGACTCAGTGTGCATTCTACCACGGCTACCTGACTGTTCAGTGTAAGTCATAGTCATCTGCTATTCGTATTATTATTCATAATACTAAATGAGATTTGTCGAGCTGGGTTAGGAAATGCTTCTTCTTCTTTTTTTTAGGAAATGCTTCTTGAAGAAAAGAAATGGTAAGGATGACCTGAGTGATTAATTTGCCAATTGAAAAGAGCATGAGAAAAAGGGAGACAATGGTGGGCAAGTGTTCTAAGTGTGGAGAAGAGCTTACACAAAGGCACAGATAGGAAACTGTTGTGCATTTAATTGTGTTTCCCTTGGGGCACCTGGGTGGCTCAGTGGGTTAAAGCTTCTGCCTTCGGCTCAGGTCATGATGTCAGGTTCCTGGGATCGAGCCCCGCATTGGGCTCTCTGCTCAGCAGGGAGCCTGCTTCCCCCTCTCTCTCTGCCTGCCTCTCTGCCTACTTGTGATCTCTCTCTTTCTGTGTCAAATAAATAAGTAAAATCTTTAAAAAAAAATTGCGTTTCCCTCAAATCTTGTGTTAAAGTCCTAAGATCAGAATGTGCCCTTATTTGGAAATAGGGTTGTTGCAAGTGCAATTAGTTAAGATGAGGTCCAGCAGAGACAGCCAAATACCTTATGGTCTCACTTACGTGCTGAGCATAAAGAAAAACATGGAGGACATTGTGAGAAGGAAGGGAAAGGTGAATGGGGGGAAACCAGAGGGGGAGATGAACCATGAGAGACTGTGCACTTTGAGCAACAAACTGAGGGTTTAGGAGGGGTGGGGGTGGGGGGCTAAGTGAGCCTGGTGGTGGGTATTGAGGAGGGCACGTATTGCATGGAGCACTGGGTGTGGTGCATGAACAATAAATCTTGTAACACTGAAAAAATAAAATAAACATTTTTTGGGGAAAAAAAAAGATGAGGTCCTACTGGTGTAGGATGGGCCCCTGGTCTATTAGGACTGGTGTCATTATAGAAAGGGGACCTTTGGATAGTTAATGTATCTACACAGTTAATGTATCTATAAGTCAAACAACACCACAAATTGCCAGCAAGCCACCAGAAGGTAGAGAAGAAGCTTGGAGCACATTCTTTCTCACAGCCCTCAGGATTCAACCCTGCCAATGCCTTGGTCTTGGACGTCCAACCTCCATAACTGTGAGGTTATGCATTTGTTATGTAAGCCACTGTACTGGTGACAGTAGTCCCATCAAACTAATCCAGAGACTAAGAAACACAGATTGGCTCATAACTCTCAGTCAGTAATAAAGGACAATGTGTCCTCTCAAAACTAGTGAGATGGCAGAGAAATGCCCAGAACATTTTAAAGCTCTTCTATTCACAATAATAAATATATTAAAAGGGAAAAAAAAAAAGAAAGAAACCCACCTGGGACTAAATGTTATGACCCTGATCTGTTAAATTCACTTATCGACAAAACAGTAATTTCACTGTGTTCTGTGCTTATCCAACAAACAAGTGCTTAGCATCTGTGATGTGCCATGTTCCTTCCACAGGATACCGGTTTCAAGTTTGGACTCAACAGAACTAAGAGTAGAGACATGACACTGGACAGTTTAGGATGTAGATTTTGGAAAATATCCCACCCTCATGTGGTATTAATGTCCTTATCAACTGCCCCAGTGGAAGGGGACACATAAGATTACAGTGGTAACCTAGTCAGTGAATCGCACATTTCATAGCAAGCCCACGGTGATGGAACTGTACTATTATGCTTGTTGTTATTGTGTTATTTTTGTTAGGGTGGGGGGATATTCATTTTATCCTGCTGTTCCTTTCGGCTTCTGATTTCTCCGTGCCTGTGAGATGCCTAGGCCGTCTCTGGCTCTGTTCCCTAGCTCCTCATTGCTGGCTTTTGATGGGGCATGATGATCAGATGGCCATGATTAGTTCTTTGGCTTGCATTGCAGATTATCTATTAAGTAGCCATCTCCTCAGCCACTGAGGCATATGGTCAGCACTTCCAGGGCTTAAAATAAATCTGCATTTTAACATGTGGGATTTTATTATGCAAAAAAGAGCCCACATGGGGTCTAATCTTATTCTTATTCAGCACACGTCTACTTGTGCATTCTGAATGGAATAGTACATTAGGCCCCAGGCTTTCCATTTTATGACATTGCAGAGATATTCTGGGTGAGGGCATCCTAAGAAGTAGCATCAACCCGGAACTGTGCAAGGTGCAGGAAAGAAAAGAAGGGAGAAGAGTAATTTTCCCTTTACTCCTTTTGTAGACCAGTCATTCCATTTTTGTTTTGTTTTGTTTTGTTTTGTTTTTTGGTTTTGTTTTCAATCAGACGTTTATTTAGGACTCATCATATACCACCTGTTTCCCCAGGAACTTGGGGTGATGGTGGACAAGATGGCACAGCTATGAATGAAGGTGTTTGTTTGTTTGTTTTTTTAATTTTATTTATTTGACAGAGAGAAACACAGCGAGAGAGGGAACACAAGCAGAGGGAGTGGTAGTGAGAGAAGCAGGCTTCCTGCCGAGCAAGGAGCCCCATGCGGGGCTCGATCCCAGGACTCTGGGCTCATGACCTGAGCCAAAGGCAGATGCTTAACGATTGAGCCACCCAGGCATCCCAGAATGAAGGTGTTTATTAGAAGAATCACACCTTCATGCTGATTAGGAAAAAACACAACCCTTTCTCCTGGGTGATGCAGCTCTATCCCAGGACACCCACCATTGGGAGTGGGGTGGGTAATGGATTTCAGATTGCACCCTTTTAGCTAAGTGCCATTGTACTAAGCACATGATTAAGGCAATTAAATAGACAATTAATGAAGAGCATACTCAGCAGATAACAAATTGGCTGACTCTAATGCTCAGAGGGTAGCTAGATTTGGAAGGAGGCATGTATATACTGGAGAAGTTTATTAAATTTTATTCTGTACCCTTTACTTATACATAGACCATTTCTTAATGCAAATGGGGAGAGAGTAGTGGTTTATGCAGCTTTTGGTTGAGAAAATACTTGAGGTGTCACATTTTAACACTCGCTGTCCTTTGTTCTAAGATTTTTCCAAATATTACTATTCTAGGATATAAATAGAAGAGATTAATGGAGAGTGCCTAGGTGGCTCAGTGGGTTAAAGCCTCTGCCTTTGGCTCAGGTCATGATCTCAGGGTTCTGGGCTCAAGCCCTAGGGCTCTCTGCTCAGCAGGGAGCCTACTTCCCATTCTCTGCCAGCCTGGCCTCTCTGCCAGCCTGGCCTCTCTGCCTACCTAGGATTTCTCTCTCTCTGTCAAACAAACAAACAAATGAATGAATAAATAAAATCTTAAAAAAAAAAATGAAGGGATTAGTGGTAAGTAAGAGATTGCTTTGTGGAAATTTGCTCAAGTCTGTTGTCTTGTATTAATAGAAACTCATCTGAATGTCCTAAATGGGGAATTTTTTTTATGTTTTCAGTTATGGCATGTCATCTAAGTTAATAAATAGTGCAAAGGTAAA
>CM053604.1:12496980-12576980 GCA_028646535.1 Procyon lotor | reverse complement strand
TCCCAAGGTCAAATAGCCAGGAAGTTCAAACTCAGACAGTTCTCTTCAGCTGTCAGTATTGAGAATACTGAGGACACTTCTTTTTGCTATTTGTTTTGCTGTTGTTTTCCTAAAAAAATATATCCAGAAGTTTTTTTTGATGTTGCTAGTGGTGTGGAACCCTTAACTCATTTAGCGTTCATCATATTTCATAAGTTGGCTTACCCAGTATTGGCAGGCTTTAGCCTCGTCACCCAACAGCACAGGAGAACATTGTCCTAGAATCTTTTTAGTTAGAGAATGGTAAGTTACAAATATTCATATTTTTCTTAACATAAAGTAGAATACTTTGAACTATGTCATTCCTTTGTCAAAATAACCCATTTTAACCCCTAAAGTTAACTAAGAAATAATCATCATTCTTCTTTCTTTCCAGAGATGCTCTCTTGATGCCTTTTCTGGACAACCCTCTTGGAGATAATAGCATATTTGTCTCGGCCAGCCTTTGCTTTCATTATACTCTTTTTAATACCCTATATGGTGAATTTGTTATGTATCCAGAGATGTCTAATACACTTTGACTTTGATTCCAGCTAGCTAACTCTTTTTTCTGGGCCTCAAATGTGGATATGGAAACTCACACAGGTTATTTGGTGGGTACTAGAATGAGTTTCACCCAAACCATACTATGGGCATTACCATCAAGGTGAGGAATAGGGACCCAGTATCATAGGAATATGTGTGTTTTTTTTTTTTTTAATTGTATTTTATTTTTTCGTGTTCCAAGATCCATTGTTTATGCACCATGCCCAGTGCTCCATGCAATATGTGCCCTCCTTAATACCCACCACCAGGCTCACCCATCCCTCCACCCCTCCTCCTCTCCAAAACCCTCAATTTGTTTCTCAGAGTCCACAGTCTCTCATGGTTCACCTCCCCTTCCGATTTCCCCCAATTCACTTTTCCTTTCCTTCTCCTAATATCCTCCATGTTATTCCTTATACTCCAAAGTAAGTGAAACCATATGATAATTGATTTTCTCTACTGTACTTATTTCACTCAGCATAATCTCCAGATCTGTCCATGTTGATACAAAAGTTGGGTATTTATCCTTTCTGTTGAGGCGTAATATCCCATTGTATGTATGAACCATATCTTCTTTATCCATTAGTCTGTTGAAGGGCATCTTGGCTATTTCTGTTACTTTATGATGTGTTTCAGAAAGATTTTACCAGCATCTTCCATTCATGTACCTTCTAACACCCCCTACTAGGAGTACCAAAAATGTAAAAATGAACACTGTATGATACACTGATTAGAAGTCACAGTTCAGTGGAGCAAGGACAAAGTCCAAGGTGAAAGAAAATTTAAAAAAATACAGAATGAGTAGACTATGCACTAAGGATTTTACACACAGTGAGAAATACAATTTGATGCCCCTTTTCTTGCTCAGGGAAGTACAGACCCTGTGGTGTGGGGTGGGAAGGAAAATGTTTTTTCTGTTGGTTTCTGATTCATGGAGTACTTTAGCGATTTTTTTAAATCTTCGTTAACATATGAAGATTGAGTTCAGGGCTAAAACATAGTAGGCATTATTTGTCCAGAACACACAGTGGTCTTGCATGAGGATAGAAAAGCTAAAGATTTGTGGTTCTGTGCATTTTTCGTAACTGTTTGCAAAGTTGGAATAAGGCACCTGCCTGTGATAAAATATGACCCTCACTCACTCTTGTAAATTGCTCTTGCCCATTCACATTTAGAGGTCATTAATCTTGTTTCCCTTTATGGATGGACATTCAGCACATTCCCACAATTGATTCAGCGCTGTAGTTCAGAGTGGTATAAAAAAATTCACAAAGTGCAGTTGAAGAAAAATGCCACATTACGACTCTAAGCAAGCAGGGCAGTCTTCATCTTACCTGCAGAAAAACAGAGGCATCTCCACAAGGGCCTGCGAAAGGATCCAAGGAACAAGACAAAAATAGCCAATAAATAATCATAAACTCTTAGCCTAGAAAGGACTTGTTAAGGCCCATGCAGTTTAGGAACTCCCTTTTGCACTATTGATAAGGAAACAGTCCTGTAATATATAATTGAAAGCATTCTGGTTGGAGGGGAACTACCTTATAAAACATTGCATTCTTTCTATGATTCCTTTATCACCCAAGACGGATACTACTTTGAACATATATTATATTGCAGTTGTCATACTTGGTGATATTTCTTTCTGATTTTCATCTCTTCTTCCTGTTCTTAATATGTAGTATAATACACTGAATGCTTGTAGGCGTTTAGCATATTTGTGTTGAATATAAATTTCTATTAAGTTCTAGCTCCAATATGACAATTCTAGATACTGCCTACTTATCCCTCATGTGACTATAAAAAAGATAGTAAAAGAAAAATTAGCACTGTGCACGTGGTTAAGGTACTAATACTCTTTGTATGATCTTTCTTTTCTGATGCTTTTCTTCCAGGTCATTCACATACTTTTGACAATTATTTCTCCAGTATACCTGATGGCCATTCAAAAATATATGTGAGTTAAGGTATCTGGTCACCTAGGAGCTAAAGAGCTTTGGCTTTAAATGTAAGACAAAACCAGGAGGTCAGAAGGGAGGCTTCAACCTCCTGTTCTTTATCTTCTACTTAAATTGATTGAGAATGTTAAGCCATCATCAAGTCAATACTGAACAAAAGCTAGAGTATATTAATTACAACGAAAGTAATATCCCACAAAGTGTTTAATCAGGAGGAAGGAAGTATATATCATTGAACACACAGAAGAGAATTTAAAATCACATCATAATCAAATGAATACATATTTGACTTTCTGTGATGTGTGGGGCCTGTATTCGCTGATGTACAAAGAAAACGAATGTGGTAAATATGACAATTTCCTGTCCCTAGATGGCTTACTTTGCTACACACAGTTAGGACAATGCATGATTACCACGATTTCCTTTTGAAATGGTCTATATGTCAACTAAAGTGTTGACAGTTTTCAACCAGTTTCTAACGTCTGTTGAATTGGTCTCTAATTGCTACCCTTCGTGTTTGAAATTGATGTGAACCACCGGCTGAACACATGTGTGTTTCAGAACCTGGGAATATAGGAGGTATGTCTGATAGCTCTTTCCGCTTCAGGCAAGGTATAACTATGTCTGTAATTTGCACCTCCCATAATTTATAAAAGTTGAGGACTTATTACAGTTCATCAAGAGCCCCACACAATTTCAGAATCTAAGCTCTCTGAAGTACAGTGTATTTATACAAGATCTTACCACTTCTTTGCATATTTAAAATGCTCATTTTGCATAATAATTGATGGCACATGGTCCATTGGAAAAAAAAATTGAGTGGGATACAAAAAGCTAGGGTTCTGATGTTGAGAAAAACAGAGATTTCTAGTCTACACCCTGTGTAGGGGAAGAGGGAGGAGAGATAAAGAGCTGGGAGGAAAACATGAACACTCAACACTGGAGCTCAAGTCTCAGGAATTTGATGACTTGTTCTTTGCTGTGATGTGCACTGTGAACTCAGTTTTCCTCTATCACTGAGTTTTTCAGCCAACTGTCCATTTCTTAAGAGCAACCTATAAGATTAGATCTTTCGGAGAAATAGAATACAATGAAGATTATGGTCAAAGATAGGCAGAGAGTAAAGGTCCATGGAAGGTGACCCAATTTACCCACTTCTTCCATAATTAATCATATTGGTTGCATATTTGGATCAGGATAATAGAAAAAGATTGAAAAAAAAAATATATATATATTTGTCTCTGATCTCTAGAGACAGTATGTAATATAATACACCAAAACCTTATAGACAATTAACATATTTGTGTTGAATATAAATTTCTATTAAATTCTGGCTCCAATATAACAATTCTACATACTCTGCTTGTCACTCACATGACTATAAAAAGGACAGTAAAAAATTAGCACTGTGCACATGGATAAGGTACTAATACTCTTTGTATGATCTTTCTTTCCTATTATACATATATTAATCTTATTTTTAGAAAGAAACATTAAGGGAAGCAATTTCCCTGGAGAATTCTGGAAACGTACATTATGTATTATCATTCTTCAAAAAAAACAAAGTGTATATGTGTATGTGTGCAATATGTTTTCCAGTAAGATTAACAAATGGCATTATGACTAAGATATAATTAAGATATAAGATAAATGAGATTGGAAGAGTTAGTATTAAATGTATATTTAAAAATGTAATATTTGGGGCACCTAGGTGGCTCAGTCAGTTAAGTGACCAACTCTTGATTTTAGCTCAGGACAGAACTTGGGGTTGTGAAATAGAGCTTCATGTCTGGCTCTGTGCTCAGTGGGGAGTCTGCTTGAGATTCTTTCCCTTTGTCCCTCCCCTTGTTTTCTCTTTCTCACTCTCTCTTTAAAATAAATAATTTAATTAAAGAAATAAACTGAAGTTTAGCTTTTGTTTTAGAATATAATTCATGCGCAGGCATCTGGGTGGCTCAGTAGGTTAAAGCCTCTGCCTTCGGCTCAGGTCAAGGTCTCAGGATCCTTGGATCAAGCCCCGCATCGGGCTCTCTGCTCAGCGGGGAGCCTGCTTCCCCCTCTCTCTCTCTGCCTGCCTCTCTGCCTACTTATGATCTCTATCTTTGTCAAATAAATAAATAAAATATTAAAAAAAAAATTCATGCGATGCCTTGGTGACTCAGTCAGTTAAGTGTTTGCCTTGGCTTAGGTCATGATCCCAGGGCCCTGGGTCCTGGGATCAAGCCCCAGGTTGGGCTTCCTGCTCAGCAGGGAGTCTGTTTCTCCGTTTCCCACTGCCCCTTCCTCCCAACTTGTGCTCTCTCTCTCTCTCTCTCCTCAAGTAAATAAATAAAATCTTTAAAAAAAGAATATGATTCATAATTCAGGGGCATCTTCAAATTATTAGCTTTAGTTTTGTTTTGTTTTTCCTCAAAACTTCCTAGCTCTTTTGGTACTGTAGACATAGGAATGGGAAAAAGGAATCAGAGGAAACTAAAATTGCAAATCTGACCTTTATCTTCTCATGTGAGACCACTTTCTGAAAAATGTTTCTTCAATTTGCTATTCAGTGAGAGAATAAAGTTGTTCATGGTTAATGTAGTGGGTATAGAATGGCAACTGATTTATCGTGGTGTTAATCCATGACGTGTTAAATGACATTGTATACAGTGCCAGAGACAGTGAGGGCCGCCTGGGCTGGGTGCTGGAGAGCACGTCATATATCATATTGTCATGTATATCCCACATTCCTGTATTTACTAGGTTATGGGGCACAGGGTTGCATGCTTGGGTTCTTCAATGGCTGTTGGATTGAAAATGTTAGTATAACAATGTTTTAGGACTATTTGTTTAATTAAAATACTTTGGAAAAGAACATCTGATCACAAATCTAAATTTATATTTGGGGATTATTCCTACGATAATTCAATATAGGGATTTAATGTCTCTGCACTAGTAATTCTACAGATATACTGTGTGCCTCTCCTTACTTCTTCTTACTTATGCCAACCAGGGCAACAACATCAAGTCATTAATGAGATGGACTGGGCCAGAGAGGAATTGGGCTTAGCTGGAGTAGGGGAGAACATTTAATAGGGTAGAAAGAAATAAATTTGACTGGGTAAGATGATATTCTGGGCAGTGGGATGTAGACTGGCAACTCAGTCAAATTGGAGTTCAGGGGCGCCTGGGTGGCTCAGTCATTAAGCGTCTGCCTTCGGCTCAGGTCATGATCCCAGGGTTCTGGGATCGAGCCCCGCATCGGGCTCTCTGCGCAGCAGGCAGCCTGCTTCTCCCGCTACCATTCCCTCTGCTTGTGTTCCCTCTCTCGCTGTGTTTCTCTCTGTCAAATAAATAAAATCTTTAAAAAAAAAAGAATTAAAAAAAAATTGGAGTTCATTTCAGGATAGGCAGTCAGGTAGAGTCCACTGTGTATTTAGGGTCTGCTAAGTGCAAGACCTGGTAGGGAATTCTAATGTGGTATTTACTCTCTAAGAGATTACCATCTTGGTGATGAAATCAAGACACACAGAAGATTAGGGTGATAAACCTAGTGATGTAATAACTACTTATTAGAATTCAAATAAGAGATTATTTGACTATAGGAATGAGGGAGGTTTCATGGAGTGAGATTTGGCATATTCTTGGAGACTGGATGTTATTGCCATAGATAAGAAAGGACATCTAAAGTAGTATAGACAGTCACAGCAAAGACACAGAAGTGTTGTTTTCTTTCTCTCTCTTTTTTTTTTAAGGTTTTATTTATTTTATTTGAGAAAAAAAGAGATAGCCAAAGAAAGAGAGCAGGAGCATGGGGGAGAGGGAGAAGCAGGCTCCCTGATGAGCAAGGAGGCTGACATAGGGCTCAATCTCAGGACCCTAGGATCATTACCTGAGCCGAAGTCAGATGCTTAACTGATTGAGCCAGCCAGGTGTTCCAACACAGAAGTGTTTTGACGTCAAATGTGTGATCGATTTATCTGAATTAATCATTTAGTCTCATAGTCATCTGCCCTTACTTTAGTGGTGGGTGGTACAGTGATTTAGTAGTCGTGGTCTTTACTACCGGTGGCAAGAGAAGGCAGTCTCTGCTTTTGAAGAAGGCATGGTGGAACTCATAGGTCTCAACTGTACAGGGCATCCCGGGCAGAAGTGAAGTGGCAGACAGGCCCGGGGCTTTATTCAGGAATTGGGAATAGCATGGGGTCAAAGGCAGAGATGAGGTCTCAGAATACAGACTGTCCCATATAAGATCATGGCCTGAAAAAGTCTGGTAACCCAACCAGGGAGAGGTTGGGCTTTGTCTTGACTCTAACCAGCTTTTTGTGGGCACATTGGCATTTTCTATCTGAAATACTAGCTACGCTCTTTTCATTGAGTGTTTAACATCATTATTTTTCCAGTTGTCTTAGTAGCTTCATCAGCCTCTCAGAGCTTCAGTTTTTTTTTAGTTGTTATTATCTGTTGTTTGCCTTTAAGCCGAAAGATAATGTTGCACGGTAATAAAAATTATAGGCTTTGGTGCCAGACTGTTGTGGGTGTGAGTTTGGCTTCTACTTTTCAGAGTCTATGTGACTTTGGCATTGAATTTGAGGGTCAAATTGTTCATTTCCTAAACGAGTATAGTAACTGAATACCTATTAAGGAAACTGTTTAACCCCTTAAAACACTGGCTAAAGATACAGACTGAGGAACTAGCTTCTAGTTTGAATTTTAGTACTGCTGATTAAGATGCCATCTTTGACAATTTATGTAACTTCTCTGTCTCAGTTTACTTATCTGCCAAATCAGTTCTAAAAATGGTACAACCTTGGGGCACCTTGGCGGCTCAGTCTGTTAAGCGTCTGCCTTTGCCTCAGATTCTGATCTCAGTGGCTAGTCTGTTTCTCCCTCTGCCTATGTGATCCCTCTTCCTCTGTGATTCCTTTTGCTCTCTCTCAAATAAATAAATAAAATCTTAAAAAAAGTGGTACAACCTCATGGAACTGTCTTTAGGATTAAATGAATTATTATATTTAATATACTTAAAACACCTCCTGGCTTATAGGAAGCATCACATTCATGCTTATTATATAAAAAAAATTATTTCACAACTACTAACTATTGTGAATTTAAGGGTTGTTTGGTGAGTAAAGAAGATAACACAGCTCTATCATAGAGTAACATTCAATAAGAGCTCTGGTACTCTAGGATAATTTTAATATTTAACTCAAATACTCTCTGAGTCCAGTCTCAGGAAATTACTAAATGATTACAAATCAAGGTGCTTAGTGAAATTAATTGACTAGACTGGTTTATATGTGATCATAGTATTTTTATTTCTAGAATCTTAGAATGCTTTAAGGGACTATAATAAATCTCAGAGTTCAAAATAAATCGAAATAAAGTCTCCTGAAAACTAAAGTTTTTATTCCATTTCAATGACCAGAATGAAAGAAAGATAAAAAACAAAACTGAAGACCCAAATAAATTACTAAATCTGCCAAGAAAACTGTGAGAGAATTTGTAAGATCAAGCTAGGATTTTCAGAGGACATCGAAATGCCTGTAGTAAGCCTAGCTCTTATTACTACAATAACCACAAAGCAAAAAAACAATGTTAGGATCAGGGTACCTTTGAATGTGGATGTACCCTTTCAGTTTGTCCTGATTTACCTGACATTTAACTTCCTCAACTTACAGATGAGAAAATCAGAGGTTAGAAATGGGAAGTCTTATTGTTAAGATCATAAAATTATCTGTGATTCAGACCTGGCTTACCTCCAGGCCTCATTCCTCCAAGTATGCTTCAGTGCCTACTAAACCGAGCTGTGCCTCACCTCAATCTAGGTCCTTCTGCATTCAGCCCATTGTGCTGTGCTATAGTGTGGGTTGGACAAGAGCTCTATACATTTGCCCCATTAGAATTCTTCAACCCTTTCTCTCCAAAAGTAATATTAGATTTGATCTGCAATTTATCAGGTAGAAGTTTATTCTGCCTATATATTTGCTGTTCTGGGATCCAAAGGGACCCTGGATCTCTGTAGATATGTATTGTGTATTTTCCGTTCAGTTCATGGAGATGCTGGAAATGGAAAAAAAAAAAGCAGCATTCAATAATTCTTCCAAGATTTTGTTTGATTTTAAAAAACCAGGAAAGAGTCCCTGTGGTGATCCATAGACAACTTACAAGTCTCTTTTCTGTTATACAGTTGACCCTTGAACAATATGGTGGTTGGGGCACCCACCCTTTTGCAGTTGAAAATCAACATACAACTTTTGACTCTCCAAAACTTAACTACTTAAATTCCACATATGAGTGAAACCATATGGCATTTGTCTTTCTTGACTCATTTCACGTAGCATTATACCCTCTGGATCCATCCATGTGGTTGCAAATGACAAGATTTCATTTGTTTTTATGGCTAATACTCCACTGTATATGTATATGTATATGTAAATGTATATGTATATATATATATCACATAGGTGGAATTTAAGAAACAAAACAAATGGACAAAGTAAAAAAAAGACCAACCAAAAAACAGACTCTTAACTATAGAGAACAAACTAATGATTACCAGAGGGGAGGTTATCATGATGAGCACTGAGTAATGTTGAAAACTGCTGAATCACTATATTGTACACCTGAAACTAATATAACTCTGTATTTTAACCATACTGGAATGAAAACTAAAAAAATCTAATAGTTTACTTTGACCAGAAGCCTTACTGATAATATAAGCAGTTGATTAACACATATTTTGTATGTTATGTATATTATATACTCTATTCTTATAATAAAGTAAGGTAGAGAAAAGAAAATGTTATTAAGAAAATCATAAGGAAGATACATTTATATAGTACTATACTGTGTTTATTGGGAAAAAATTGTATGTAATTTGACCTGCAGAGATGAAGCTCATGTTGTTCTAGGGTCAACTTTATAGAATTAGAAAATTAGAAAAAAAAGTCTAAGATTTAATGAGTAAAACATTGAGAATTGGGGAATGTGTATTAGTCAGGGTTCTCCAGAGAAATAGGAGACATAAGATATATATATATATATATCTTATTATATTATATATCTTATTATATTTTAATATATCATATATCTTATATATTATATCTATATATCTATCATATATATTATATCTATATGCAGTGGTAGAGATGTGAGTGTCCAAAGTCTACAGGAGGGCAGATGGCAGGCTTAAAATCCAGGGCAAAGTTACAATTGGAGTCCAGAGGAAGTCCTCACATTATGAAGGTAATCTAGTTTATATTTCCATATAATATGATGCCAGTATCATATGTACAACCCCAAACTCATAACCCTTTTCTCAAAAGAGGCTGTAGAGTCCTTGAAAGTCCTTGAGTGATGTTTATTTTTCCCCTTAATGTCCTGTAACCTAAATTCTATAATGTAAATTCAGCAATACTTAAATACTATGATATAAAGTCAATACATCTTATGTGATAAGAGGATAAGAGAGAAAGAAAACAAAGAGATTTACTTAATACACACAGAGACATTCATAATGAGATAAGGAACAAACTTATGACAATTAGTTTTCATTTATATAACTGGTCATGTATTTGAAGCTGGTGATTCATAGCTAATTTTCTTCCATCGCCCACTCATTCTTCCCTTTGCCTCTGCAAGACCTTAACTAATCATGGTTCTTTACCCAGTGGGGTGACCCAAACTTTCATTTCTGAAGAGTCTGAGCCATTAATAATCCTCCTGATTTTGTCTTTTTTAGAGCTTTCCATCAACAGTAATTGCAGGACATGGTAACACTAAGAGATGCCCTGTTTATTCCGGACATACTCTTCCTTCCCTCCATTGTGGAGGAGCAGTAGAATTTTCCTTGGTGGTCAGAATCAATCCAATAGAGTAACTCTTTTTTTTCTGTTGACTCAAAGGCATCAAGAACCCTGACTAATACACATTCCCCCAATTCTCAATGGGGGAAACTGGGTGGCAGTTTTAACTTCCAGCTTAATGGAATCAGTGTTGTGTGTGTGTGTGTGTGTGTGTGTGTGTGTGTGTGTTTTATTTGTTTGTTTATTTGTTTTAGCAAAAGCATTCCTCTCTTTGGATGTAAGACTTTCAGACCAGAAGAGGACAGCGTCATGGGAACAACAAGCAAAAATTTTGCTGGTAGATCACTAGAGGTAATAGTGAATGGTGTCACTTCTATTTTCATCCCTTCACATCCCTATTTCATCCCTGGACCTGAGAATACTGGCTATCAGAGAAACAGCATCATATATCAGATGCCAGTTTAGGGCAATACGGACTCTTGAAGAACCTTACTCAAGCCCTGCAGAGCATTGCCACTGACCTGGTGCTGTAACTGAGTCTTCAAATGGGCATTCTTCTGTTCTGTCAAGCTAGCTGCTTTACAATGGTAGGATTCAGGGTTAACACCAGTGAATTCCATGATCATGGCTCCCCTGCCATACTTCATTTGCTCTGAAGTGGGTACTGTGATGAGAAATAGTGCTGTGTGGATTACCATGATGATGGAAAAGGCATTCTGTAAGTTTGCAGATGGTAGTTTTGGCAGAAGCACCTTCTTCAGGGGAGGCTCATCCCAGCCAGAGCTGCCTAGTCCAATAATAACAAAATGCTGTTTTGTCATGATGGAAGTCATCCAATATAATTAGTATGCCCTCAGGTAAATGGCCGATCACCATAGGGAATGGTGCCATATTGGGAACTCGGTGTTGATCTCTAACTGGAAGATTAGGCATATAGCAGTGGCCCTAGCAAGATAGGCCTTGTGAATGGGGTCACTGTTGCTATGACCTTGCAAAACCTTCATCCCTGTCTCCATGGCCAAATTGTTCATGATTCCTGTGTGCCAAGATAGGGGTCAATGGGGAGAATATGAGTAGTATCCACAGAATGAGTCATCCTACCCATTTGACTATTAAAATCCTCCTGTCAAGGTCACTCTTTGGTGAGCATTCACATGGAACACAATATCTTCACGTATTTTTACCCACTCGTAGAGATCTCTCCAGAAAGCTCATTCCCTCTTTGTCATCATTGTTCCAATCACGTTCCTTTTGAGTCCTTAATTATCTAGCCAAACTATTAGTCAAAACCATGAATCAGTATATAGTGGCACATCTGGCATGGCTTCTTCCAAGAAAAATGAACAACCAGATGCTCTGCTCCAAGTTCTGCTTGTTGGAAAGGTTCCCCTTACCACCATTATTCAGGGATGTACCCCAAAAGGGTTATAGTGCTGCAGCTGTCCACTTTTGGCTGATCCCTACATACTGTGCAGAATCACCTGTAAACCAGGCCTAAGTTTTCTCTGTCAGCTGATCATACATCTCCCATTAAGGTCATGTGTGAAGGCTGTAAGAAAGAAGGTAATACAGCAGGAATGGGGACCGTGGGCATTTGGGTCACTTATTCACATACTGGTACCTTCAGGGCCTTCTCAAGGCTGATCACATATACGCTACTTTTATTTAATGCTCATGAGCTGCTGCACATGCCCGACTTTGCGGCTCAATTTTGTGGTTATTATTGAGCAAGATAACACCCAAGTCATGATGGGCAGCTCAGGTCTCATGGTGGCTTGGTGGCCCTTGGATAAGGACTGAGTCTCTACTAAGACTCAGTAGCAAGCCAAAAGCTGTTTATGGAAAGGATAGAGTAATTATCTGCAAAGGATTGCAGTGCTTTGATACAAAATCCTAAGGACTTGTGTTGCAGTTTACCTATAGAGCTTACCAAAAACCCAAACAGCATCCCTATGTGCTACTGATACTTCAAACATCATTGAATCTGCTGGGTCATATGGCTCAAATGACAGAGCAGCTGGTATGGAAGCCTGAACCTATGAAAGAACCTTCTTTTGTTCTGGGCCCCACTCAAAACTAACAGCTTTGGGTTCATTCAGTAAATGGCCCAGAGTAGCACATGCAGATCAGGAATATGCTGCTTCCAAAATCCAGAGGCCCATTAGGCGGAGATTCTAGATTCACTGTTATGGCTCAGGGACTTGGAAAGAGCTGTAACAGTTTGGTTGGTTGGTTGAAACACAGATCAAAAGGTGGCCCATAGTAGATTAACAAAATGCTAGAGATTCTCTGGTAAATAATCAAAAGGATTCGAAGTTTTAGGAAACTTTACATGTTATAATGGATTTGTCATTTAAGATCTGTTCACCCACCAAAGGAGGGCCAGAGGGCACACCATGACTTTGAGAATAAATTTGTGAGGAGGACACCAGCAACCTTGAAGAGCTTTCTGATCACTTTTGTCCATAGGGCAGAAAATGCAATGAGAACTAATGTACTGAATTGGGAAAACAAAATGCAATGGAAGTAATTGGATCCTGGGGTGACAAGAACAAAATGGCAGCACCCAGTTGCACAAGGCAAGGTGGGCATGGTTCCTGTAATGGCAAGTGGAGTCAAAGCAGCAATTAGAGTCCTCCGACTCATGGAGACCTCTGGCACTGGGTCATTGATCATGGTGTTTCTAAAAGTTAAAATATGAGAAGGCTACTAAATTCTTACTTGATCTGGATAAGTAAAAGATTTCTAGGTCAAGTGAACAAAAGTCTAACTTAAATCATAAAAACAGAGTTGTGCTCCCTCAATCAATCCTCAGACTTGAGCCAGTTTTGCATGCTCAGAACCCTTTGAATGAAGGTGAGAGACTGGGGCCCCTTGAGAAAGGACCTGGCCATATTACCAAAAATATATTCTGTTAATCTTTTCCTGTCCTTTCTTAGAGTGACCTATGGCTTTTTACCAGGTTGATTGTGTACTTGAGAAAAGAAAATATTCAGATCTTTCAGGGATTACTGGATACCGGCTCTAAAGTGCCACTAATTCTGGGAGGCCCAAAATGTCTCTGAGGGCTACCAGAGCAGGGGCTTAGGAAGGTCAGGTGATGAATGAAGTTTTCACTCTGGTCTGTCTCACAGTGGGTACAAGGATCCTAGAACTCATCTTGTGGTTATTCCCCATGTCCAAAAATATGCAGTTGCAACAGTCATAATTAGCAACTGGCAGAATTCCCTAATTGAATAAGATATTCTGTTTAACCCTCAAAGATTTCATAAATTAAAGACTGAAACAGGTGTTTTATCATCTGTGTACAATGGGGTACATCTTATTTTATTTTATATTTTATTTTATTTTATTTTTTGAGAGAGACGGAGTTTGAGAGTAATGGCACATGTGTGAGCAGGGGAGGGGGCTGGGGTAGAAGGAGAAGGAAAGAGAGAATCCCAAGCAGATTCCCCTCTGAACTAGGGGACAAATAGGGGACTATCTCTCAGGACCCTGAGATTACGACCTGACCAAAATTAAGAGTCAGACGCTCAGCCCACTGAGCTACCCAGGAGCCCCCAGGGTATATAATATTTTAAAGTATTTTTAATTTGAAATTTGTTATAAAATTTTGTAAAATTTGGTTACATTATCTTTGAAACAAAAAGAAATTTTATTTGCAGTTTATCAGTATTCTTGTCGGGTTGACGTTTCCTCATTAAAATTTTGTCTAGTTGATGAAGGAGAACTCTAGAATTTCGAGATATAATTTAAAAATATTTGACAGAAAGGTAATTAATTCTTCTCAAGATTAGTTAATGACATAGATTGCCTCTTTTCACTGACAATTACATACATTTGTTGATTCTCAATTTCTTAGGAGTTTCCTGTCCTATTGTTGTGCTTCAATTTTATCATTGCTATTTTGCAGCTCTGTAATTAGTTTTGCTGGTAGTTTTCTTCAATTGAATAGTTAAATGTGATTTGAGCTAACTATGATTAAGTCTAATGGATTGCATTTCCTGCTGCCTTGTTTGATTGGCAATGAGGAGAAATAGAAATGCAGTTGGTGAAAGAATTCAAAACATCCTTTTGTATCCTGGAAAATCTCAGTGTCTAAATTGTCTTACTTTCTCATTTCTTGGCAATAGTTCTGTCAAGGACTTTAAATAAAGTCCAAATTTACATCCTTTTTTTTTTTTTTAAACCCAGTTAATCAGCAGAATAATTTATATTAGTGGCCTAACAGCCCCATAAAATTATTTTTCCCTTTTTTATATATAAAGGTAATCTTTCACTTAAATTAACTGATACATCAATGAATTTAGGTAATTTTTAAAAAATGCTGGCAGAACATACCTGGAATACCTCAAGAACTCTTGCTTTGGCTATGCTATTTTTCCTTGTGGCAAAAGAGTCTCACTTGCGGATCCTTCATTCAAGATTGGTGAAATTCTCTGTCTCACAAGATCACACAATCAGACATCCTAGACCATAGCAGAGAAAAGATGGGCATTCAGATGGAGAATTTTTATGAAATGTGCAGCATTCCTTGTAGCAGATTTGTTTGGCCGTCAAAGCCTCAATTACAACAAGCTATAACAGAATTTCCAAAATCCAGAGTGCAGAAATTGAAATCTCTGGTGCCCAAGGAATGTCATTTTTCTAGGACTGTGTTTGTATTTTTAGGAGAGGTTGCCCAGATCATGTTAGAATTTGCCTTGTAAAGGTAGAGCTTTTACTACTGTAATAAAAATATGGAAGCATTAGAAATGGCAGGATGTTACTGGACTACTTTTTTTTTTATGGTTACACAATTTTATATATCCAAAGGATGCCTAACAAAATAAGTGCAACCAGAAAAAAACAAAAAAATGGACTCTGTATTGAATGCTGTCTCAAACAGACCTGAATCTAGAAGAAATGTGCCATTGGTTTAAATTGCCTTTGACTCCACACTGTCTCTTGAGCTGCTAATGAATTATCATTGGTCTTGATGTGATCTTGAGTGGGGAATTTATTACATAAGTATCCATCGAGAAGGATGCTGTGCTGCTCTCTGTAAGCTCTCTTATTCTAGAAAGCATTTTCCTTTAGCAATTGAAATGGACCTTTTAGTTTGGCTAAATTACCACAAGCAACTTTTGAACCTCCCAAGGCACTGCTGTGTTATAGTGTTATACTATTTGGGGAAATCTGATGAGAGGAAAAGAAAAAAAATGAAAGTGTGCATTTTGTTTTGAATTTTACTGGTTTTTTTTTTTTCTTTCTTTCTTTGCCTGAGTTATGTAGAGGCAAGGGCAAGGGCATTACAATTAGCAGGTGCTATGGAATCGGACTTACAGGCTTGAAGTTCTGGTGTCAGGCAATCTCAGTTTGAATCATCATTCAGCCACTTAATTATCTCTGTGACAAGACAAGTTCTTAAACAAATCCAAATTTTGTTTTCTTGTCTTTTAAGTAAGTACAATGTCAGGACCTATTTTGTACAGTTACTGGGCAGATTTAATGAGATGATCCATGGAATTTGCTTAGCAAAGCACTTGGCACGTCGTAAGTCATGTGAGGAGTTATTTATGCTGTTTGAATGCCAGTCCCAGCAATTATTGCCTGGGTCACCTAACCCCCAAGTATTTACTGTCTCATACCTGTCCGTTCATCTTTACAATGAAGATAATGATGCCCACCTGGGAAACTCTTGCAAATTGAAACTGGTGTAAGGTGTCAAGTGTTTGACATTTAGCAGTTGATCTATATAAACTAGTTTAGGCCTCTCTTCACTGTCTCTCACAGTAACAACAAAATAATAGCAGCAACCACTATTAAATGCTTCCTAAGTTGTCAGTGTCTCTATATCCTACAAAAAGACAGACACCATTGTGTTTGTAGTAAAATAATATGAATCATTGGCACGAATTCACAATTTTGTCAAATGTTTGAGGTGCTGTGGCTCTGTGTTAAATAATTTGTATCTTTTACTTTGGACTCATGTGTAATGGTTTCCATTATATTATTTCTTATTTGCCCATCATGAAGAAATCAATTATTTTCTCTTTCCTATCCGGCTTCTGCTAAAGAAAAAGCAAAGCTGATCTAAAGCCTTGACTGAGGTTATATGCCTTTTAAAGGTTCTCAGGTGAACTTTCTACTTCTACAGAGGGAGTTCTTTAGTAGACCCTGGAGCATTTCAAAGAGAATGTCAATATTACATCTCATTGTCTGCTGCTCAGCAGGAAAAATTGTGGACCCAACACCAGGTGTCTCAGTACAACGTACAACATAAAGGTTTCATTTTCTAGTGCTGCCTGGGTACTTGCAGCATTACAAATAGGAAAAAAAAAAAACCAAATCTTTATGGATAAGTCATTTCTTTCAAGATTTTCAAGTAATGGTTTTAGAGAAATATTACTTTCTCATTTCTTGGCAATAGTTCTGTTAAGGACTTTGAATTCAAATCCAAATTTATATCAGATTATTTTAAAACCCAATTAACCAAGAGTATAATGTGTTAAAAGAAGCACATTCTGATGATTGATTTCCTTGTGGCTTCCATTCCTCTCCAGAACTCTGGGCTGTCTGTGAGGATGGAAAACAATGGATTGATTTAATGTATCTGGGCACTTAACACGGAACTTTAATAAGAATGTCGAGAATTGTCATTAGAAAGGATGCTGCCATTTATGTGCTCATTTCCCAAGAGCAGAAAGTCTATTACGGTGATTTGAGTAAGTTTCTATGAAGTATGGGAAGGCACTGGATTTCATGATCGGCTTGTTAGGTCAAGATGCCGATTTACCAGAACAATTTATTTTAAAATAACTTTATATACATATGTTATATTGTTGTGACAAAAGAAGATGAAATTTTAGGTTACTGATTTTCCCAACTTCAGATCTCTTAGGCTTTAGATTTAGAAAAGTTGAATAGAAGTGACTAAGATTTGTAACCTAGGTTATTATGGAATACCCTGAAGCTTTGTTTTTATTGTCGGATATGGCGCATGAGTTGCCATTCTTCCTAATTTGCTTCAAAATGGGAATTATCAATATACTACACAAATGTGAATTATTTCCAAGGCAATATGATAAAACAGTATTAACACTTGATCCAAAATTTGTAAATCAGGTCTTTACCATTTTGAGAATTTAGAGAAGTGATTTTATCTTTTTGAGCCCCTGTCGCTTTTCCTTACAATTTTGGCTAATGAGTTAATGAGCTGATGTCTCCTTAAGTTCTAAAATTCTAAAAATCTGGATTTTTTTTATTCCTCTTTGAAGGTACAGATTTATATCACTTAAAGTTTTAAAATATATCTCACATTAAGGAATGATGTGTGCTAACCATGAAGACTACATTTATATTTCCACATTGTTTATTACATTCACTTTGGCCTTGTGGAATCACTTACCCTCCCCAGGTTTGTACAATCTGGATATAAAAATGAGAAATTTGAACACTATGGTCTCTAAACATCATTCCAGTTCTAATATTTTGTTTCTAGCATACACTTATTGAAATCATAGAAAGTAGAAGGTGTGTGGTTCTCAGTACTGTGGAAGATACAAGGTGAAAAATACATGGCATCTGCCCTAGAAGGAGTTTTTGACTTTCACTGAATGACACTTGTGGTATATAAGTCCGTTTGAGCTGCTATAACACAATACTGTGGACTGGACAGCTCATAAACAACAAAAATTTATTTCCCAAAGTTCTGGAAGCTAGAAATCCAAGATCAAAGTGCCACCAGAGTCTACTTCTGGTGAGAGCCTGTTTCCTGTGTCACTGTCTTCTTGCCAGATCCTAACATGGACAAGAGGTGAGAGGTGACTGAGATGTCAGCATTAGAGCAGATTTGAAAGTCAAGGTTGAATATGGCAAAGCCACACCATTAACTTGGGTCCCTTGCTAATTAGGAATACCTAATTAGGTGAGAGAGACAAAAGTCTCTTTGTATAAAGTTAATGGGAAGGTGGGATCTGTTTACTATTATAGTTAAACTGACCTTAATGAAGGCAAGTTAGCATTTCTCAAACATCTTAGTTTCAAGAGCTCTTGATGTTCTTAAATATAATTGAGTTGGAGAGCTTTAGTCTATGTGGGTTTTATCTGTTAATATTTAGTGTCTTAGAACTTAAACTGAGACATTTAAGGAAATATATTTGTTAATTTCAAAATAATAATTTTTATATGCTCCTTTCCAGAATAAAAAAAAATAGTGAAATTTTTAGTGACACTGGTTCGGTTCATATTTTGGCAACAATCTTTAATGTCTGGCTTAATAGAAGATAACCGAATTCTCTTATCTACTTCTGCATTTGACCTCTTATATCATACATCATGGAGTTTTTGGAATATTCTACTGTGCATTCATTAATTAATGGAAATGAAAAGGGAAAGTATCATCTTAGTGTTATTATAAAAATATATTTCACCCAGAGAAGAGAATGGGCACAGAGGAGCAGAAGTGGGAAATTGTTATAGTAGCCCGGAAGTTATCACTCATCATGTGCACTCACATTCCATTGGCTAGAACTGTTTCATGGTCTAAGCCAACTGCATCAAAGGCGGAGAAATGTAGCTTAGCTATGTGTCCAGGCAGAAACAAAAAAATAATCTTCAGGAATAGTTAGCAGTCTCTACCATATGTCTACTTATATCGAGCCCATGACCTAGCTATGTACTAGCTAGGTAAACATGGGCCAATTGCATAGCAACTAATTTTCAGGTAAACATAGGCTAATAGCCTAGCTACCAATTTTTAATTTTCTCATATGTAAATTAGGTATCATAATTACTATAAAAATTCCCAACTTTAGGAGGTTTTTGTGAGGGAACTTGTGCAAAAGTGCTTAAAAATGGGTAGGTAAAAAATTTATCACATAGCTATGTCTAAGATTTTGAAAAAGATCCACAACCCAAGAATATTAAAATCAGCCTTCTAGAGGAATTTAATGTTTAGAAATAGATATAAAACTTGTAATAGCTATAACTACACTATAAGATCATGTATCTCCTAGGCAATAAAGACTATATAAACTGGGGGCCTCTAGAAAGATGGGGGTTTTTATTCTGTTTTCATGAATGCTCTTGAGTTGGAAGTTCTTGAGGGGTACTGTCAAAATATCTAATTGATATTTCTTTTTTCTGGAATTCCATTATCCCCTCTAGATACCCTTCTTGTGGCACTTATCTGACCTTCATGTAATGGTGAATTCTCTTATCTGCTTCCCTCATTAGCTTTTAGCTCTTCATAACTCCATTGGAATAGGATTTTTATCTTATTCTACTTTGTATGTCTTGAACTTATCATGATGCCTGGTTCATTGTGAGCCCTTGAGTAGATATTTATTAAATAGATTAGTTTCATTAAGAGAAAGTGCATTAAGAGAAAGACAAAGAGGAGGTTATTATAGAGGGAAAAATTAAGAGTTTGTGATTAAAGAGCATTTGTGAAGCATAAAGTACAGGCTGGTAGGTAATTAAAGCAGAGCATTGATGCAGGACATCAAGACACATGGAATCTGCAGGTTAGAAGAGTCATCACTATGAACCAACCAAAGCCATAAGAAAGGATGGAAAGAAAGTGAAAGTGATCAATGTCCTAAAGTCGTTAAAGGTTAAGGAATTTCCAGTGACAGGACAAAAAACGATGTGCTGCTATAAGATGATGTCAACCCTAAGCGACAGGAAGTTAGTGAGAAATCACAACAGGATAGTAGCTTGTATTTAAAAGAAAAAGATATTTTACTAACATCAGAACATTAGTAACTTTCACAGAGGAACTGCCCAGAGGAGCCTAGTATGTGTGCTGCACCATACATAACTTAGAACAGAAATGTCCTCTAAATTCTCTGCAGATGTCCAATTGCTTACAAATTTAAAGAGTTTGTTTGTTTTTGAAAAGTCACACATGATGTCATCATTCACATGCAGTTTTAATGTCGCATAAAAGGACATCTTAACATTTTCCCATAATTAAGATATGACGGTAAAACTCAATAGTGCCCATGGTATATTCAGACTAAGAACACTAGCAGTGAATTGGACTCTTGTAGGGCATCAGATAAGGACGTTTTGCACTGAAGTGCCTACAGCCCACAGCCTTCTTGTTGCTTTGAGAGTAGTTAGTATTATTGCTTCCTTAAGGGGCCATAAAAGTAGGCTAGTTAATTCCCCCAGATAATTTTCTTGTACATTAGCCTCGGTGATGCAATATAACCAGTTACATCGATCAAGTTGATCATTGATTTATTATCCTTTTGGGATGCTTAAGCTCCCAGTTCTCATGTGACAACTATTGATGCAGTATGCCTTCCTTTAAAAAAACTTCTCTATTTCCAGCCCAGGCTAGTCCTCTGAACCCCTCTAGGGACCAAGCCTCCTGATAAATCCCTCTTCCATCTGTTAGTTCTCCTGGCTCACTCATTTCTCTGACCTGTGGCCCACGGGACACCATGAGCAGGGGCATTGAGGAAATGAAATTCTATTATCTCAGGTCCATTGGAACTCTTCCTTTTTAATTCATTTAATTCTGTATTTCAGATTTTCTCAAAACCCTCATGTCCCTATAATATTTGTATCATTAAAAACTAAGTGCCATTTTGGGGCGCCTGGGTGGCTCAGTCATTACGTGTCTGCCTTTGGCTCAGGTCATGATCCCAGCATCCTGGGATCAAGCCCCACATTGGCCTCCCTGCTCGGCAGGAAGCCTGCTTCTCCCCCTACCATTCCCTCTGCTTGTGTTCCCTCTCTCACTATGTTTCTCTCTGTCAAATAAATAAAATATTAAAAAAACAAAACAAAACTAAGTGCCATTTTAAATAAAGTAGTGGATGTAAAAACACACCGCAAACCTGCCAGGGCTAGTCAAATGCAAGTGGATAGTCAGGTAATTATTATAGTACCAAGTTTCAATGGTGATTTGGTCAATATTGCACAATTTTCGATTTACTTAAAAATGTTACTCTTGTGTGACTCTTTATATTGGGAGGAAGACATTTGTTTCTGTTCTATTTTTATAGGAATTACCTTAAATACTGGAGCACCATGGATATGAGTTGAAAGGATTAATATAGCTATGTTCAGCCTACAAGGTTATAAAAATGTCAGAAGGGGCGCCTGGGTGGCTCAGTGGGTTAAAGCCTCTGCCTTCAGCTCAGGTCATGATCTCAGGGTCCTGGGATCGAGCCCCGCATCGGGCTCTCTGCTCAGCAGGGAGCCTGCTTCCCCCCTCTCTCTGCCTGCCTCTCTGCCTGCTTGTGATCTCTCTCTCCTCTTTGTCAAATAAACAAATAAAATCTTTAAAAAAAAAATAAAAATGCAGACTCCTGGGTCCCACCCAGCCCTCTGGAATGGTGCCTACAATCTGCAAAAAATAACTAACTAAATAAATAAAAATGTCAGAAGATAACAGAACTTTTTAAGGTGATATTCCTTTAGATGGGATGCAATGTTTTTGATAAGATTTTAAGCCTAGGAAACCAGTTTACAGAAATGGTTCTTTTTTTTTTTTTTTTCCTCTCAACCGCTTTACTGCTTCTGGTATTCCGAGTGGCTGGATCATTGTGCTCATTTTAGAGACCCAGTTTATTTGTTTGTTTGTACATTGGACATCTATCAATACCAGCCATAGGCTGGGACTCACGCTTTTGAAGAATAGCAACTACACCTTGCTTTTGAACAACTTAAGGCTTAGCATGGGGATACAGCCAAGCAAAGCAGTGATTGCAACTCAGCAGGATACAGGGGCACACTGGGTGTTGGGTAATCACAGCTGAGGAACACACCTACTCTCAGCTCATTAAATCCTGTTTGATAGTCAGAATTTAGGATTTTAGAGGAGGTGAAGAAGCAAGCTGAACAAAAGTAAAATGCATTCATTGGGGAAATATCTTTTTCTAAAAAACTGCAAAGGAGCCATGAATTCAATAATGAATTTGAAATGGAATAAAGTAAGCAATACGTACAGAGGAAACCAGGCTCATGTAACTTATAATAAACCAATATATCCTATTCTTATGTAAAATATATCTATTTTGGGTGGAAAAGCTCAGCCCAAGTCAGTTAAACAAGCATAACTGCATACATATTCTCTCCCATTGGATCTTTAAAAGTTGAGTAAATTTCATTCTTTGCATAATTCTGAAAGCTTTTCCTCTCAAGAATCATTTCCCTTCAACTTTTAGTATATAAATGTGCTTTGCCTAAGCCATTATCATGTTCTGAAAGGTTTTATTAATGATCAACACTTATTAGACTCTGCAACCATCCTAGCAAGCAAATTATTCTGTGCTTATAAGCTGAGGGCCAAAATGAAATCAGCTTTGGAGTAAAAAGATCAACATACAGGAGGCTTAAAGTAAATTTCATAAAACACAATCTTTCTATATTGTGTTTTTGCAAGTATTTTATGGGAAATTACTTCAGGGTAATTTTATTTTTTCCAGGCAAAATCTTTTCTTATTCTCTTCTTAGGTTACTGAGAGGGTAGAACTCAGAAATAATTTCACAAATCAGAAATAATTGAGTATTTCTCAGGTTAATGTTGCCAGAAAACAATTGGTAGCGGATATATGGAGCTGCTGCTAACTGCTTATTAGCACTTCCTAATTATGCTTAAAGGCAAGTGAAAAATAAGTCAGAGTTAATGCTTATTGTGTGTATGCGTGTGTGTGTGAGAGAGAATGAATTTGGTAATCGGAAAAAAAGAGGTCAGGAATGAGAGAAAACTAAAACTAAAACTAAAACAAGACCTTCACTGACTAGTGGAGATTGAATTGTGGAAATCCTACCAGGGTCAGTGTGTGTGTGTGTGTGTGTGTGTGTGTGTGTAAGTGTGTATACAAGTAATTGGAAAAGTTTATTTTAACGTGGTGGAGGTTCCACATAAAAGCCACTGAGGAATTTGGAAACATAGGCTGCATTTTCCAACAGTTCTATAACAAACATTTTTTGAAGGGGGAAAAGAATATTGGAATCCAGTATTCAATCACAAGCTTAGGGTAATTTCTTTCAGTCTTGCCTAAATCCACTAAACCCACTGTCAGATGAAAACCATTGAAGGGGCCACAGAGAAAGGGGCTGAAATTGGAAGGCAAGGGATTTATGTATTTAATCCATTATTGGTGGGATTTAAAAATGGAGGCAACTTGTAATACCGTACAACAGTGTCTAGCACTTGGAAGGGTGTGGTGTGGGGAAAAGTAAAATGGGACCCGTTTTGGAAATGCATGGTTAAACCATGGAAGCTGAGGGCAGCCAATGATGTAGAAAGACTTCAAAGTAAGAGAAGAAAAGGAAACGTGTGTGACCCCTCTTACACAGACAGTAGTTTCTTTAGGGGTTGAACACTGGCGACCCAACATACTTAGGCAGAGAAGGGTTATCTGTACAGTGTGGCATCATGATGGGAGAAGACCTTGAGTGAGGCCAGGATGTAGCTGCTACTGACATGAGTCACCATACTCGGTATCCATCCTGGTCTGCTCCACCTGCTGTCACAAAACACCAAGGCTGGTGGCTTAAACAACAGAAATTTACTCCTCAAAATTCTGGAATCTAGGAAGCTGAAGATTAGGGTGCTGGCAAGGTAGGTTTCTTCTCTCAGAGCCTCTTCTCTTGCTTGTCGGAGGCCACCCTTCCACTCTGTGCTCACTTGACCTCTCTGTGCCTGCAGGGAGAGAGTGAGTAGGCCCTCTGGTGTCTCTTCTTATGAGGGTGATGATCCCACTATGAAGACCTCACCCTCATGACCTCATCTGATCCTGATCATCTCCTAAAGACACCCATTTCCAAATAGCATATTGGTGGTTAGAACCACAACATACTAATCTGTGAAGGGCAGAAATATTTGGTTCCTAACAACTTCCTTCCTTAGGTAATCATCCCTGAAAAGGAAATTTCAAAAGTAGGCTGCTGCTACGTTAGAAATCCAGAACCTGTTACGTCTGAATATCAGATAAAGAACAAATAATGTTTTAGTATAAATATGGCCCATGCAACGTTGGGAACACACACATACATACGAAAGTATTTGTCCTTCGTCTGGAATTAAAATTTCACCAGGCAGCCTATATTTTCATTTGCTAAATTTGACAATTTTAGCATCTCATTTGTGGGCCAAAGGCTTTGCTGGTCTGACTACCCAGTTATTCCTCCAGACAGAGAAAAGGCTGAGATGAACAGACCCTGACAGCTGGGATGGCTCTGGCTTTCTAAATTGGTTTTGGGATATTGTAATAGTTTGCTGACACACACACAGCGATTTCTCAGTCTCAGGTACTGACTGTTAATGGTGTCCATCATTCATTTCCTCTCTCATTTACTCTATGGAACACATTGGGGGGGTTGTTTTAGTATATTTAACCAAAAGGCAAAATTACTTCTCTCTCTTCTACTTAAAACTGGCTTAAGAAGAGTGGAGGGCCAAACCTTTGTTCTGGAAATTCTCTGTAAAGGTCACTGATAGTTCATGCTATGGGTGGGTGGTTCAGCCTTCCCGTGTTTCCCCTAAGAGAGGGCTCTGAATTAGGGCAGAGCACCTGGAGTCAGAGCACCGGTGTTTACATTCAGGTTCTAGATATCCTCTCGCATAGACTTCAAGAGTTATTAACCTTGACAGGGTTCAGTTTCCACAGCCCTCCAACTGGGATAACAACACATCCATGACCCTAGATTTTACTGATGGGATGCTAGTAACCACAGACATCCCGACAGCCCCTACTGTGTGCCAAGCCTGGAAGATTTATTAACTTAATATTCAATATACATTATGGAAGTGGGTGCTATTATCTGAATTTTATAGATGTGGAAACAGAGGTACAGAGCAATTTAGTACTGTGGGTACAAAGAGGTTGGTTAGTGTGTGTTGTTAACTTTTATCATCATCATCAGCATCATTATCTTAGTGCTTTGAAAAGAAGAACCAACAAAACCATGATTATTTAACAATTCAGTTGTTCCCTGCAAACACTTGGTTTGCTGCTTAATAATTTGGAATCTCAAATCACTCAGGTTAAATATATATATATGGAGAGAGAGAGAGCAAGAGCTCTATCTAATGTGAGCACGGCTTAATTGCCACATTCTGTCAGTTACTTTGTCACAAAGTTAGGCAACTAGTCTCAGTCAATTTCTTATATTCAAGTTTTTATGAAGCTATTGGCATGTTGGAGTCATTTAAAGCCTGTAATATTAAGTGGGGAGGTGGGAAGAATATGAGGTGAATAAGAAAGTTGACATTCAATTTAAAGTGTCAAAAAGTCTTCTACTTCAGTGTTTCTCCTCAATTGTTGAAATGTAATCCTCATTTTCAGATTTCATACTTCCCATTTTATGTATAAAAAAGGGAAAAAAACTCTTCATTATTTTCTAAGATTCCAGCAGGAAATGAATATTTTTTCCGGAGATTTTGGCACTGACATTTTAAGAGTCAAATTTAATATCTTTTTGAAGGTGAAATATGACAACTATTTGGTCACACCAGGTGATTTACGTTCAACTGACAACATTAAGCAAAATCCTGTAGCCACTTACAGATTGGCTGTAGCAAAAATGCCACAGCCTGGGTGGCTTAAACAGCAAACATTTATTTCTCACAGTTCTAGGGGTGGGAAGTCCAAGGTCAGGTGTTGGTGGGAGCCCACTTCCTGGTTTATAGTTCGTCGTTTTGTCTTCCCACCATGTTGTCATGTGGTGGAAGAGGTAAAGGAGCTGTGTGGGTTCTCTTTTCCAAGGACACTAATCCCATTCACAAGGCTCCGGTCTCATGACCTAATCATACCCTAAAGGCAACACCTCCAAATACACCACATTGAGGGGTAGGTTTCAATATATGCATTTGTGGGGGGAGAAGGTACAACATCCCAACTATCACAGTAAATAAATAAATGTGAATCATAGAATCATTCAGTCCCAGGTTGAAAATAAAAGTTAAAAGTCGTGTATATGACACCCACTTATTTCCTGGAGTCACAGTAATATTTTTCACTTAGTGGGCAAGCGTATGTGGTTCATAATACAGTACTTATTTCTTTAACTTAGGGTCTATAAATGGAAAAAAAATATATAATAGAGTTCGGAAACAACTGCTATGAAAAAGAACTTATTTCACCCCCATAATTAATAAACCACCACCACCATCACCTATGAGCTAGTTATTACCGTCCTGGTTTTATATGCTAGGAACTGACTTGGGAATTTAAATCAATTGCCCAAATTCACCCTTGGTAAGTATTGGAGGCAATATTTAAAGTCCCTTGGGTCTGTCTGGTCCTATGGCCATGGTCTTACCACAATGCATCACCTTTCTGGCAGAAAAGAAAGGGTTGGTAACTGCCTGGCATGAAGTGTCCAGAAGAAATGTTATTTTTACGTAGATCCTATGCTTGTGTGCATTCACATGTACTCATCCCTCCCTCTACCCTCACTAGGATGGAGCAAAAAAGCAGACTTTTTTTCAATTTTCATTCTGACTCAATACAGACCGAGTGGTTCTGACCACTACTTCAAAAAGAAAGAACTGTTGGTAATTCCTAAGATATTATTGTTAAAGGTGACCAAAGGACTACAGCTTCTTAAGCCTCTCTAGAACCAATGGAAAATAATTTTGAGAGTAGAGATTGCCAGAAAATGGACTCCCAGCTATTGCTAAGACAAAACTAAAAACTAAAGTTTGAGAAACATCATATGCTAAAGGACTAAGAATGAGAGGCAGAGAGAGAACTAATTATATTACAGTAGCAATTTAAAGTGCCATTCCATTCACCATTTGTTGAGTACTTACCATTTGCAAAATACTGAGCAGGGCTTTGTAGGATACAAACAGAAAAGATGAATGAAACAATATTTTGCCCTCAAAAGCAGAAGCCCCTTGGGGTATCTGGGTGACTCAGTCAATTAAATGTCTAACTCTTTTTTTTTTTTTTAAGATTTTATTTATTTATTTGACAGAGATCACAAGTAGGCAGAGAGGCAGGCAGAGAGAGAGGGGGAAGCAGGCTCCCTGCTGAGCAGAGAGCCCGATGCGGGGCTGGATCCCAGGACCTTGAGATCATGACCTGAGCCGAAGGCAGAGGCTTTAACCCACTGAGCCACCCAGGCGCCCCTAAATGTCTAACTCTTGATTTTGGTTCAGTTCATGAACTCAGGTCATGGGTTCAAGGTCTCTGTCAGGCTCTGTGTTCAATGGGGAGTTGGCTTGGGAGTTGGCCTCTCCCTTTGTCCCTCACCCTGCTCATACACACTCTCTCTCTCAAATAAATAAATAAGTAAATCTTAAATAAAAGGAAGTTGAATCTCCCCTCACATAATGCATATCATAATGCATATCTTACTCTTTTTTTTTTTTTTAAGATTTTATTTATTTGACAGAGAGAAACACAGCGAGAGGGGGAACACAAGCAGAGGGAACGGTAGCGGGAGAAGCAGGCTTCCTGCCAAGCAGGGAGCCCGATGTGGGGCTCGATCCCAGGACTCTGGGATCATGACCTGAGCCAAAGGCAGACGCTTAATGACTAAGCCATCCAGGCACCCCTGCATATCTTACTCTTAATATCTTTTCCAGCAAGTAGAATGATGTCATTCTCTATCTGGTCTATTCATATTTGTTTAGTAGTCAGACTTGGTATATAGTATCATTCACCATCTATAAGCCATTCAAAATTTCTAAATCTGGTTTCCTAATCTTTAAAACAAAGACCCACACTCTAGCTGACCATGTATTGGAAACTATAATATGGCATAGAACATTAGGAATCAATACTCCTGGTATTGTATTTGGCTGAATCCAAACTTCCTTAATCCCATTTAAGTAATTGTATAAGACCTAACATATTGAATGTTAAGTATTTATACAAAAATATGAATGATTAAATATTTTCACCTATTGCTTTTGAAAGTTTTCTCAGGTATTAAGTTCTGAGTGGAAACAGTAGAAATTATTAAAAATACAAGTCACATTCAGAGATGGATTTGAATTTTCTAATTAGAATCTGCTCTGGAAATTCAGGTATCACTCCACAAGTTTTAAGTTGGGACTTTCAGCTCTCCTTTTGCTTGGAACAAATTATTTTCAAGCTACTTTCTAATGTTGATGCCTCTTATTCAGGCTTTGGTATCTTAGAAATGATAAAAATGTAGAATTATGCAGTTTCATAAATTGTCTCAAATCCATTTTTTTCCACTACACACCCTGTCTTCCTTTATATGCAGGAGTCATGCTTCAGTGATATAAATAAACATGTTAAATTAACAGTTATCATGAATACATTTTTTTATTTCATAAAGAGCTCTGCATAATGATTCATAGGCATATCTCCCCCAACAGTTGGAAAATCAGGAATGTGTTCCTCTTTCTGTAGTACTCTGGGGATCCAGAGATTTTACTAGGAGAAAAGAACTCACATATTTAATAAACTTGTTTTTTAATTGGGGAGGAAGTATGGGATATGGAGGCAAAAGGTTGAGAAACTCATGGAAGAGTTGATTATACATATTGGCCAATTATGGCCTCAATTAGTATGTTGGTAAGGTGTTTTGGTTTTTTTTTTTTCCCTTACCTCAGAGATAAAAATGAGGTAAAGTCATTAAAAAATGAGTAACAAGCAGTTTTTAATTATACACCATTTGTACATCTGTGAATAATTACCGGGCAATTGCTACCCCAGTGACAGTGATTGACAGGAAGCTACCCATGTTTCCAGGGAAAGGACACATCTTTAATGTAAGTGCAGGATATAGGAACTTCACCTGCATGAAGACAACAATGGTGAGCAAGGAATGGACCAGCCCTCAAAATTTAGGGGCAGGATTTCCTGACCTCCACTCCTTTGGGGCATCCATTGCCTGTGGTGGCTCCTAATTAGGATAAGGCTACCTTCAAGGTCTTCTTAGATATGTGCTATTGGCCATTCTTATGGGGTTGGAGGGTAACGCCCTCTGAAGTCATTCTAATTGTTATACCTGCTTATCCAATAGAAGAAATGTATTGGCACCAACCTCAGAGTATTTCTGAGTGTCAACAGTGGTGAATAAAACAGCTATTTCCATTGTGTGATGAAACCCTAGTGGGCCAGCTTCAGGCTTTTGTGTCCTAGTGCACTGGATTTTAAGAAAACCAGCTTTGGTCTTGTAGTCTATTAGGAAAGCTAGTTTGAGTCTTTTAAGCTATTAAAAAAAAAAAGTAAGATGGCACCTTTCATATGAAAAGCACCCTCTTGGTCAGAGGCAGCTGCAGACTGACCTGGAGAGATCTGGGCAGCAGTAAGTATTTATCTAAGGGTTGCAGACTGAGCCCCAGGCTGGGAGATATGTATAGTTTGGCTGGAATGGTGGTTTTTGCTTTTTTATATTGAATTTGGATATCTTTGATTGGATAATGGCTACTGCTTGCCACAATTCTGAGACTCCCTCTGTATTGCTTTTTCTTGGCCTACTTCATATCCTCTGTAGGCATTTGTCTGTGTTCCCAGTTTTGTACTGTGAGTCCTGGCAAGAATTTCTTTCCAGATCCTGGAATATCTGCATTGATGGAAAAAAGTGGGACGTTTATTAGTTAAACCACTGGAGTTGGGGTGTCAACAGAACAATAGTCTGCAACCAGATTGAAGCTGCTAGAACATCAGGGGAGATGAAGGCAGGACTGATGGGGATTGACAGGGGGGATCAGAAGCCAACCCTGAAAGACAGGGAGTCAATATGATAAATACAAGTCCTAAGGACTGGATGACTGAACCCCAAACCATGGATAAATGCATGAACAACAGATGCAGGAACTAGAGAAAGATAGTAGGATTCCCCTGTTTTCCTTCTTCAGGCTTAAAATTCATCATAAGACAGGTTGAGACTAGTTGGAACACCTGGCTCAGGCTAGTTTGCAAAGCGGTTTTTTTAACTATTAGTCGTTAATGAATTTTTTCTCCTATTTTTTTTCCTACTTTTTTCTATTCAAGTAACAGTATTTGAAGGTACTGTTAGAAAGAAGGGCAGGGGTACCTGGGTGGCCCAGTGGGTTAAAGCCTCTGCCTTCAGCTCAGGTCATGATCTCAGCGTCCTAGGATCGAGCCCCGCATTGGGCTCTCTGTGCTGCAGGGAGTCTGCTTCCTCCTCTCTCTCTGCCTGCCTCTCTGCCTACTTGTGATCTCTCTCTGTCAAATAAATAAATAAAATCTTTAAAAAAAAGAAAGAAGGGCAGAAGTCTTGAGGGTTTTTTTTTTTTTTTTTTTTAAGATTTATTTATTTGAGAGACAAAGAGATAAAGGGAGTGGCAGAGGGAGTAGAGGGAGAGAATCTCCATCTGTGCTGAGCGGGGAGCCCGACATGGGGCTAGATCCCATGGCCCTGAGATCATGACCTGAGCCAAAAACTAAGAGTCTGATACTTAACCCACTGAGGCACTCAGGCCCCTCAAGAACTTTTTCTGTTGTCTAGTATAGTATTCACTTATCTATCCTTTAGTTACTTATGATTTCTCCCCTTTTGATTGTCACTTTTGTTAGCATTTTTTTTTTTTTAACTCATGTTCTAATTCCTACCATGGATTTCTTTCTTGTATCTCCAGAATTGACTAGTAGTGTGCCCAGCCATGCTGCCTCTTCAGGCTAGAATGCGCATTCTAGCCTGAAGAGGCAGCATGGCTGGGCACACTACTCTACCTTTCCTTCTACCAAAGGAAGAAGGAAAGGTAGAGTAGAGAACATTTTTTGTTTTTCTAACAAAAAACCAAAAAACTCTGTTCTCTACCTTTCCTTCCTCAAGAAAACATTGGATACTACACTCATGATGTTGCTTCATTTCATTCCTGCCACAGTCTTTGGAAGTAGGTATTATCAGACCCATTTTACAGATGACAAGATGAAATCTCAGAAAACTAATTTTATACTTATAAAATTATACTTTCCTAAGTAAATTTTATAATTATGGAGAGCCCAAGGTATCACACCTCCTAATTTGGACTCTCATCTAGCTCCAAGTAGTTCAGGACTTTTTTATCATCTGCCTCCTAATCCTATGGAGTCTTTTCAAGACCAAATTAATGATCTGAATTCCTAAGGTACTGTAATTGGTCTATTATGGCACTTTGCAACAGCTCTGACTTACCGTGTGCTATATCTTTCATTAATCTGTGAAAAACTTGAAAACAATGGTTACAACTTACACATTTTCATATCCTCTATATTGAGCAAAGCCCTGGTTCATAGGTAAGAGGATTAATTTCTAAGTAAATGACAAAATGAAAGATTTGATGGCAATGTATGTGTTTGATTAATACAATTCACGGAAGAAACCTGGCCAGGCCTTATTTGGTCTATTTCAGGTGTTGGTCACCTAAGTATTGTTACTTCTCTTGGGCCTAAAAGGTATTAATAATCTGAACAAAGCCAGACAGAAGTAATAAGCAAAACTGAGATTAGAATTTGGATTGTTTACAGGTCTGATAATACAAGTTGACAACTAGAGTATGATCAAAACATGTAAATAATAAATATCAGTGATCATTTCTCTTACTCTACTCTAAATCAGCTGTGCTGCCATGTGTAATATTTGCTTAAACAAGCACTAATTTTTTAAAAAAGCTATTTCTACCTTAAAATATTTTAATTGGATAATTATCTGTGGTTTTTTTCTCTTGTTTTATTTTTCTTTTGTTAATGTAGGATGCATCATTATTTTCTGACTTCTGAATTTGGAAATGGAGATCTAAACATTAAATGTAAGATGCATGGTGTTGTGGAATTAGTTCTGGACTAAGTGGGAGAGGGTCAAGGGAGTTAAGGAGGGAGGTCAGAGGTCTGAAAACCAAGCCCCGTCACTGCTCTTACTTACTTCTCCATTCAACAAACATGCAGTGAGCCCCTATTATGTTCTGGGTATGATATCAATTTCGGTGCTTATACAAAGATAAATGAAGTGAGATCTTGGGGTCATCAAATAACTGAACAGATTAGTAGAAGAAACAAGTGAACAGATAGCAATAATACAGAATAATATAGAAAATATATAGAGAGAGGGAGAGGGAGAGGTAAAGGGTGAGGAATATGGAGGCAAAAAAGAGAGAAAATGAAATAAAACAAAACAAACAAACAAAAAAACCAAGAGAAAGAATGAGAAACTTCCCAGCTAGAGCATCACCTTGAGCCAGGGATTCATTTTGCCTCTTTCTATAGACTGCTTACCTGCTAGATCAATGTCTACTAAACTTTAGCCATTTTTGGTACCATTTTCATATATTTGATAGACCTAAGTATTGTTTTTATACTATTTGTTTCTTTTCAATGGACATTAAATCAATTCACTTTCCTTTTTCTTTTTCAATGCCGTTCTTTTAAACAATAGCTTCTGGGAAGTCACAGGCTAATGGTAACACTTCTTTCTAATACATTTGTATTGAATGTAGTAAAACACCCCACCCAAACTAGGAGCTTTACAGACAAACTTTTTGAATATTTGGCTACCCCAACAAAATGAATTAATACCCATGTAAAACAAATATAGTCTTATTAAAATCAACTTTTAAACAGGCTGTGACTACCTAAAAGCATCCTACCTGTCCCCAGTGGCATCCTACTCATCACGATGTGGAAAATTCTGGACAAAGTGTCTCTTCTAAAGTTTCTTCTGTCATTAGCATATTAACTTCTATAAAAGTTTTGCTGTTTTAAAAAAAATGGTATCTTTCTATTAACAGTCAGGTAATTCAAACTCACAGAGGCCTGAAGGAAGAGAGAAACTTTTTGATTCCCTGTGCAACTTTGCTAATATCAGAAGTTAATACAGGGGCTCCTGGGTGGCTCAGTAGGTTAGGGCCTTTGCCTTTGGCTCAGGTCATGATCTCAGCGTCCTGGGATCGAGCCCCGCATCGGGCTCTCTGCTCAGCAGGGAACCTGCTTCTATCTCTCTGTCTGCCTGCCTCTCTGCTTACTTGTCATCTCCCTCTGTCAAATAAATAAATAAATAAAAATTAAAAAGTTAATACAAATGATCAGAAGTTGAGGTGGGAGCTTTTCTCCTTGCCTTTAGGAATTTGGAACAGGCCAGATCTAGGAAGAGGAGGGGATTAATTTCTGAACATGTTTATTCAGAGTATGGGGGTTAGAATAAGATATTCTCTAGTCCTAACTTTTTTTTTTTAAGATTTTTATTTATTTATTTGACAGAGAGAGAGAGATCACAAGTAGGCAGAGAGGCAGGCAGAGAGAGAAGGGGAAGCAGGCTCCCCGCTGAGCAGAGAGCCTGATGTGGGGCTTGATCCCAGGACTCTGAGATCATGACCTGAGCCAAAGGCAGAGGCTTTAATCCACTGAGCCACCCAGGTGCCCCCTAGTCCTAACTTTTCAGGAGCTTTTATTTTTACTGAAAACTGGTACCTATCATAAATATAAATATTGAATTGAGGAGGAATAGGAGACATCAGAATAAAAAACAGGGAAATCATCATGGGGTTTGGAGAATAATTATACTATAATTTATTTATGAGGCAATAATGATTTATTTAAAATTCCTAAAAGAAATTATGGTGGCATGTGATTTAGAGATAAAGCTACAGAGCATTAGGGAAATTAAAAGACAGTGTATTTTCACCAATGAACATGACAGCAATAATTGTCATAAGAGCATGTTGGTGTTTACTTTTATTGACTTAAGGATTAAAATCACTGCAGTTGCCATCTTATTTTCTGAAACCAAAGCCCATTTCATGGTGATTTTCATAGTAGATGGAATACAGGATAGTGATTATGTTTTGTAAAAACATGTTCAGTATTGAAATTTACATTAAAAATCATGATTCCTATTTTGTTATGTAAAAGCAATATTTTTTTTCATCATAACAAGTGCCCTCACTAATACTCATCACCAATCTAGCCCATCCCACACCTCCCTCCTTCCATCAACCCTCAACTTGTTCTCTATTGTTAAAAGTCCCTTATGGTTTATTTCCCTCTCTCCTTTTTTTCTTTTCCTCTTTCCCATATATTCATCTGGGTTTTTTCTTTCTTAAATTCCACAAATGGGTGAAATCAAATGGTATTTGTCTTTCTCTGACTGACTTATTTTGCTTAGCATAATACACTCTAGCTCTACCCACGTCATTGCAAATGGCAAGATTTCATTCTTATTGATGGCTGAATAATATTCCATTGTATAGATACCCCATCTTCTTTATCCATTCACCACTTGATTAAAAGAAGGAATAATACACAATGCTTTTGTGTTTATCAAAAAGGATATGTGGTATATATAATTATAAACTCAAAAGTAACTATCAAGACAACTATATTTGCCTTTTTAATGGGTCTATTCACTTAGGTTTACTTATGACACAGTAAGAGACCTCCCACATCATCTTCGGGCAAAGAATATTTCTAACAGCCTGTGTCACTTTCATACTTGTATTGATTCATTTGAAAAATATTTTGGGGCACTTTTATGGGATGGACTTGTCTCCCCCAAAAGACATGTTGAAGTCCTGACTGCCAGTACCTCAAAATATAATCTTATTTGAAAATAGGGCCATTAATTAGATCAAACAACTAAATATAACTGAAGTCATAGTTAAGATGAGGTCATACTGAAGTGGGGGGGGACCCTGTAATCCAGTATGACTGCTGTCCTTAAAGGAGGCACAGACAGATAGGGAAGAGGTGTGTGATGATGGAGATAGAGATCGAAGTGCTGCAAACCAAGGAACAATAAGGATTATCAGCAAACTACAAGAAGCTAGCAGAAGACAAGGAAAGATTCTTTCCTATAGGTTAAAGAAGGAGCATGTACTTGCTGACATCTTGAGGACATCTAGCCTCCAGAATTATGAGGCAATATTTCTGTTCTTTTAAACCACCCAGTTTGTGGTTATTTGTCATGGCAGTTAATATGGGCACTAGGAATGTGTTCTGGAACTGTTGCAGACATTTGAAATACATCAGTAAAAAAACAAGCTAAGATTTCTGCACGGGAGGGGTTTATATTCTTAAAATGGAAGAAAAGTAAAGGTTGTTGCTTTCAGATGATACCTATTTTTAAAAATTTATTAAAGCCATATTTTTAGAGTAGTTTTAGGTTTATAGAAAAATTGAGAGTAAGGTACAGAGTTCCCATATGCTCTTTACCCCAACACATGCATAGCCTCCACCATTATCAAAACCTCCAAACAGAATACTATATTTGGTATAATTGATGAACCTACATCGACACAGCATATGAACAAAGATGGCCTTATTTCTTCATTCCATATGTATTATATGGGATAATGGAACTCCATATATATGTTATATATATGTTATATATATGTTATATATAAGTATATATATATATCTATCTATCTAGTGTGTGTGTGTGTGTGTGTGTGTGTGTGTGTAATTTCCTTTCCTTGTCTTATTGCATTAGCTAGAATTTTCAGTACGATGTTGAAAAGTGGAAAGAAGGGACACCCTTACCTTGTACCTGATCTTGAGGGAAAGTTTCAAGTTCCTTAACATTAAGTATGATGTTAGCTGTAGGTTTTTTTGCAGATTGTCTTTATTAAGTTGAGAAAGTTTTTCTCCATTCCTAGTTTACTGAAAGTTTTTATCATGAATGATGTTCATTTTTGCCACTTTTTTCTGCATCTATTGATATTATCATGTGATTTTTCTTTTTTATTGTGTTGATGTGATGAATTACATTAATTGATTTTTGAATATTGAACCAACCTTACATACCTAGGATAAATCCCACTTGATCTTGGTATATAATTATTTTTGTATATTGTTAGATTTAATTTGGTAATATTTTGCATTTATATGGATAAGAGATTGGTCTGTAGTTCCCTTTTCTTGTAATGCCTTTGTCTTAAGGTAATGTTGGCCTCATAGAATAAGTTAAGAAACATTTGCTCTGTTTCTAAGATGCCTATTTTTAATTTTATTATTTTTGCTTCATTTTACTCTGATTACTAATCTTGTTTCTTTTTTTTTAATTTCCTTTTTTATAACATTCACTTCCAAAGATTTCCCTCCCTCTTTTCCTTCTTCTTTCTTTCATTCTACCTACTTTACTCTTAACTTCCTAGTTTTTAACTAGCTAGCTTTTAAACGGGGAAACCCATCCCATGGCCACACTCAGCAAAAGACAGGCTAATCATCTATTTCCAGGCATCACCCAGGTTGCTCTACCTCAGAGAATGGGGAATAGCTTCAGTATTCCATATGTCTAGTAAGACCAGAGGTTGTGTTTATTTGGGACCAGTTGTCACCATGGAGTTTGCTTCTTAATGATTAAGACTACTTTCCATAAGGAAATAAAACACCTATAAGAGTTCTGAGATTAATTCCTGTCTTGTTAGCTTTTCTGATGGTTATTAATAATATATATCTGTAAGAGATTTAGATTTCATAGAATCAAGTTTTTTGGTTTTTTTCTTCTTTCCCTTTATCTCTTTATCTGTAAGGGGAAAATAATCACCAATGAAAATAGGAGTACATCTGTTTTCTGTCAGCTATAAAAGAGTTTCTATTCACCTGGTGAGCTTGCTTGGCCAGAATATGTTTTTCAGGCATGGTTTTATACCTTGGCAGGTTGTATATCATGTGCCTTAACACTTGCATCTCTCATGTCAAGGAGAGTGTTGTCTGCATGAATATAAAGTCACACTCTAATAATCTTTTTAGTTTGCATTTATTCTCTTCAGCTCAAGGCTGAATTAATTTTCTCTGAACAGCAGGGGACATGAAAGTGTCGATGGAGCCCTACCTGGACCCATTGAGAATGGATGAATTGCTTCCCCATAGAAATTCTTCCAGAGACAAATGTATATATATGCACAGAACATTCCTCACCACATACACTATGGAAACAGGTCATGTTTAATGGTAGTACTTGGGCAACACTGAGGGATTTTAAGAGATTATTTCTGAGTTGGCGTACATCAGTGTATTAGTTACCTAATGCCACATAATAAATCACCTCAAAATTTAGTGGCTTGGAACAACATAAGCATTCATTATCTCTCTGCTTCTGTGGTTCAGGAATCCAGGAGTTTAGTTATGTTCTTCTGGCCTGGGTTCTCTCATGAGATTACAGTAGTTTCAAGGCTTGATGGTCTGAAGTATATTCTATCCAAGTAGCGTATTTGTATGGTCCGTACGTTGGTGCTGGTTGTTGGCAGGAGGCCCTGGTTACTCTCCATGTGGAGTTATCCATAGGGCTGCTTGAGTATCCTCATGCACGGTGGCTGTCTTCACTCAGAAAGAGTGATCCAAGAGAAAACCAAGGCAGAAGCTGTAATATCTCGTATGACCTCATTTCTATAATACCCTATTGGTTAGCATACATCTGTCCTATTCAGTGTGGCAGAGGTCTGCCCAAGGGAATGGAAATGGAGAGGCTGACTCACTGGGGTCCAGAACTATTGCAGTCTATCATAATGAACTTAGGATATCCTGAATTGAGGAAGAGGTATTAATTAGCCTTCCTTTTACAGCCTGGTGGAGCCAGTCCTGAGACAGCAGGTGCTCAAGATTAGACTGATGAAAACAGGAGGTAGGGATACCAAAACAGGCATCTGCCCCTTAAAATTCTACTTATGTATTTTTTGCTTGCCATTTGTTAAACTAAGAACAACATTAACTCTACAAGGAGACTTTCCTGATATTACCAAGGCAAGATATACCTCGTCTGTTTTTCATAATACCCTTTACATAGTGCTTACTATGATTGTGCTTGCCATTTATTATGATTTGTTTTGTGATCACTTTTTCTTTCACCAAACCACTGTGCTTCAAGCCATTGGTTTTGATAAAAAGTGACAATATTATTGAAGACTTTGCTGAGTTAATCAGCTTTGAGGTTGCATATCCCTTTCTGCTCCATTTATATGATTAATAATTGATCTTTCAAACATAATAACCAAGGTTTTCATTAAATTGCCATAACATATTTAATGCCGATCTAAAATATGCTGATAGGGCCTAATTGTTTTTATCAAATACATCCTATCTTGTTGAGTTAAATTGAGTGCCCACTGTAGACAACCTAAAAAATGCCCTCAGCATTGAAATTTTATGAATTTTATGATCTAGTGACTTGAGGTTTTAGCCCAAATCAGTGCAGTGTTATCAATATGCTAGTTTTTTTGTACAGAAATGCTGTTTTGTTTTCAGTTTTGGGACATACTGTGTAATACAGTTCAGTTCCAAGTATTCCCTGCAGATAATTTTTCAACTAAGCCTAATCCTGAAAATCATTTTCACTCTAAAATAAAACAAAATGGAAAAGGTTTTTGCTTTAAGAAAAACAAGAACAAAAATAAAACAAACAAGCAAACAAACTGTCTTACCCTTGCAAAATAAGTAGAATGAGAGTGGAATGTTCGCCCCTAACTCTGAGTTGACATGCCTGTATCCTACATTGTGAGGAGTTGTTCTGAAAAAAGCAATAATGTCACTACTCTCACGACTGCCTATTCTAAAGGCTATCTAATGACTAAGGAAAGATTAGAGCAGTGAGAAAGTCAAAGCATGCTGTTTCTCTGAGCTTATTTTACTAAAACCTCAGAGATCCAGATCTTTATCCTCTATGTAATGCTTGAAGGCATTGGAGTCTTCCAGTCAGTCTTGGAGGCATTAGATTCTTGATCTCCTCCCACATCTATGCCTCTAGACATGAATTGGCTCAACAAAAGCCTAGTGACGTTGAAGAATATCATTTCTCAAGAAAAATGCATGGTGCTTCTATTTAGCTGTTCTTAGGTTTATGGAATGAAGAGTTAGAGAACCTCTTGATATGGAAAAAAAAAAAGCTTAAACCATGTGAAGATATAGAAAGTTGATACTAGTGTCTATAACACTAGTTATAGTGTTCAGAGATAAATTTCCTAATGTGATTATTTCTTCCTCTATGTTATAGGTTGAATTGTGTTCCCTTCCAAAATTCAAAAAGTCCTAACATCCAATACTGCAGATTATGACCATATTTGGAAATAGATCTTTATAGAGGTTGTTACACTTAAATTAGGTCAGTATTATAGGCCCTAATCCAATATCACTGATGTCCTTATAAGAAGAGGAAATTTGGACTTGGGTATATACAGAGGGAAGTCAGTATTGGGTGTATACAGAGGGAAGTCAGTATTATTACACAAAGAGAAAATGGCCATCTACAAGCCAAGCAGAGAGAGATTTGTAAAAGAGCCTTTCCTCATGGCCCTCAGAAGGAACTCACCCTACTGACACCTTGATCTTGAATTTCTACCTTAAGAACTATGAGAACATAAATTTCTGTGGGTTAAGCCCCTCTATTTGTGGTACTTTGTTATGGTGGTTCTAGCAAACTAATTTAATATGCTGTTCTTTTCTATCTCTGTACTCTCTCAGAGTAGAATTAATGCATTTTTCTGATTCACTTCTCTCCTTATACAAACATCCTTTACCAATCTTTATCTCATACTTTTACCATCTTTGTATCTGCAGTATTAAGACAGGGAATCCCATTCTCCAAAATCTTTCAAATTGTCCTAAGAGTGTGACCTATCCTAACTTGCAGCAGGACGGTAGTTTGTAATGAAAATGATTTTAGACTCTAAAGGAGATCTATAGTATAGCAATGGTGTTATCTATTCAACATGCTTTGACTGAAAGGAGTAACAGTTTCTTCCTGCTTCTGCCTGCACATCATACATTATGCATGCCAGTATTCTTGGCAGGACATGAGGGGTAGCAGAAATGGGATTATGTTTCAAGTCAAATAGTTTTAGTTCAAAGCTCCCCTAGCAGCACCAAAACATTTACCTAACTCCTCTGAATCTCAATTTCTTCACATATACAATGGGCATAATAAAACCTACCTGATAGAGATTTTTCAGGTGTTAAATGTAATAACCACCAGACAACTTAGAATATTTCAACTCTGGCACAGAGTAAGGTGTTCATTACATGTCTTGCCTATTCTGGTTAGTTTATAGGCCGGTATAACTTGGATTATTCTGTAACTTCTGTTCCTAACCAGTCATTGTCCTTATTTTTATTAGATAATATTCTCTTTTGTCTGCTTTACCCAGGCGACATCTTGTTAAGAAATATCATCTTCCTTTTGATTATATGTTACTCTAATTTTTCAAGATCATTTTCAAATCTAGTCCTGTTTTATTTAGCATTAGCAAAATTTCCTATCTTCAGGGAACTCTGAATTAATAAGTATATCCTCTAGCTGTTAACCTAATCTTTGACAGAAGATAGACAAATAGGTAGTCGTTATTTTGTACAGGACTATAATAACTGAAACTCATGCAAGATGAGGAATTGGTAATTATGAATGAGTTTCGATTAATATAGTATCGGTGTTGTGCAATGGGAGGAATATCTGTAAACCTGTATAAAAGAGGTAACTTTCCGTCCATTTTACCCTATTGAGGCCAACCAACTGAAAATATTTATATGCCCAATTGAAACATAAACACACACATTTTTAAGTATGTTTTTTTCCAAAATTTATTTTTCTCAACATTCACCACCACGTATTTGCTCTTCTATTTACTTAAAATGATTTCTCCTGCCCATTCCCTTTCATCCTCCTCAGCTTTGATCATATGATTCAGCATTTGATTCAAATGGAATCTCTCAGAAGCCTTTTCTTTCATTCACTCAGGAATCTAGTTTCTCTCTCACCAATTCTCACAGTATTTTGTGTATCTCTTACTATGGATAAAACTATGGCCTTTGGTGGAGCCAAGCTTTGGCTATCAGAAAGCACCACCCACCCACAGTCTGTGTGAACTGACTTCAGTTCTACATTCTTGGAGTTCATGTTAGCTGTCACACACTGCTCAGGGATGCTAAGAGATACCCAGCCATATACTTAGGTTTTCATGGAAAGAGAGAGGCTTTCATAGAAGGAAGGAGTTAAGACATATATAGGCCTAATGGACTGGCAAGTGTAGGATAGGTGTCTCATTGAATCATGGGTCCCAAAGATGCTTTAATCTCTAGATCCTGTGAATGTGTTACATTACAAATTCAGGGGACTTTGCAAATGTGAGGGAGATTATGGACCATGATATGAAGGGATTACGTTTGTGGGTCCGGTGCAATTGCATGGATCCTTAAAAGTACAAGAGAAAGGCAAAATAATTAGTCTGAGAGAGGTGATGTCGGAAGGATGCAACCTATAATCGCTGCCTTTGAAAATGAAGGAAGGATCCACAAGGCAGAGAATGAAGGCAGTTTTGGGAATCTGAGGATGGCCCTCAGCTGGCAGCCAGCAAGGAAATGGGGACCTCAGTCCTACCGTGACATGAACTGACTTCAGCCAGCAGCCTGAATGAACAAGGAAGAAGATGTTTCCTTGGACAGCCCCACTAACACCTCAATTTCATCCTTGTGAGATTCTAAACAGACATTGAGCTGAGCCTGCTGGACTCTTATGACCTGTGGAAGTTGTGAGACAATAAACTGGTATTTCTTTAGCCTGCTAAATTTATGGTACTTTATAATGGCCACAATAGAAAACTAATATAGGAGGAGAGAGGGAAAAGTCCATAACAGAGAGCACTATGGGAAAAACAAAATAGTGAGGACCTTAAAAGAAAAGTACTGTGAGTATAAAGTTTGGCAAAATGGAATAGCCTGAGCATCTGGGTCAGAATTAGAACCTGACAGTGCTTTTAGCAGTTTAGAATTGCTCCCCAGTTCTCAGGAGCCTGTTTATCATGTGAAGAGGATAATTGTGGGATAGTGGAAATCATTATATTACCTGGGAGCACATCATCTGTGCTGTGAGTATACTCTGAAAGATCTTGGGTAAGCACAGGTTTAGCAGAAGCCTAGAAGAAAGGCCAAAGTGTTGTTGTGGGCCAGCAGTACCATGGACAGTGGCTTGGATGGCAGTGGCTTTTGGGCAGTTGTAAGCCAACCTGTGAGACTGTGAGACTGTGAGAACTGTGAGACAAAGAAAATCAGCAGAGCTGCATGAAGGCCCTGTTTATATGTGAGCACCTTCCGTGTACCAAGTTTCCCAGAGTGAATGAATGGCTCGAGCGATGCTGGGAACAAATTAGAACTTTGCTCATCGTGCCCACAGGCAGTGGAGTTGTTGACATGTGACTTATAAAGGTCTGTTCTCTACACCTGCAATCAGTTCCCCTTTCTGGGTCAGAAGCTGTTAGATACTCACTCTATATGTAATAAATGGAATGATTTCGCCTTTTATCTTGGAAGTGTAGATGGACATCAGAACTGTGGAGTTTAATCTAGCACTTACTTTGCAATGTCCTAAGCACATTTCATACATTAACTCATTTAATCCTTATAAGAACCATCTGAGATAGGCACTGTTAGCCACATTTTATAAATGAGGCAACTGAGGCATGGAGAGACTGTATCAATAGCCCAGTTGCCCACCTACTATGTGCTGGCACTGGGATTGAACCTAGACAGCGTGACTCCAGACATCACACATCTCATAGCTGTGATGGTGGGCAGAATAAGGATACACAAAGATGTCCACATCCCAATCCCTGGAACCAAGAATATGTTATGTGACATGGCAAAAAAAAGAATTAAGATTGACCTTAAAATAGAGAGGATTACCTGTGTAGGCCCAATATAATCACAAGAGTCCTAAAAGGTAGAAGAGGGAGGTAGTGGAAGAAGCTGGAGTGATGTGATGTGGGAAGGACTCAACCCACCATCTCCGGTTTTGCAGATGCAAGGAGGTGGCTAGCCAGAGACTGCAGCCCACCACTAGATTCTAGAAAAGCCAGAGAAAGGGGCCTCCAGGAAGGAATACAGCCCTGCCAACACTTCCAGTGAGAGTCCCATCAGACTTCTGACCTATGGAACTGTAAGATGACAAATCTGTACTGGGGGAAGGCACTAAGTCTGTGATAATTTGGTACAGCAGCAAGAGCAAACTAATACATCTGCCAACCACTGTTCTCAGAGCATGTAAGAGTTTCTCATAAAGGAAACGTCCGTCCCTCCTCTCCACCCACCCACAAGGCTTTGTTACAAGTGTTTACTCACTATGTGGCGTCTCAAGATTAGTATCTTACTCTAGTCCCCAGTCAGATGGCCACTATTTAGAAATTTTGATGCTGCTATGTCTCAGGATATCCTTCCTCTGTGTTTCCACATCTGCGTAACAACCACCTTAATTCACCACTCAGATATTCTCTTTGGCTACACATGTGTTTTGTTTTGTTTCTGGTTTTGGTTTAAGATTTTATTTATTCATTTGAGAGAGAGATTGAGAGAGCACACAAGAAGGGAGAGAGGCCAAAGGAGGGGGGGAAGCAGCCTCCCCCCTGAGCCAGCCAGGAGCCTGATGTGGGGCTCGATCCCAGGACCTGGATATAATGCCCTGAGCTGAATGTAGATGCCCAGCCATCTGAGCCATGGTTTTAACTGTCCCATAAACTATGTCCAAAGTGCTGGGATTTGTGATTAAGGAATTTCTTATCTTCTCTCCATAGTTTCCTGCTCCAAGGAAAGATAGTGGAAGGAAAGAAATTTATTGGGCAGCATTTCTAGGACAGCAGCGTGATGGCTTCCTCCAGCTTGGAGGGGCTCAGTCAATTTCCACTCATTGCTGTCATAGGTCCCCTCCTTTTGTCTTTGTTTCTTTTGCTTCTTTCTTTGTTTCTTTTGCTTCTTTCTTTCCTTCTTTCTTTCTTTCTTTCTTTCTTTCTTTCTTTCTTTCTTTCTTTCTTTCTTTCTTTCTTTCTTTCTTTCTTTCTGTGGTGGGAGTGGTAGGAGGGTAGGTAAACTATCTTTGTTTATATACAAAAACAAATGCACTTTTTGGTGTGGAAGTAGGTAACTCTTTGTTTTCATCTGAAAACTAAGTGGTATTGGTTTTTAAAGTCAGTAAAATAAGCATTTGAAAAGGGAGTATTAAAAATAGAATGTTTTAAAACTCAGCATATTAATCATACCCTAGAAGCTTTTGGCCTTGACCTGTGGTCAAGCAGAGCCTAGGACTGAATCATTCCAAGGTACTCCATAAGCACTCATTTCTAAAATTCACTTGCCTCTCATTGCATTTGGCTCATTTACTCTGGGGAAGAACCTGTCACCTCCAAGAGAAGCTTATTCACCCCTGAGCCATTTTGCGAGCCTTTATAAATATGCTACTTTAAACACAGCCCAGACCAATAGAGCCACTGAGGACCTTAGGGGTCTGTTGCTTCTGACAAATGTGTCTACAGCAAACCAGATGGCACTGTCCTCTGGAGGGGCTGGTGTTCCTGTTTGTGACATGCCTGGTCTCTTGGTCTCTTAGCTTTTGAGCCCGGGCAGGTGGTTTTTCCTCATTTCAATAAGGACTTATATTTGTTTCCAGTTAGTGATACCCCTAAAAGCTACCAAAGAAGGCCTGATATTCTGCTCCCGGAAATACTCCCTTAAAATTTGGAGAATGCTAAAGAGAGACTAAGCCAACTGGATTATAATACCGGTTTACACTGGAGATGCTCTAATACAATTGGAGATCTAGAGGGAAGTAATTTGACCACTTTGAGGCTTTTGAAATAATTGATCAAACTGAAAGCTGTTTCCACCCTGATCCTTTATTTTTTTCTGAGTTTGTCTTTCAATCTCTGTCCTACAGTGACTTTCAAAGGAATTCCTTGAATTTGCCTAAATTTAGCGTGCTAAGAGGGATCGCAAAACTCATCCTAATTTCTGAAAATAAAATAGCATCCAATTTCTATTTTTCAGTAGTCCATGTAGAAATTGGGTTTACTTTAAAGATAGCCAGTGTATGAAAATCTGTATTGAAATAAAAAGATCAATGAGGGTCATTGCTCACTATTAGAAAAAGACAAATAGCAAAGGGACCTACAATTTAACCTGATTTGCTGAAGTTCCATTTGTACCTGATACTTAAAGATTTTTGTGTTAAACGAGATAGAGGTGGTATTACATTTATGATTGTGGTGTTTAAGCATTTTACTCTGAAATCACATAACTCTGCATAAAATATTTGGTTCCCAAAATGATTATGTGTGGAAATTTGAGCAGGTTACTTGAAGTCCTTGTTCTCTAGTTTGTTCATCTACCAATAGAGATAGTAAGAACAACGGTCTCATAGGATGAAAGACAGTCAGTACTTGGTGTAAACTATCTAGTGTGAAGTAAAAGCAGTAAGGAATGTTTAGCATCAGTATACTTAATAGCATATGAGTAGGGGCACCTGGATGGCTCAGTGGCTTAGGGCCTCTGCCTTCAGCTCAGGTCATGGTCTCGGGGTGCCTGGGATCAAGCCCCACATGTGGCTCTCTGCTCAGTGGGGAGCCTGGTTCCCTCTCCCTCTCTGCCTACCTCTCTGCGTACTTGTGATCTCACTCTCTCTCTCTCTCTATCAAGTAAATAAATAAAATATTTTTTAAAAAATAGCATAAGAGTAGGTATTTACTTGACATTCCTAAGTTGCTGAGCAGGTTATTTGGCTTGAGGGGAAAAAAAAGACTTAATTTCCGTACTACAGCAAAAGATACTACTATTTTATTAGCCTCAGTTATGTGCAATAATAGAAGATGTATATTTATAAAAATAATACTTTTTACTTCATTTTTTGACAACTGGCTTTAATAAATTTTCCTGCACACTAACTAATTATTGTAAAACCAAAAAACAAACAAACAAAAAAACCTAACCATTATAATCAATGAATCAAAAAAATGGTCTTCTATCTCCCTTTACTACACATAAATCTGCTGAAATTTCAATGTAAAATCACATATCTATGTCAATTACTTAATTTCATATTTTAAACAATACAATGCCATTACTCTAGTAGACCATTTTTTTCACAATTTGGGGGACATAAATTGCCTAAATATGCAAATTCTTTGACATGAGAAATCAATTTTATAAACTTTAAATACAATAATTTTGACCTTGTTAAATTTTTTTTACTTCTGATTTTATATATTCTCTAGGATGGGAAGATACATTCTATCGGGGAGATCACTCCCATTCTTATTCCCTGGGGTTGTTATTATTATTGAAGTATAATTGACAAACAATATTAGTTTCAAGTATACAACATATTGATTCAACAGTTCTGTACCTTTCTTTCTTTTTTTTTTTTTGGTTCTGTACATTTCTTAATGAGGTTATCTTCAATCATTGCTACTTACTTCTAATTCTCTTAAGGGTTAGATGACGAGTGACCACTCATGCCTACCCAGTGGACTGAGGTTGGACACAGTGAGTTCAGTTCCAGTGACAGGGGCACCTAGAGTAACTTAGGCTTCAGAATGTTTTAAAAAGGACTTGGCTTCTTAGTACACATAATATAATTTCTCCCCTCATCTCCTAACCAAGTAAATTGCTTCATTGGATATTGTGTTTTGGTCTTTCTTTGCATTCAAGGTCTTGCATTTTGACTTTGTTCTTTTTTTTTTCTTTCCTTTCTTATTCCCTCCTTCCCCCTCTCCCTTCCTTCTTCCTCCTACACATTCTACAGCTGTTCAAAATATGTGAATAATTTCCATTATCTCTATGATCTTTTTTCTAACTTGGGGGTCTGACTCCATGCCAAAGTCATTTTTCTGACAAAGCATAGTAATTCAAAACAGAATTTAGAAAACTAGAGAAACTGCAAAAGTTAGTATATAAATGCCCAAATAAGCTTAACCATCCATGTAATGAAGGAGTGATAAAGAATGTTTTAGAGCTCTTGGCAGTAGCAACAGAGGAAGGACATGATCATGAGTCTCTTAAGGGTTGTTAAAGTTGTTTTTTCCCCCTGAAAATAAATACATAGAATACAAACGCCAAAAAGAAAAGATAATTGAAACTGAATAGGTTTGTAGATGCAAGCATACAGTTAACATTTATAGGAATGCAAATAAACATGGGCATTATTTCTTATCCATTAACAGGATTTAAAATGGAAGAATTTAAATCCAATAATTAGTTTCCCACAGAATATTTTCATTTATGTATACATTTAAGAAGCATTTTTAAGCACTTCTGGTGCACTAAGTATTATAATTGATTCCGACTCTTCCTTCATTGTAAACCTATCATTTTAGAAAAGTATGTAAATGTGTAAATCAACAAGATGAATATAGCTACAGTGAATTGTAGATTCAGCAGTGATTTATCAAATATATTGAAGAGATATTTCTGTATAAGGATCAATTATAATTTCTTTAGAGGGTTGTACTTGAGGATTATCTATGCTTTACATACCTGTGTATCTTTTATATATATTAAAAGTAGAAACACTAACACACACATACAGAGAGAGGCTTTTAAGTTCAGCTTATTTATTAGTTTTAGGGCTATAACGCTGTGACCATCACAATTATGACACTGTTTTGTCTATACTATGGTATAGATAATGACAGAAAATTCATTGTTCTATGCAGAAGATACTAAGATGATTAAGACACAGTCTTTACTTCAGAGAGTCCTAATTAGGGTGAAGGACAAGCAAACAAATAATTATGAGAGTTTGATGGTGTAATGGGCTATATATATTAGAGCCAAAACTATGTGTGGTAAACTGTATTTGGAGAGATAGTGGACTTCCCAGCATAAGAGCTATTTGAACTCAAGTTTGAAGTATAGTCTAGAGCCTAGCAATTAGTAGTGAGCAGGTTAGGTAAACATATTTCAAGTAGAAGGAATAACCTATACAAAGCCATTGACATTCAACCAATGCCTTTTGAGCTGGTGCTTTGAGCATTGGTAAGCTTGTGATTGAGTGGGTGAGGGGCATAAATATATTAGTAAATTAATTAATTAAGGGTTATTTGCATAATAATAAAATCATAAAGAAAATAAAAGAGTAATGTAAAACAGAGTAACAGTGGTGGGAAGGACAGCTAGCATTTGCTGGTGTGATCAAGGTGCACCTTGTGATGAGGTGACAATTGAGACCTGAATAAGTGGAAAGCAGTCATGCATATGCAATGGGGGGAAAGCTATAGGAATATTCCAAGTGCAGAGTCCAAGAAGAAGAAATTAGCTTGGCTCATTTTATGATCAGAAAGAATGTCAATCTGGTTGGAGTGATTAGAATGAGTGGGAGAATGGAAAGAAGACAGAAAGTAGGTAGGAATCAGATGATAATAGGGCCTATAGACCAAGGGCTGGAGTATGGACTTTAATCCAGGTGCATTGTGAAACCACTGGAGAACCAAACAGAGGACTGGCATAATCTAATTATATTTTAAAAATTCACTTTGGGGCTTGATGGAAAATATATTTGGGAGATGAGTAGAAGAAAAGAGAGGGTGTTGCAGAGGGCCAGAAGCATGTGATGGTGGTTTGATTCAGAGTGGTAAAAGCCAGAAATAGAATGGCTGGATTTTTGTTATATATATATCACATATATATGGAATAAGATTAATTTGGATAAGTTGGCAAGAGTGTAGGTTATAATTATTTAATGGTATGGATATTGAAGTTTATTCTTCTAGCAATATGAAAACTTAAAATGTCTTAAAGAGAAAAAGAGCGCAGTATGATCAGATTTGGGATACAGAAGCTCATCTGAGCTGCATTTTGGAGCAGGAATTGGGAGGAGGGAGATTGGGTCCAGCAAGACTGAAGAGAGTCCAATGACATCAGTGTCTGTGAGAAATGCTGAGAGTTTCAATGAAGGGGCAGATGGTAACATGACATGGAAAGTATGGTTTTAAAATAATACATCATCAAGATAGATTGGTGATTGATTGGAAGTTGGCGAAAGGAAAAATAAAGAATCCAATATGGCATCGAGTTTTTGTTGTGTTTGTTTCCCATTACTGTTTTGATGAGTTGATGGAATAATTAAATAAGATAAAAAATAAAAAGAAAGGGGATCGGGTTTGAGGTGGTGATAAGCTGAGTTTGTGATCTCTGGGATTTCCAATCTCTGGGATTTCCAAAGGGAAATGTCCATTAGGCAGAAGATGAGCAAAGAGACACACTGTGTGACTGGGAATACAGGGTGTTTATGGATGTGAGAAGATGCATGGAAACAAGTACTCAACAGAGTACAGAAACAGAACAGAGCATGTAGTCTGGAGGAAATCTATTCAGGAACCCAGTTTTGAAGAATAATCCACAACCACACAGAAACAAAAAATACAATGAAGATACGTACCGCATGGGTGTTTTTCTAGTGCTTGGTCAAGAATGTAGACAAAACTGGAACACAGGGTGTATCTTAAAAGTCAAGAATTCATGGGGCACCTGGGTAGCTCAGTGGGTTAAAGCCTCTGCCTTCGGCTCAGGTCATGATCTCAGGGTCCTGGGATCAAGCCCCGCATCGGGCTCTCTGCTCAGCGGGGAGCCTGCTTCCCTCTCTCTCTGCCTGCCTCTCTGCCTACTTGTGATTTCTTTCTCTCTGTCAAATAAATAAAATCTAAAAAAAAAAAAGTCAAGAATTCAGAAGGTTTGGGCAGCATTGCTCAAAACCTGGATTGTTCTGGATCAAGGATCTAGGCACAAAACAGAAAAGGTTGTCATAAGTTGATAGTGAGTCAACTCTGTGTCTCAGCCTGAAAGCTTTGTATTATTCATCTGTTTTAGGGAGAAAACAGTACCTCAGCGGGATCAGACCAGGCCTTCCTGGCGGATTAAATGGGATGACCTGGTTAGCAGAGAGAGAGAGAAAAAAAAAGGACTGAGAAAGAGAGCAACAATTTCAGATAGTTCTGTTTAGATCCATATTTTTAAAAAACATGATCCCAGGACCACTGAAAACCAAATCACTAGGAATTTCTGCTAAAAACAAATGACCAACCAAACAAACAAAAACAAAGATGTACAATCCTTAATACTCCTGAGATCTACTTAATCAAAATCTCTGAGAATGGGCGTATAGCTCCTTTGTAATAAAGTTAGCTATTTAGTACTTCCTAGAACCTTCCTTGAGTCTGCCCCTAATTTTTATAGTTTAGTTCAAAATCGTGATCTCTTAAAGTCAAATTTCCTAGCACCTGCAACAATTCACCTTTGGTAGGTAAACGAGGCAAATTAGGACAGCAGTCAGCTTGGTCAGAGCAAGTCTATTGAAAATAGTTAATGCAGTCACACTTAAAAAACAGAACTGCACTAAAAAAAATCCAAATCTTAGCTATCATTTTATAAAAGAAACAACTGAGGATGGCAGTGAGAAAAGTTTGCTTTCTGCCTATGTACAGTTCTGCCATCTGAGCTGTTCACTCTGATTGTATATTGCTTTTGAGTTTTCCTCTACTTTTGTTTGAATAATAAATAAATAAATATATATGATGCTAAATACAGTCTGTGACACCTATTAAGTATTTAATCCATAGTAGTCACTATCATTTTTTCTTTTTTCTTCTTCTTCTTTGTATTTTCCCCCCAGTGGAAGTTGTAAGATTGGAGAGCAATTTAAGATATTTCTGGAAGTAAAGTCCTATGCAAATAAGAAATCATAGTTATAATAGAAACTACATAAAACCCCTCTTGATTATTTTTCCCCATGTAAGAAAGTATAGATAAATAAAAGATTGTACAGAACTGAAACATAATTTTCAAAAATGTGTATTAATTTCAAAATATTTTATTTGTTTTAACATGTAGACAGGGGATGGGATGCGTATCCAAAGAAGGATGTAAGAGGTACCAGCTATAAAGGGTCCTTATTCCCATATACAAGCTGAGTAAAAAGAGGGGCAAATGTATCATAAGGAGGCCAAAGTCATTATTTGAAGAATATTGACAGTGAAGTGATAATCCAGGCATAAGACTTCAGGAATGATGCAGTTAATCAAATGTATCAACTTTATAAACTCTGATGTGTTTTGAGATTGCTGTCCCCTGAAGTGAAGTCTAATAAACCAACCTAATATGCCTTCCAGGAGCTATAATGTGGCTCTGTGTAATAGAAAATCAGTTCGAAGGATGTTTGCACTTGGATTCAGAAACTGAGAAGAAATGGAGACAGACTGAAAATCCATAAACTGGATGACTTATGGAGTCCCATGGGTGGATGAATTGGAAAGAACAGGGGCACGCAAATGGGTAGATGCGCAAATACTTCATTTGCTAAGTTAAACCACTTTAACTAAAAAAAATCTTGGATCTGTCCTTTGAGTGGGGAGGTATTGTCTACACAAGAGAGATAAAAGAAAAAGCCTTTAGAATTAGAGAGACCCTGTAACATTAGTGAGGTGAGTGACTTTGTCACCATCATGTCCCATCGTCTGGTACAGGTCAAATTTGATCTGCTGCCTGCTTTTGTAAATAAAGTTTTTTTGGCACACTATAATTACTCCCATTTTCTGAACCTATTGCTTATGGCTGCTTTCACAGTACAACTGCAGAGTTGAGTTGTTATCACAGGGAAGCGTGACATGCAGCTTCAAATACTTACCGTCTGGCGCTCTACGGTGGAAGTGTTGGGAGCATGATTTTGTGGACAGCCTGGAATAGAGTTAAGAGTTCAAAAACTCTTGGGGTGCCGGGTGGCTCAGTGGGTTAAAGCCACTGCCTTCGGCTCAGGTCATGATCTCAGGGTCCTGGGCAGTGGGTTAAAGCCTCTGCCTTTGGGTCAGGTCATGATCTCAGGGTCCTGGGATCGAGCCCCACATCCGGCTCTCTGCTCAGCAGGGAGCCTGCTTCCCCCTCTCTCTCTCTGCCTGCCTCTCTGCCTACTTGTGATCTCTCTCTCTCTGTCGAACAAATAAATAAAATCTTAAAAAAAAAAAAAGTTCAAAAACTCTTAAATGGGCTTGAAAGGTATACCAGCTGTATATTTTGGGCAATCTGATTCATCTTCCCTGAGATTCAGTGTTCTTCAGTGTTAAAATGGATATAATGATACCAACATGATCTTTGCATATTCTAACCTAGAGCCTGGAATATGACTTATAGATAAAACGTAATATTTCATTCTTCTTCCTTTTCTCCCTTCATTTAAGGGTGATAGGTATTGCTTTTGTCCCAAAATAATCAGTGACATGTTACTTGATGATTTTGCAGCTTTTGGAAGTTTCAGACATACAGAAATAATTTACTTTTCCTAACTGATTCAAGTGGTTTATAATTGCTTATGATGGTCCTGATTCGAGATGCATTTTTGTTTTTCTTTTCTCTTTGCTTGTCTTCTTTTTCTTTCCTTTTTTAGCAAAATGTTTGGTTTCCTGTACATAAACTCCCTTTATTTTTATATTGACTATAGGGAATCTAATTCATTTCTCCTGAAAGACACAATATCATGAAAGCCTGTGATGTCTAGACATCTTGCTGTTGAAGAAGTATGGGAGTGTTTAGGGTCTTATTTGTTTGTTTCTTTCTGAGAGAAGTCCCTCAGCCTTTTATTTTTGGTCACCCCCAGTCTGCCAGGAAAAGGAAGCTCTAAGTGGATGCATACAGTAGACCAGGCCAGGGCCCCAAGTGAGGTGTGGATAATCAAGGACCCAATCAAAAGAAAAGTCTTTGTTAGACTTTGATGAAGTCTGTGGACTGAGCGGCAGTGTCCTTTGATGGCAGGCTTTGTGACTCTCCCCTTAGCTTTCTGAGGGAAGCCTGACTTTCATCCTGTGCTAATTTTGAAGCAGTGCCTCTTCCTAGAAAGTTGCACTAAGGTATTTTTGAACAGTGTTTTATCAGAGATCCTGTAGGTGGGCTGGCTTTATATTCCCCAGGCCTGCCCACTCCCATCATGTTTTACTTGATGGAATCACACTAGAGACTTCTTTTCCTCTCAGACTCCCACAGGCCCCTTCCCATCCTCCATCCCTCCATCCCCTCAGCTGGGATTTTCCTACTCCTAAATCTACCTGGAACCCACTCTCTGTATCTTCTTCACAATATCTTGGTTCTTTCTCAGCTTCTAGCTTCATACCTGGCACCTCCCTTGTTAATTTATCTTAAGTAAGGCTTTTATTGAGGGGGAAGATGTGGTTTGTTCCAAGCAAGCAGAAGGCCATTCCTGATTAGGGCCCATCCTTCTAACAGAGTAATTCAGGGATATAAATAGCCCCAATAACAAAAGGTTTGTTCTTCCCTGGCTCAACACTAGGTGAAGGCAGCTTTGTTTTCTTTCTTTTTTCCTTTTTTTAAATTAATTTTTTTTTTCTTTCCGGAAGAGTAGATGGGGTCAGGAGGATATCAGAACATCATGCAGTTAATTTGATATGGCTCTGACTTTAGCAACATTTCAAGGTAAATGGGGCAGTCTTTATCCCGGGGAAAAGCAGGGCAATTCCTAAAAGCAGCAATAGGAAGGAAAAAAAATGCAATTTTAACAGTTGTCACCATTTATTGAGTCAGTACACTTCTTGTGTTTATAGATGAAGCATGAATGAAGTTGCCTTTGAAAAAGAGTTATGGCTTATTTAAATATCTGCCCATTAGAATGAATCCAAGTAGTTAAAATTTTTAATGTAAAATTGCAAAAGGTAAATACGAGTTGGATTAATATGATTATAGATCAATGTGCAGTATGGCCAAATGAGCCTGTCTTCATTCGAAATCCTGTGAGGTGTAGACCATCGTGTTACACAGGGAGCTGGGAGCAAGAGCAGGACAGTCAGGAAGCTGAACTATGGGCAACATGTCCATTGTGCTGAAGGACACCTCAGCTCTGTCCTAACAACAGTTTTAATATTGGGGAATCTATTGATCCAGAAATGCGAGGTGTACCTCTTCATGATCCAGCACAAGTTACTCTACAAAGAGGATTCGAGTGGCACCTGCAGCTTCTCCTGTGCATTCCCCATGGGCTCCAGGGGTTCTGTTATTGACCACCATAGGGAGGATTGAGAATCATCACTGAACACAGTGGCCAGCATAGAGTAGAATCTCAATAACATTTTTCTTTTTTTTTTTTTTTAAAGATTTTATTTATTTATTTGACACAAAGAGAGAGATCACAAGTAGGCAGAGAGACAGTCAGAGAAAGAGGGGGAAGCAGGTTCCCTGCTGAGCAGAGAGCCCAATGCGGGGGCTCGATCCCAGGACCCTGAGATCATGACCTGAGCTGAAGGCAGAGACTTTAACCCACTGAGCCACCCAGGTGCCCCCCCCCCTTTTTTTTTTCTTATTGCATCATTGAGGTCATGAATCCTGGAGCCAGATTAAGTTTAATTCCCAGGCCTAACATTTTAGTTATATATTTGTGAGCAAGTCTATTACCTGCTGATACGTCAATTTATACATCTTTTAAAGTGGGAATAATGATAGTAGTACCTATTTCATTGGGTTGTTGTAAGGATGAAATGGGATAATATGTGGTAATTGCTTAAAATAGTTCTGGGCCCATAGTAAATCTACATTAATGTTATTATTTCTTCTGTTCTCTAACCCTTATGATGAATGTATTAGAAATGAATAGGCCATCCTGCACCCCCAAATTCACCCTGAAGCTTCAGTTTCATAAAGCAACAAAGGTTCCATGCACATTCATGACCCATATCCAGCCCTGGTCATTGGTGGAGCTAAATTTCACGTGTTTACCGATCAACCCAGGCTGATGACTCCTTCTCCACTTTGAAACAGCACAATCAAGAATATTCAGACAAAAAAGAATATGTTGGAAAGTCTTACATCAACATTGAAATTCTTTGGCCTGGAAAAAGAGGCTTTACTTCCACTCAGAGCATAATGGCCTGAGTTAATCGAATGACCACTCCTAGTTGTAAAGAGTAATGTACAGGTTGGTCTATGCCATTGCTCCCATGACAAAGCTGCCATATGCTAATTGTGTTTAGTTCTATTTCTGATCTTTTAAGAACCATATCTTTATATCTCCCACAAGGCCCAAACACTACTCATAGTAGGTGCTCAATAAATGTTGGTGAGAGAAAGAAAGATGAAAGAAAAGAAGAAGGCACACCTTTATCTTTGAGAACTCAGCAGTTGAAGGAGGGCATATGCAATAGTCAGAAAATCGAAAACAAAACAAAACAACATCAACAAACTCTGGGCCTTAGCAAATAATTAACGGCTTTTAAAAAATGATTTCACTTCACCTGAACAGAATACTCTGAGAATGAATATTGTGAACCAGCAGGTAATATACTTGGTGCAGAAATAAATCTGTGGTATAAACCAGCATCTCTGCGCAGAAGTGAGGAGCAGTGGTGTTTTTGCCTGTAATTGAAGCTAAAGTCCTTCCCTGAATATTCATCACTTCCAGATTAATGTTAGGTGTTATTTCTCTTTCTCTTCTCATTCAGTTTCACTTTGACTCTTTTGTTCCATAAATGGATTACCTTCAAAGACCAGAATTTTCTCATATCAAGAGCCTGAATTAGATATTATTTTTACTCTTCCCTACTTCCTTCTGAAAGAGAAGATAGATAGAATGGTGGAAATAGGAAGAATTTAGTAGGAATGGAAATCCTGGCCCAGCGTTGATCTCACACATGCTGGCTGAGTTACACGTCTCCTAACTCAAAAACCAAAATCTATTCAAAGTTCCAACCCAATCAAAATAAAATTATTTGGACTCTAGAATTCCTAATACTACCTTAGTATGTCCTCACTTATTTACCTGTAAACTTGAAAAACTACCAGAGGCGGTGGCCCATCTAATTATCCAATGGAGTAAATGGAGGGGAAAAAAGGAAGTTGGAAGTTGTACATTCTTCTCTGTATGAATATGGACATAAAGGCAGTTTAGCATTTTGGGAAAAACGAAGTTTCCAGATCTACATTATCTGGGTTCATATTCTAGCTTTCATGCTCATCAGCCATGCAACTGTGTGTAACTTCTTTTTTTTTTTTTTTAAAGATTTTATTTATTTATTTGACAGAGAGAGATCACAAGTAGGCAGACAGGCAGGCAGAGAGAGAGGGGGAAGCACGCTCCCTGCTTAGCAGAGAGCTGATGTGGGGCTCAATCCCAGGACCCTGAAACCATGACCAGAGCCGAAGGCAGAGACTTTAACCCACTGAGCCACTCAGGTGCCCCTGTGTGTAACCTTAACCTCTTTCTGCTTTAGTTTATTTATGTCTCTCTTAAAACAGGAGGAAGAACAGTAACAGCTACCTGATAGGATTAGGTGTCTGGTAAGTAAGTTATTATATATAAAGTGCTCATTTCAGTTTCTAGCACTTAACTGGTACTCAGCAAGTGTTTCTTATGATTACTAGGTGCTTAACTATATAATCTATACAAGTTATCACATTTTATCCTAAATTATGGAGGTTAGGGATTTCACTAAAGGTTATACTGCTAAGAAAATGTGACTGCTAGAATTAAAACCCAAGAATAATTCCATAACCTTGGCTTATTATCTTTTATCAGGGACCTAGGTGCTATTGAGAAGGGCAAGAGGGAAGTCAGGAGTATTGGCTTCTGAGACTATTATTATTATTATTTTAAACAGCTTTATTTTTAGAGCAAATTTAGGTTCATAGCAAAATTGAGGGCAGTTTCATAGCATTCCCATGTATCCTCTACCCCTACACATGCACAAACCCCCCACTGTGAACCTCCCACACCCCAGCAGTACATTTGTTACAACTGATAAATCTACGCTGACACATCATAATCATCCACAGGCCATAGTGTAAACTACGTTCATTCTTGGTGTTGTTCATTCTATGGATTTAGACAAGAGTAGAGTGACAAATGAGTATTTGTCATTATGGTATCATACAGGATATTTTCACTGCCTTAGAAATTCTCTGCATTCCGGGACACCTGGGTGGCTCAGTCAGGTAAGCATCTGACTTGATTTAGGCCCAGGTCAAGATCTCAGGGTCCTGGGATGTAGCCCCACATCAGGCTCCCCACTCAGTAGGGAGTCTGTTTCTCCCTTTCTCTCTGCCCCTCCTCTCTCTCTTTCTCTCGCAAATAAATAAAATCTTTAAAAAAAATTCTCTCCCTTCCACCAGTCATAATTCCCTTTCCTCACCCCCAACTCCTGGCAACCAATGGTCTTTTTACTGTCTCCATAATTTTACCTTTTCCAAAAGGTCATATAGTTGACATCATACAATTAATAGCCTTTTCCAATTGGTTTCTTTCACTTAGTGATATGCATTTAAGATTCCTTCATGTCTTTTCATGGCATAACTGAATGTGAGTTCCTTTGTTCCACATTCTTGCTAGTATTTGGTGTTGTCAGTGTTTTGGATTTTGGCCATTCTTTTCACGTTAGATAACTTTTCTAACTTGGGTTTTTTGGGTTTTTTGTTTGTTTCACTTTTGTTTTAATTAGTAATTCCCAAATGGCCTATGATGATATCAAACACCTTTCAAGGTGCTCATTTGCCTCTCATTATCTTTGTATTCTACTTCCAAACCTTTTGTGGGATAGTACACATATGTTTTTTGGCTTCCTTGTATTTCTTTTATGACAGTATTATGATAACTTCCTCGGGAAAACCAACCATCCCATCTCACCTCCCAGACTCTAAGTTTCCAAAGGAGTTGATTATGTTCCTTCCCTTGTTCCAGGAGCAAGTACAGAAGAGAGTTCTGACCAGTTGGAGAATGAGTTTTCTGGTCTCTGTGATTGCTTCCGGGATAGGCAGCTGGTGACACAGTGAAATTTACCTTCTTGTAAATTCAGCAGGTTTTCTTTCCTGCTGAGCTTGAGCTGATATAAAGTTAGGGGTTATTTTGATGTCCTGAGACTCACTTTCTGATGTGTGGACGGGGAGTTTACTCCACACTACCAAGCGATTCTCTGGACACCAGCTGGGTATCCTGTTCTGGAAAATAAATAATCAGACCTGTGAGAGACCAAGTGACACTTGGAGAAGTAGGAGAACTCAGATTTATTTTATGCCAGCAGACCTAGATGAGCTCGTGCTGGAAGTTCTGGGCCCCGGGCAGTGGGGTTAAAGGGCTTTTATAGGGGACTGACTGCAGGCAGTCAGTACCAAAGGTTATGCTGACAGCTGGTAGGTGGGTTTAAACTGGGGGAGCAGGGGGCTGCTTTAGGCAGGAACAGTAGTGCAGGGAGCCTGTAGCAGGAAGTCTGTTTACAGAAGCCAAAAGGGCTGGTTATCTCTTGCTCCCAGTAAGAGTAAGTAAAAGCTTCTGGTTATCTCTAGCTTATTGTTAGTAACTTTCCATTTTCTGGGGCCTCCTGGCCTGGGCCTGCTCTGGGTAATTTTCCTCTTCAGTCCTACAATTCAACTCAATTCTGACACTCTTTACCTGGAGATAGCATCAGATCCTGAGGCTTAGAGGTTCAGTCCTACAAGACCCTCTCCTTCTCCCATCAGATGCCAATCACAAGTCCAGGTTCTCACCTCTACTTCTACCTTCTAGCTATAAATCAGAAATTCCAATAATCCCTTCCTCAGGTTCAATTAATTTACCAGAGTGACTCACCAAACTCAGAAAAACATTTTATTTACAAGTTCACCAGTTTTATTATGAAAGGATGTAACTCAGGAATAGCCAGATGGAAGAGATGGACAGGGCAAGACACAGGGAAGGGGTATGGAGCTTCCCTTTCCATAAACACTTTTTTATCCCAGATCATGTGTTCCCCATCCTTGAAGCCCTCCTAACCCTCTCCTTGGGTTTTTACGGAGGCTTCATTACATAGTAAGAGATTGAATCTTTGGCCACTGGTGGTTGATTCAACCTCTAGCCTCTGTCCCCTCCCTGGATGAGATGGTGACTGAAAGTTCTAACCCTCCAATCCTGTGGTTGGTTCCCCTGACAACCAGCCCCCAACCTTAGGTTCCCTGAGAACTTTTCAAAAATCACTTCGCTAGCATCACAAAAGACACTTTTATTGCTCTTATCCCAGGAAATGCCAAGGTTTTCAGGAGCTCTGGGCCTGGAAGAAGTCTAAGACCAAATCTGTATATTTATTTTAAATCTAAATATCCCAGAGCTGACGCAGTCAACTTGCCACCAAGAGGGGAGGGAGTATATATCTGGAGCTCATTTATTCCAACTGTGGCATTCTGACAAGTTTCTTAAGTGGTTTATGATACTTGGATTTTCATTATTGCCTTGATTCTTACCTTTTGTTTAGAAGCTGGTGTTCGCATCAAACCTGTGTACAGATCCCACCAGTGTCTTTTCCATTTAAGGTAGCCGGACTCTTTCTATGGTGTGCAACTAAAGACATCTAGTAAAGCACATGTGAAATACCACATTTCAGCTTTTCTCTATTTTAGAAAAGAACCAACGTCTTAGCTGAAATCTGATCATTGCTGCACTGAATAGAAAAAGTATTGTATGTGGAGCCCCTGACCAGAAAGAGTGGACGTGACTTTCTGCTTTCTTACAGAGATATTTTTCTGCATTTAGGCTCTGGTTTTATTCTAGTTGTGCAGTTGGTGAGGTGGTCTTAAAAGTGATAAGTGCCAAAGGAGAACACTAACGGGTGCCTCATAAGGAGAATACTAGACCAAAGCAAGCAACCTTGTTAATGTCGTGAGACTATGAGACTATGAGAAAATGTCCTTCGTTTAAAATGTTATTAACATGAACTATTGCAGAAGACACTCCGTCTAGGCAGTTTCCTTGAGGATATTCTCCTGGCTGAGAGGCAGCAAGCCTGGCTGGGGATAGAGGAGACAGACAGTTCTCATTTCATTAGGTATTTATGCGGTGATTATCATGGTAGTAGCCAACTCATTACAGAATAGGACATATCGAATTATTCTGAGTCAGTGAGGCTCCAGAGCAGAGATACTCCAAGGAGAAACTGGGAGTCGGGAAAGAACTTTTAGACGAGAGCATTTGTTGTGACTCTGAGGAAGAAGGAAGCCAAGCAGCACCTTTTTCATCTTCCTCAGAGCTCATCCAGTGCCCCATCTGGGTTCCCCAAAGATTTCATATTCTATCTCCAGGTGAGTTGATGGAGATGGAAGAGTGAGCTGCTTCTTTGTTAACAGTAAAAAGTGTGCGAAGTGTATTGGATACCTAAGTTGGGAATGAAGTGTTGACATAGTGATGATGGTGATATTGTGCAAAATGATTTTGCCAATACATTGATTTGGACCCAGGATTCCACAGTTTACAAGGAAGTGAATTCAGTGTCTATTGCAACTTCTTTTCAGTTAGAGCATCTCACGGCTCTTGCCATACAGTTCATGCTAAAGCCATTGATGAGTGGTGTTTAAGTCAGAATGTTAAGGAGATGGAGCAGATTGGCTCTTCTTTCATCTGTCAGGATAGTGATCCTCAGCATTAGACACCATTAAAATTGGTATGCATCCGGGACCTTGGTATTATTTTAATTCTCCCAAGGGATGCAAGCAGAATCCAGCCTTGAGCTCCACTAATCTATAGGTACCCTCTCTGTGGCACTCGTCCACATTTTTAAACATTTACTCTTGGTTTTACCGATTGATTTTTCAGGGTTATCAGTGTAATCATTATTTATAGGCAACTTCTTACAACTGTGCTTTATGCTTCAGGCCAAGATCAAGATGATGTCTTACCTGATTGCAAGGAAACCATCGGCCACATGGCAGGTTCATGAGCTGGTGAATTCTTAGTCTGAAACTGTACTTGTAGTATATACTGAGAGATATGCTGCCATGAAGGATTTATAGTTCACCGTCTGCGGAATGCTTAAGCATGAATGTTATTAGGAACAAACTTCTCTTAATTAAAGTGAGGCATTGAGCAATACATGTATATTCTTAGGATAGTAAACCTGTCCAAATATGAGAGCTTGCTTTGTAAGTCAGAACTGGGGTGTAAAACCAAATTTGGGATGGGAAAGTAATGAGGATCTAAATATGAATGTAATTCCAACAAGGAACCAGAAGACTATAAATTGTTTACCATTTATGAGGAACTGTTATGGAGATCAGACTGTAAATTTAGAGACTTAATTTTAAAAAAGCCCAAAATGTAGGGACACCTGGGTGGCTTGGTTGGTTGGGTGTCTGCCTTTGGCTTGGGTCATGATCCCAGGGTACTGGGATCAAATCCCACTTGGGGCTCCTTGCTTAGCGAGGAGCCTGCTTCTCCTTCTCCCTGCTCTGCTTGCCACTCCCCCTGCTTGTGCTTTCTCTCTCTCTCTCTCTCTCACAAATAAATAAAATCTTAAAAAAAAAAAAATTAAAAATCCCAAAGTAGTGTAGGCAAAATGCATGGAAGGATTCTTAAAGCGTATCGGTGAAAGCAATCCCCTTATTATAACTATTGTCTTGCCCTAGAAACACTTAGAATTGTGCATTTGTGATGTGATGCATTTCAGCCTCTAAGTGAGATAAGAAGAGACCTGACGTAGTTGTAGGTCTGTGACTTTATTCATTGTCAAGCCCGAGTTTTCATAAAATGTAGGGAAGTCTTTCATGATATTTGTAAAGTCTCCAGCCAACCTCTGAATAGAAGAGAGAGGGAAGAAGAGCTCCAAATGTCAGATTTTACTGTAGCCTCATAAAGCCCAGTCAGGTAGGAAAAATAGGAATTTTGTGCAATACGCATGTTTCAGGGGGAGGACCCTACAAGAGTCCTTGCATTTTGGATGTCATCATGATTCACTTGTCTCCAGGAAGCCACCTAGCATTGGTCCCATTTGGTATAGTTTGTTTCTTTACCAATATCCAGTCGAACTTAGATCTGTTAATTCCTTCTAATATTTGCACATTTATCATATTTGATAATTATAAACTATTTTATGTTAATGTGGTTTGAATTTCCAACTAAATGTGAAACACCACAGGAGGAAAAATGGTATAGTCACAGGTTCTGATTACTCTTCTTTCCTCTTCTCCAAATCATTGGTACTGATAATTGTAATTGACTTGCCTTTTAATTCTGTTTATGATTCTTATGTGCAGAAATTTTAAATTTTTATGTGGGCACTTTTATTGATTTTTTTTAAGTCTCCTGTGATTTCTTCCATTAATTTTAAGCTTGGGCAGCATTTTTTCCCTTCCTGAGATCAAGTTAAATGTTCACTCATATTTTGTTCTGTTAGGATTGATTGATTGAATTTTACTTTCTCCCTTTCTCCTCCTGCATTCTCCTATCCTTGATACTATAGTTTCTAATGCTGTCTTCCATTTACTATGCCTTTGTCTCTGCCAAATATTGCCCTAAGCATTTTGCATCTTAAACAGTCTACCAATCAATCTTGCAGGTTGATACTATTGTTGTTTACACAAAGGTTAAATCTCACTCAGGGTCATGAAGTAATTAATCCTATGTTTTCCAACCCAAAGCCTTTGCTCATAACTATGATGCTATTGGGCGCCTGGGTGGCTCAGTGGGTTAAAGCCTCTGCCTCCGGCTCAGGTTATGATCTCAGGGTCCTGGGATCAAGCCCCGCATCAGGCTCTCTGCTCAGCAGGGAGCCTGCTTCTCCCTCTCTCTCTGCCTGCCTCTCTGCCTACTTGTGATCTCTCTCTCTGTCAAATAAATAAATAAAATCTTTAAAAAAAAAAAACAAAACTATGATGCTATCATTTTTGTTTGTTTTGTTGTTGTTCATTGAATTCTCTTGCCCCCTTGACTTATGGTTTGTTTTGAAAAAATGAATTATTTCCACATCTCTTAAATAGTATTATAACCTCCCAATGTGGTGTAGCCCCGAATTTTGTGAGGCAGCACATACAAAGCACAGAACACAACTTCCTTCACAGAACAAATACCAACTCCCTTTGTTTTTTCCCCACATTGTTCTTGTTACTTTAGATGGCAAGGAACTTGGTTTCATAGCTTTCAAGTCACTTGAGTTGCCTCTCCTTCAGCTACTCACAAACCTCATTTTCCATCCTCAGGCAGGGCTCACACAGAGACCCCAAGATCAACCAAGCAAGCTGACTGTTCAGTGATAGATTTTTTAAAAGCTGTTTTCACAAATGCTCCCTGTTTTACTTTGACCCCCGTAGAAATAAAGATTCTTCCGCTGGGAAGAACAGCCTCAGTAATGATACGCCCTATGACAATTGCTTGCTTTCTTCCTTCTTTTTTTTTTTTGTTGACATAGCATTAATGCTGCTCGGGAACAAGAGTTTTCAAAGCCTCCATGACTAAGAATTAGACAAATTGCCCTGTCTCGGGTCTTGGCAGAGCTCCACTTAAGGGCATGTGTCTGTCTTGATGTGTCAAGTAAATGTGCTGGGAAACTCACACCAGCTGGCTCGAGTGTGACATGGGTCACTGGGGATTGTGGGAAATCTGCACCGGACTGGAGAGGCTGCAGAAGCCACCGAGCTAGTAGGTAACAGCAGGGGAACATACTGAATCATTTCATGAGCAAGGGGGTCGCCACGTGTGCCCCAGCTCCCGAGACCCCAGCGGACAGAGGAGTTCAGGCAGCAGTTCTGAATCGGGAATCCTAATTAAGGTTGAGAAAGACACAGGCCAAGGACAGGTCATTGGCATGTGAGCTCAGTGCCCAGACCACAACATCACCGGAGGCTCCCACTCATTCTCTGCCTTTTGATAGATAAATAAATGCATTACAGTTTTTAATTCCTGCACTGTTAAGGTAAAGATAACCAGCAGGGACAGTCAGCCTTGTAGTGGCCACTGAAGTGAAAGATTCCATTCTGGATTTTATAGTTTTGATGTGTTCACACAAGCATTCTATTCCTTGCCCCACTACTTAGGGAGTAGCAGGGTTGTGTTTTGTTTTGGTTTGGTTTTTTTGTTCTTTTTCCCCCTCACTTTCTAAAAAGAGGAAAAAATATTTAAATTGCAAGATGAATATCTGCAATGCAACATTTTAGAGGAGGTTACAAGGATTTGGAGAGTGACTGGATATTACTGCTCTGAACTCTTGGAATATTGTAATATGGTGATATCAATAAATTCATGTGTTTTTCCTGCCTGTTCATCTTATTTCAGTTGCTATCTCATGTAACCACAAGATTGTCTCTTTGAAGAGAAACTAAATGGCTTCCTAACCATGAATCGTTGTTTCTTCCCTCCCCATCCCAAACAGCATAAAATGCCTCTTGTATTCCTCTTATATATTAGCCATCTCTTTCATTAATTTCTTTCTTGCTAAATCCCTAAACAGAAGTGAGAATTATTAATTTGGCCTGCATGTTTGCTATGCTAGAAGAATTAGAATTATACCTTTTTTCAATGAGATCAAAGTTTGAGGATGCACCTTTGTTATATGCATGTATCTTATAATGAGGATGAATTCAGGGATGAGATTGGATTCAGGAATTCCTAGAATACAACAACCTTGAATAGAATTATTGAGAGCTCCATTCAAAAGAAGCCAAAATACCAAAGTTCTTTCTGCTGAAGAGTGATTATCAGCCCTAACAAAGCTTTGTGGGCCTTTTAAAACTCCAGTCAATCAGTCAGTTATTCTGTCTTGTGTCTATGGAGAACCAGTGAGAATAACGTGAGAAATTAAAAGTCAAGTCAATGTGTTTTAAAGTAGAATCCTTGGGGCACTGGGTGGCTTGTCATTTAAGCATCTGCCATTGGTTCAGGTCCTGATTCCGGGGTCCTCTGACCGAGCCCCACATCCAGCTCCCTGCTCAGTGGGAGCCTGCTTCTCCCTCTCCCTACTCTACTGCTTATGCTCTCTCTCCCTCTCTCTCTCTTTCTCTCAAATAAATAAACAAAATCTTTTTAAAAATTAAGTAGAATGCTTATAAATACATAGCCAAAGCGGTTCTGGACTGAGTAGTGTTTAATGGGATAGTGAGATATGTATTGGATACTGTTGCTATTTATGTAGCATAAAATGTTACTACCTGATTTTGAGGTAAGGATGGGGACCAGTTTTCTAAGAGTAGCCTTACTGATACACTAGTCCAAACTTGTGTAATTCCCTTCTCTACAAGACAAAAACTTAATAACATCTAGTATGCATCAAAACAGCAATAACTTATTGGAATCACATATTAGTGGAACTTGAAAAATATGCCAGATCATATAACTTAAGGTTATTTTAATGAAAAACCTGGGTGGCTCAGTCAATTGTCTGCCTTTCTCTCAATTCCTGATCCCAGGGTGCTGGGATCAAGCCCTGCCTCAGGCTCCCTGTTCAGCAGGGAGTCTGCTTCTCCTTCTGCCCCTCCTCCCTCCACTCTTTCTATTGCTCTCTCTCAAATAAAGTAATAATTAAAATTAAATTAAATTAAATTAAAATAAAATAAAATGTTGTGTATCTGTGTTATACCTTTTGAGTTTATGGTCAAATAAAATCTCTAAACCTTTTCTTTTTTCTTCATCCTTCCCTTCATTCCTGCTTTTTTCCTTCCTTCCTTAATATGGAATGTTTACCAACAGGGCCAGCTTCAAGGGTGTGTAGCCTGTGCCCAGGATTAGCGCTGATACTTATTCTAATGCTCTGCTATCACTGTCTTGAAATTATTAATATCTTTGAAGCAAGGTACCTTGCAATTTAATTTTTATATGAGCCTAGCATATTAGGTAGCTAAATCAAGTTCAAGCTGCCCTATTCACAAGCAATTGTTTTCTTGGTTAGCGATTCCTTTTCTCCCTGCCCACCCCTCAGGGAAAACACTTTAGAATAGAGCTTCCTTGCTTTTCAACTAGATTGAGTGAGAAAGCAGCGATCTAGCTCTTTACCTGACTCTAGTGACTCCCTCTTTAATTCATTTGGCATACAGGACCTGACTCAACTCTTAATTTACCTTTTCATCCTATCACACTCACACTCAAAAAGTCTCAACCATATAAGGTCCACATTCTGCCTGATCTACAAACAGTCTTCTGCTCGCATCTTCTGATTAAACCTTTTCTAATTCCTGTTGTTCCCCCAAGTTTTATTTTTAATCTTTATAGTGATATCAGTTAACATGGGTATGCTATAAAATGTTTTACATGTTTTAGCATCTTGAGCAAATCAGTTCATTAATTCAATCCTTCAACTATTTAACAAAATTTACTAGACACACACTCCTTGACAAATACTATGTTAATAATGGCAGCAATACAAAGGGGAGGAAAATGTATTTGACTTTATCCTCATGTAACTTACAGCTTAGAAAGAGATAGGGATATTTATTTAATAAGTGATTATTTACTTGCTAAGAATCTCACAAAAGGGGATAAATAGGAATTCTGGGAGAAAGTTAGAGGGAGCATCATTTGCATCTGTCCGCTAACTACACCTTGTGCTTAGTTCAAAACCCAAATAAATGGCTACCTTTTCCATGTAGTCTCTTGTTCCTTTTCTCCCTTGCTTACAGTATTTATAATCTGCTTATCCAACTCAACCATCTTCATTAATATTTTATTCCTTGTTTCCTCAATTAGATTGTGGTCTAGACTATGCCTCATAATTCTTTTGTCCTTTAAGACTCAGACTAGCTATTACCATCTTTGAAAGCCTTGCTTAACTGCCCTTTCCTCTCAACCATGAATGCAGTATATATTATGTGTATATATATATCTTTTCTGCACGTTTGTTTTACTGGAGACCTTTTTTTTTTTTTTTAAGTTTTTATTTATTTGATGCACAGAAAGAAAGAACAAGCCGGGGGAGTAGGAGAGGGAGAGGGAGAAGAAAGGCTCTTTCTTGAGCATGGAGCCCAATGAGGGGATGATATCAGGAGCCCAGAATCATGACCTGAGGCAAAGGCAGATGCTTAACTGACTGAGCCACACAGGCACCCCTGGAGACCATCTTTTACTTCTACTCTCAGTGCTAGGATAAGGTATTAGGATAAATACCAGGCTCATAATAGGAGATACTCAAGAGCTTTTGAGTGGATGAGGAAGGGATTAGTTCTCCTAAGTCTGCCATACTTCTGAATCTTAAATTTTGGGGAATATTCCAAATAATGGTTACAGAATCTTGATTTATAGGATGTATTACTAATTACAAATATTCTAATATACAGGCAAAAAGTAGGAGTGTTGTGGAACCTGGACAGAATCCTGGCGGAAGAACCAAGCAGCATTCAGAGCCTTTGGAGGTTCAGAGGTTTATTTAACACCGGTGGGCTCAGAGTCCCTTCTCCAGGTGTCTGAGCCCTGAGCACAAGCAGGGAGGGTAATTTATACCCTCCTACTTGGGTACATACTTGGTATTTTGGCCTGCTCAGGAAACCGGGTAGGAAAGAAGAACCAGGAAGAGCTTTGATACAGGGAGTGGAGTTCCCTTGCCAGTTTGGTCGGCCAGCTTACAGTTTTTTCCTTATCAGGAGTATTCACGTGAACCGAAAACCTCATTCTTGGCTAGGTATCTGGTAATGTTTCCTAAAGACAACGTATATTTTAATGACAGTTATTGTAGAATGTGTTTTTATTATTTCTCTCACCACTAGCTACATGTTTTAATATACCTCTGCTAAGGTCTGGGGGGCCCTTTGGCTGGGGTTAAGATCATAGCTCACTATGCGCAAAGGTGTAGAAGGTAGAAATATTCTGGATACGATATTTGAAAGCTAGGTAATTCAGTGTCTGACATAGGACTTGGGATACTTAGGGTTCTAATCTTGCCCCATCTGGGATGCTATTATTATTTTTTTTTAAAGATTTTTATTTATTTATTGGACAGAGAGAGAGATCACAATTAGGCAGAGAGGCAGGGAGAGAGAGAAGGGAAAGCAGGCTCCCCACTGAGCAGAGAGCCCGACGCGGGGCTCGATCCCAGGACCCTGAGACCACGACCTGAGCCAAAGGCAGAGGCTTTAACCCCCTGAACCACTCAGGCACCCCTGGGATGCTATTATATATGCCATGGATGGAATATCAGAGAAGAAGGAAGTATAAATCTCTAATCCCTATTTAGCATCAGAATCTTTCCTCTTTCCTCTTTGTTTTGAGGGTTGCTTTGATGAGTGGAGGAGGGCACATCAGGGACAAGTTATTGAGAATATACTGTCTTTTAAGACTTTCTATCACCATAACAGCCTTTGATGGAGCAATTGCCTGCTACCCACAGCATAGTATTATATGGGCAAATACAGTAACTTGGAAGTTCAGTGTATAGAGAGGGTTCCGGTTTCTCTTAAAATTAAATAGGTGCTCAATAAATAATTTGTATTTCATTGGCAGGGACCAGCTATTATCTACAGAAAATTTATGTTACTTTTTTCACATCTGAAAATGAAATAATGTTGATAGTAATTTTGGTTGTTTTACTTTGTTATTTATTTATGTTTTTTAGAGTGAGAGGGAGGAGGTGTGAGAGGTGGAAGGAGAGAGAGAATCCCGAGCAGGCTCCATGCTGGGCATGGACCTCGATCCCACAACCGTAAGATCACTCATAAGATCATATATGAGCTAAAATCAAGAGTCAGCTCCCCAACTGACTGAGACACCCAGGCACCCCATTTTGGTCATTTTAATGGAAAAGAACTAGCTAATGTGTGGTGGATATTTTTAAATATTTAAGGGGTATCACAAGGAACAGTAGTTTGTCTTGTACAATTCGACCTTAAAAGGTACAACTAAGATCAATGGAAAAAAGTAATGGGAAGCTAGATTTTTTTGTTTTGAGAAGCTAGATTTTAAGAGAATATAAAATGACATTTCGGTAGTCAAACACACAAGAAGAAATGGAATGTAGCTGATCCACAAAGTGGTAATTTCCCCCATACTTGGAGGTGTTTGGGTATTGGTTATGCAAACATTCAGTTGGGTTGGATGAGCTATTGAAAACTATAGGACCTTTCTAGAATAAGTCTAATTCTCAGTTTCTTCATCTTGGTTTATACACTGGAGACACTGGTTCTTGCCTCACGGCTCAGAAAATTAACTGACACAGTGTGGTTGAATGCTTAGTACTGTGTCAAAAATGTGCATAATCTTTAACCAATGATATTATTATTCATAAATTAAAAAGCAGTTTCTCTTCTTCATTAAAGGCTGGAGACGCTCTTAAGTTAAACGTTCATTCCATCAATGAGGATTCATTGGCAATCATTTGTTTTAATCATCATCATGGTCCATCACAGTGTTTCAAACTGACGTTCATTACCGGTATTTCTTTCTTATGTGTCCCTATTCCATTATCTCAGTTTTGCTTTCCTTTCAACACTCTCATTTCATAAAAATAATAGTCAATAAATTAAGCTTCTTGGAAGTTCCTTTTATGATTTCTGGAATAATGGACTTTATACACTAATACTGTTACTATATATTCAAGTACTGTTGTTTTTATGGCAAATGCTTCCTGGAATATATGTGAACTGATGAATTTTCAAGCCTAGTTTCCATTTTTTTCCTGACAACCCCATGGTACGCTGTTTAAGAGCAAAGAGGAAGCCTTAGATCTGCCAGGATCAATGGTTGTCGCATTCATGATACAATGAAATACACTGTAATTCCTTCCCTTTGTTTCCACCTCATTTCGGTTGTATAAGTGGTAAAAACAATGTATGTTTGGTAATACATTTTTAAAGCCAAAAATTTGTTTTGTGAGTACTTGGAATAAATTGAGAATTTTATTCTCAGGAATAAAGGAAATTTCCACTGAATCATTCCATTCATTCAGTGAAGCCTGGTGCGTAGTGACTGGGGATATGAAGCTGGGGTTCCTGGGTCACATTCCTCACTGATTCAGGGAATGGGCATGTAGCATATGCTTTCTGAATGTCAGTTTCCTCATTTCTCATGGAAAATGGAGAAGAGTATAGCACCTAGCTTACAGCATTGTCATGAGGAGCATGTCAGTTAATCATGCAGAATACTTAGCCAGGCTGGTACATAGCGAGTGCTCCATGCATACTTGCTCTTGCTGTTGTATATTCCAGGAATATTTAATAAGTATTTATATTTGCCGAGTTCTGTGCTAAGTGTAAGGATTTACTATGTTAAGCTTTTGTTCAATGACTCTTTTTTGCCCTTGGCCACTTGCCTTCTCCAGCCTGGTTTGTTTTCTTCTTAAAAACAAAATAAAATGAAACTCAATCATAGGAAATGGTCAGGCTTGTTTAGAGAAGGTTATATATCTTGCTCTTCTACAAAAGTTCCAACCCCTTCAATTTATTCCTTTATCCTTCCTTCAAATTCCTATTTCTCTTTGATCACTAACAATCTTTCTTTTTTTCCCCTTCCTTCCTTCCTCCCTTCCTCCCTCCCTCCCTCCCTCCCTCCCTTCCTTCCTTCCCTCTTGCCTTCCTTCTCCTCCTTCTTCTCCTTCTTCAGTTTGTTTCTTCTCACTTGTTATTCCAGCAGTGAGTGTAGGGGAAACAAATCAATCCTAGAAAGCTGGCAGATGGAGGACTGAATCTAGTATTTGCCTCTCACTGGTTGTGGGACCTGGAGCAAGGCACCGTCTCCAAGTTTGGAGCTTTGCTCTCTCTCAATCCTGGTGAAGGTCTGCTAATTGGTTTTTTTGAAGATCAGTAATAATGGTAGATATTAGGTCAATATATGGTATTTATTATTAATCCAAGCAATTTACTGTCCAAATTATCTAAATTTCACTTAATTATATTCTGCCTTGTCATTTTGCTAAATTCTCTTAATGTGCATATATTAATTTGGATTTTTAGTTTCTTAAGGGCAGATTCTGTTTTGGCATGTAAATTCTTGATGACTAAACTAATTTGGGGTAAATACATAATATAATTCAGGTTGACGAGAGCACTTCTGTATGAATTAAACAAAATTTAAAGCTTGATTATATCTTTCAAGGTTGATTTTTTTGTTTTAAAAGAGAAACAGACATTTTAGGCCCAAGATTTCAACGCCTTAGGAGGAAAAATACACTCATTTAACTTTCTTTCCACTAAAGTATAAGTGATAATGAGGGAAAAGAAAATGAAAATGAGGGGCGCCTGGGTGGTTCAGTGGGTTTAAGCCTCTGCCTTCAGCTCAGGTCATGATCTCAGGGTCCTGGGACCAAGTCTCTCATTGGGCTCTCTGCTCAGCAGGGAGCCTGCTTCCCTCTCTCTCTGCCTGTCTCTCTGCCTACTTGTGATGCTCTCTCTCTGTCAAATAAATTTAAAAAAAAAAAGAAAGAAAGAAAAAAGAAAAGAAAAATAAGAGCAGTGATTTACCCTCCAGCTGCCCAGATTAACCAGGAGTAGGCAGATGGTTGAACAGTAAATCCTTGTTTGATTGTTTGTGTATATCATGTGTCAATATCATTCATTATAACTCCAATGAGTGCCAGTTATCTGCCAGGCACCATCAATACCCTGGTGATATGAAGATGGTGAGACATATTTTGTGTTTGAAATGGACAAAGGCTTTTTGAGTTAAATTGAAATTTAATTCTACAAAAATATTCTTGCAATGTAATATTTCTATGGAGTCTTCTTTCAGTGAACTAGTGTTGATTCTCTGTGTAGGGAACTCTTCCATGTCTTGAGAGCACCATCTCAGTTCCTCTTGAGTTCATGAAATCAAATCATCTACTCATTCTCTTTCTTCTTCACTTCTCCCTGCTCAGAACCCAGAAAGAATGGGTAAAATGAAAAGACTTTTATGATGGGCTTTGTTCAGTATTTCAGCTATGAACACTTATCCTTCCAACATAAATCCATATTACAATTACATTAAAATAATACATCATAATTTTGAATGCTAATGTTAAGATGTTTTTCTGAATATAAGTTATTTTGTGGAAGGCCAAGTATATAATCCTGGCATTGTACCAAGTAGCTATTTCCTTCGACTTGTTTATTCTCACACTTAATAGCTACCAGTTATTGGGCATTTATTATATGTCAAGTCCTGACACAACTGTTACATATACTGTCTTATTTAAACACCACTACTTTATTTATGAAGCCAATATTGTCCTAATTTTATGCATGAGGACACTGAAGCACAGAAAGCCTAATTTCCTAAAGTCACAAAGCTGAAAAATAATTGAGTTGCCTTTTGAACTCAGACTTTTTAACTTCAGATTTATCAAATTCTAAAATCCTGGGCCCTTAAATCTGCTATACAGTTCTTTTTCTTAAGGTTTTATTTAAATTCCAGTTAGAGCGCCTGGATGGCTTAGTCGGTTAAGCGTCTTCAGTGCCGGCCACCATCCCAGAGTCCTGGGATCAAGTCCTGTATCAGGCTCTCTGCTTGGCAGAGAGTCTGCTTCTCCCTCTACCCCTCCCCACTGCTTGTGCTTTCTCTCTCTCTCTCTCTCTCATGCTCTCTCTTACTCTCTCAAGTAAATAAATAAAACTTTAAAATAAATTCCCATTAGTTAACATACAGTGTTATATCAGTTACAGGTGTACCATATAGAGATTCAGCACCTCCTTACATCACTCAGCACTCATCACAACCTGTTGGTGATCAACTTGATCCCCTTCACCTATTTAGCCCATCCCCACTCACCTCCCCTCTGGTAAGCAGCAGTTTGTTCCCTATAGTTAAGAGTCTGTTTAGGGGCTCCTGGGTGGCTCAGTTGGTTAAATTTCTACTTTCAATTCTGGTCATGATCCTGGAGTCCCAGTTTCGAACCCCACATCAGGCTCCTTGCTTGGCAGAGAGCCTGCTTCTTCCTCTGCCCCTCCCTCTGCAAACGTGAACTCTCTCCTTCTCTCTAAAATAAATTAATAAACTTAAAAAAAATCTGTTTAAGTGAGAGGAAATTGGCTATACAATCTCATAATAAACATGCTTATGAATTGTCCACAATGCGTGATTTGTAAACTCAGCTTTTAAAGATGATGGGTATGTATTAAAATTCACTTTTGGTTTTTCTGAGGGCAGTTTTTCCTCAAAGGGAAATATCTTTAAAGGGAAAAAAAATACTCCAAAAATGTACATGAGTCTGATTTTGCTCTTGAGTTCTCTCTTACTAGTTATAGCAGTTAAAGATTTTTAGTTAAGGGCCTGATTGGAAAAAATTCCTAGTGTTATGAATATCACTCAAAGTTACACTGATTTCTCTGAAATTACAGAGAATAAAAGACAATGAGGATATTTAACACTGAGAATATTATGATCCAGGGAGAGATAGGGACATTAATTCTAACATATTTGATCCTCTTTCTTCTCATTCTTCCCCAAAGACTACTCTCTTCATGCTTGAGTAGCTATCTAAATGTACAACAGAGACTTCCTGGTTATCCTAGGGGAGTTATATTTTTATACCGGATGCCTTGTTTACATTCTTTACATCATGTGTTCATGGTTTATTTACAAGGTGGACATGGATTTGAGGTGGAAATGTTTTCCTTTGAAAATGCATCTCAAGCCACCTGGGTGGACCAGTCAGTTAAATATTTGACTTCAGCTCAGGTAGGTCATGATCTCAGGGTCGCAGAATCTAGCCCCATGTCAGGCCCCCCTCTCAGCAAGAAGTCTGCTTATCCTTCTCCCTCTGCCCCTCCCCCTGCCCATGCGTTCTCTCTCTCTCTCCCTCTCTCTCAAATAAATAAATAAAATCTTTAAAAAAATGCATCTTTGGAGATAAATATTTTCTTTTTTTTTTTTTAAAGATTTTATTTATTGATTTGACAGAAAGAAAGACATCACAAGAAGGCAGAGGCAGGTGGGGGGTGGGGGGATCCCTGCTGAGCAGAGAGCCCGATGCAGGGCCTGATCCCAGGACCCTGAGATCATGACCTGAGCTGAAGGCAGAGGCTTTAACCCACTGAGCCACCCAGGCACCCCTGGAGATAAATATTTTCATCCAACAAATGTAAAATCATTATTCTAAAATTACAAAGAATTTCCAGGTCACTGAAATTTTTAAACTGCTATTTGTGTGCTATTTTTGGCACATAATATATTCAGCAGTGATTATATTCATTTTCTGTGGGGATGGAATGGGAAGGGCCATGATATGGTACAATTAGCATTTGAACTCTAAATTATATACATTTCCATTAATGAACCAGTAAACGTAGGTAATGAAATCACCAACTTACACGATCATAGTCTTACTATATTCTAGTTCCTATCATACTAAACTGCTTCTCCCACTTCAAAAGTAAAAGAGAGGCAGAGTGTATGATGTTCTCTTCCTAGTCAGTGGGCCATGAACATAGAGTATCCAAGACTGATTGCCATATGGATAGTAGAGCTCTAAAATTTGAGTATCGTCCTATCCAGTGCTTCTCAGGTGCTTTTGATTATCACCTAGTAAGAAAATATATTTTACATTACAATTCAGCATACACCCACACATGCATACATGTACTCATGAACTCTAGTAAGAGGTTTCAACAGTAATCTTTACCCTTATGATGTGTGATATGCTCTGATAGTGTCTGCTTTATTCTATTCCATTCCATTCTAATTCTAATTCCATTCCATTCTTTCTTCTTTATTTTTAATTTTTTTAAAAGATCTTATTTGTTTATTTGACAGAGAGAGAGAGAGATCACAAGTAGGCAGAGAGGCAGGCAGGGAGAAAGGGGGAAGCAGGCTCCCTGCTGAGCAGAGAGCCCGATGTGGGGCTCGATTCCAAGACCCTGAGATCATGACCTGAGCCAAAGGCAGAGGCTTTAACCCACTAAGCCACCCAGGAGCCCCATCTTCTTTTATTTTTTAATTACTGTTCTGAGAGACAGCAAGAGCAGGGGGAAAGGAGCAGAAGGAGAGGGAGACAGATAATCTTAAGCAGGCTCTACACTCACTCTGGAGCCTGATGTGGGACTCCATCTCAAGACCCCGAAATTATTCCCTGAGCCAAAATTAAGGGTTGGATACTTAACTGAGTGAGCCACCCAGGTGCCCTTTTTCTTTTATTTTTTAAGTTTCATCCTTACTCATCATTAAATTTATTTCTTAACCCAGTAATGGATCATGACCTAGGGTTGAAGAAACATTATACGTTAAGAGCAGGTAATTATAAGAAGTAAATGAATAGGAGAAAGACATGATAACAAATGCACGACCAAGTGTTTAGGATGTACAGACTGAAGGAAGCAGTTCTCCAAGAGATGTAATGTAGGTCTGGACCAACTAGTATAAAGAATAATGAGAGTCTACACATTTTGAATGCCCATGAAAGACATTACTTTGAGTGCATTCTTGCATGAAGCCCTTTAACCACCAAGTACATGTAATAAATATTATTTATCATCCCTGTTTTACAGTTGTAAAAGCTGAAGCTTTGAAAATACTTGCCCACATTCACATGGTTTGTAACTGGCAAGACCAGAATTTGAACCCAGACTTTCATTACTAGAGCCCAAACTCTCAAACATTCCATTCCTATCTCCTTTCCTTCTCAAAAGTATGGTGTCTTTTTTTTAACTGTTTTTAAAAAATTTATTTTACACACACAGAAAGAGAGCACAAATTGGCAGGATGGCAGGCAGGGAGAGAAGGAGAAGCAGGCTCCCTTTTGAGCAGAGAGCTGATGTGGGACTCCATCCCAGGACCCTGGGATCATGACCTGAGCCAAAGGCAGATATTTAACTGACTGAGCCACCCAGGTGCCCCCCCAAAATACACTGTCTTTTACTGTGCAAAAATCAGGTACATTTTGTTCTGCGTCTATAATGTGCATCCAAAAAAATGTTTGCACTCTCTTCTAGATTTCTCAGGAGAGGGGGTCATGGAATTTTTCTCACAAGGAAGACAGTTTGAATTTAGAATTGTGAATTACTCAAATTGTCGCTTCCCTTGAAAATCACAGAATAAACCTTCTGTAGGTCTATTATTATGCACTTCTCCACTGAGGTGCTTGTTTTCACTTATTTAGGAATATAATGGTATTTCATGAAAACATTTCAAAATCAGATACTATTTTCTCTACAGTTTTGCACTTAATGTCATCAAGCAGGGTGACAGGATGAAATGCAGAAGATAAAATAAGTTGAATGTGCACTAGAGTTTATAAATTTAGTTCAGGTTGAGTGTCATTTGTCATGGATAAACTCTTGGCTCACTCACTGAACTTGGTTCCTTGCTCCCTGAACAGGCTGATGTGTCCTTATGAAAGCACACCTGATACTGACTTTCTTTTTCTCTCTTGTTCTTCACTATTATGCTCAAGAAAGGAAATCCAGTTTGTTGTTTTTTTTTTTTTTTATAACCCTCATTCATGGCCCCTCCTGACACTGTATAAAGTACTTGTTGTTGTTGTTTTTTCTTTTTTGATAGTTGTTAAATTCTTTTTTTTTTAAATTTTATTTTTTCAGTGTTCCAAGATTTGTTGTTCATGCACCACACCCGTGCTCCATGCAATACGTGCCCTCCACAATACCCACCACCAGGCTCACCCAACCCCCCACTCCCCACCCCTCCAAAACCTTCAGTTTGTTTCTCAGAGACCACAGTCACTCATGGTTCATCTCCCCCTCCAATTTCCCCCAATTCACCCTTCCTTTCCTTCTCACAATGTCCTCCATGTTTTTCCTTATGCTCCACACATAAGTGAAGCCATATGATAATTGACTCTCTCTGCCTGACTTATTTCACTCAGCATAATCTCTTCCAGTGCTGTCCATGTTGATACAAAAGTTGGGTGTTCATCCTTTCTGGTGGAGACATAATATTCCATTGTATATATGGACCATATCTTCTTTATCCATTCATCTGTTAAGGGACATCTTGGCTCTTTCCACGGTTTGGCTATTGTGGCCATTGCGGCTATGAACATTGGGGTACATGTGGCCATGTATAAAGTACTTGTTGACATTGGTTGAGTTGCTTTTCCAGAGGAAAAGAAAGGCAGATTGGGAGTTCACCATCCTTCATGTAAGAATGTTCTTTAAATGTGTACTTGCTAATTGTTAAGAGGATGAGTTGGGGAAAATTTTAAGTATTTGATTACCTTGCAGGAAACATTTTACACAATTGCATGCCACCCTAGGGTAAATATAGTTTTTATTTAATAGTGTTTATTAGTTTACCTTTAAAAATAATATCCTTATAGTATTTAATCTCATCAAGACATAATTCTTCATTTTATAGGAAGCTATTAAAAAGAATCTTGATTAGAACTTTCTCAAGACTAGTTTTAGAATAAGACATATCTAGAATTCAACATAGTTTCTGGCACTTGTTAACAGTGTAACCTTGAACAAGAAGTTTAAGCTTTCTGCACTGAGATGTTTTTATGAGCAAGAGAGGGCAATAATACTCAAAGGGAGTACTGTGGATATTAAGTGAGATAAATAAAGCCTAAAAGAGTTCCTGGCTCAAGGTCAAGTCTCAAGAAAGATTCATTCCTTTTTTCTTTGCAAACATTGCAGACTTACATATTTAGAATTCCTGTCCTTTTACAGTTACCTAGATAAAATTCAGTGGTAAATAGATATTGTCACTCTACCACGCAAATAAAGATATTTTATTATAGCATAGATTTGGGCTATTATTATCATAATTGGAAATGACACATTTAGTTGTAGTTGGGGTTGGTTGATGATTCTTATAAAACATAATGGATCTCAACTTATTTAAGAGTTCCTGCATCAGAAACTGTGAGCTCTATCGGATAGTATCCAAGCTAGCTAAAAAAATTATTTTTTCAAAAGTAATTTTTACTGTGTTATATATTCTTGTTCTGCTACATGAGTCAGGATAACATGGAAACATTTAGTTAAATTATGTTTTTATCTCTACGTTGAAGGCCACTTTATAGAGAATAATAACTAGAATGTCATTGTATTCCACATGCACTGAGTTATCCATTGACTTTGAGGATACAGAGAGTGTCAAGAGGGTTTGCCCTCAATATAGGACAAGAGTTTTCAGTAGTGAAAGGCAGTATGGTTGAAAGGATTTGATTCTCATGGGTCACTGCATCCAGAATTCCAAATGTGGAGCGGTGCTAAAAACGTATCCATGGAAGGATAAACAAATACATAAATGAATATATGTAATTCTATTAAAACACATTTATAGGCTGCACAGCAAGCAATTTACAAATAAGATATAAATAAATAAGATTAAATCAATATTTAACACGGCATGAAAGAATATGAATAGGAGCAAGGCATGCAAGGGATACAAATGATATTCTTAATGTTGTCTTGTTGCATGAAATAAATTTAGTATGTCCACTTTTCTCCAAAGTAGTTTTATTTCTTTTGGACACACTTGTAGGCTCATCTTGTACTTGTGTTGTGTTCAGACAGCACTATGGCTTTAAGTGTGTCTTTCTGTATTATCAGAAGATACAAGACAACTGGGTTCTGGCTTAGTGCTGATGCTGATGTGACCTTGACTTATGGTATGCCTGGGGAAGCCATCATAAGCAGCAAAGCAAAGCATTGGATTTTCATGCTTCTTGGGTTTTCACCTCGTAAAAGATACTCTAAATGAAACAGCGTTAAATCAATTGATTCCTTAGAATCTTTGATGTAGGACCATTTAAGTTAGGGAAGGAAGAAACACTAAAAAATATAGGCTTGTATGAGCAGAAGCTGATGTTGATGAGTAGTAAGTAGCATTTATTTATTGACTCAGTCATTCTATAGATATTTATTGATCACCTACAATATGCAAAAAAGTAAGCTTCTCACCTCAGAATGTAAGCACACTTTAAGAAGGTTTGACATTACAGACAGAGGGACTACCTTTGAATTATTCTAGCTTGGGAGGTATCGTCTCCACATTGGAAAAAAAATCACCATTTCTTTGGTTGAGTACAAGATGAAATCATTGACATGTCCATGGGTGCTAGGAGGTAGAAAAAATACATATGATTAAAAAACAGAATTATACTCAGGACTAAAATATACTCTCTGTGTGATCTCGCAAATTGAGATGACATGGGTGAACAGCAGAGTTACTTTCCTATCTCAGGTTCACTTACTCTTGGCCATTCACCTATAGAGTAGAATGGTATCTTAAAGAGTCTGCCATATTTAAATCCTTTCTTCTCAATCTATTACTTTCTGTTTCTCCCTCTTCTTCTCTTTCTTCCTCCTTGATTGCCTCTCTCAATCCCATACATAGAAACAAGCAAACATGTGTTTGTTGGCATGTCTGCTTACCTGAATATAAAAGATTCTGGGCTTTAGAAGCAAACAGACCTTGGGTAGAATCTAGAGGTACTCATGTTTTAGCTAACAACCCTATGAAGCCATCCATTAGCTTGTATGAACAAATAGGTTAACTTTTCTTGTCTTAAAGTGTGATAACAATGTTAAACTTGTGGAATTTTTCTGGAGGATTTCTCATGAATATACATAAATCACTAGTTTAGTGTTTGGCAAACAGAGACATGCAATATGCAACATATGATTTTGGAAGCAAGTAGAGTCAAAAAGAATAGTACCAAGAAAAGAATGAGAAATTCTTCCATGGAAAGTATCTTTTGAACAGTTTCCAAAGATGGAAAGGAGATGGAGAGGTGGTCAAGGCACAGAATGGCAGCTATGACAGAGGAAGGAATAAAGGAATTAAGCCAGGAAGGAATTAAACCAGACCAGATCATGCAGGGTCTTGAAATATGCACAGTCTATAGAAATAGACATTTGAGAGAGATTACTATTACTTTCCTTGTCAGAATCCACGGTTTTCCCAACCTGCCAAACTGCTTGACTGAAGTCACAGTGTTGCAACCAGCAAAGCACTTATAAAGTACAAGTAAACTCCTGTCAGTTAAAGAGATTTGCTAGTGTGTAATGCAGGCTATGACTAGGAGAATGGGTTGGCCTTAGTTTATAGAGTAGAATTTATTTAAATAAAGAAAAAATAGTCAAAAACCTCTCTTGTATGCACCTGATTGATTCTTTTTAATGAAGATACCATAGGGGCACCTATTTGGCTCAGTGGACTAAACCTCTGCCTTCGGCTCAGGTCATGATCTCAGGGTCCTGGGATTGAGCCCCACATTGGTCTTTCTGCTCAGCAGAGAGCCTGCTTCCCTCTCTCTCTCTGCCTGCCTCTCTGCCTACTTGTGATCTCTCTCTCTCTCTGTCAAATAAATAAATAAAATCTTTAAAAAACATGAAGATAACCATAAAACTAATGTTTTAGAAAAAAAAGTATGCTCCATAAATAATAAATGCTATTGCTATTATCAAAATCATTAATGATAATGGAGTAATCATAAAGTAAAAATATAACACAA
>CM053604.1:12471128-12496480 GCA_028646535.1 Procyon lotor | reverse complement strand
TGGAAGGGGAGGCCCATGCTTATCCTTCTCCAAGATGTGAGGGCTTTTCCATTTATATTAATCATTTAGTCTCTTGAATTGTGGATGGTTGGAGAGCTGAGCAGGTGCATGTGAGTGTTCATTTCTGAGCCCTGATTCATAACTAAATCTACTGAAGAAGGACCTCTCTGGTCAGCTTGCTACTTTTCATTTGATTATATCTCTGCAGTCATCAGTCAACCACATAAAACAGCAATGTAAAAAAATTCTTTATGAAAATAAAATAAACCAAAATCAACTTGCAAAAGAGTATACAATGAGATAAGTTGTGGCAGAGAGGCATGACCGTCAGGTAATTCTTGGTATATTTTTAATTTTTAATCCACAGATAAATATAATGACAATAATACTTATATCATCAAGTTGAGATACTAGATACAAACACTTAAGATCTTGTGGGTGTTAATTGTTCAGTAAAGGGAATTCGAGCATCCTATTTCCTATCTTCTTCCTTCCTCTTCTTTCAAAGGTTTTCAGCGATCCCCTCAGTTGACTGAAGAGGTGAAAAGCATTTTGTGTGATCTTCCCATCGCTAACCTCATCCCCTACCTGCCATATATCTTCTCATCTGAAATCCAGGTCCTAATATTTCCCAAGACCTGTTTCAAGTTGTTTTGCTTCATTTTTCTCTTCTTATCCCTCTTTCCTACTCAAAACCATCTTTTCCCTCCTTTAAAGTCCCATAACTTTTGAACCAAACTGTTCTTACAGCAGTTGGTATATTTTATGTGCTTCTCCCATTGTCAAATTTGAGTATGTTTTCTCAATTGTCTCTGTATATTTAGTAGTTTCTCATTAAATATTCAATTGCTAGATGATGGACAGGGCTACCTGGTTAATTTAGTATTTTGTAATTTTTACTGCCTTTCATATTTATTATTCAATTTGGTTCTCATATAAGGATATCTATAATGAAAATAAAAGCATTCTTAATTTAGAGATAGTAAGAACCAGAGAGGTTAAGCAATCTGCCAAAATTCACACAACAGTGTAATTATAGACTTTAAATAAAACTGAGGTTTTCCTTTCAGCTCAGATCATGATCCCAGGATCTTGGGATCAAGTCCCATATCGGGCTCCCTGCTCCCTGCTTCCTCCTTTCCCTCTGCCTGCTGCTCTGCCTGCTTGTATTCTCTCTCTCTCTGTCAAATAAGTAAAATCTCAAAAAAGAAAAAAAAACAACAATTAAAAAAAAATAGGTCTTCCAGATTCTTTTACCAGTGCACATCCCATTATCCTATCTATCATCTCTGGAGAAATATTTCCAACACATAGAAAGTACAAAGCATTAAGAAATCACCTTGAGTTTGGATCAATGTTTAGCATATTGATTACCTACCAATATATACTAATATCCTTATGGGAGAATAAATCTGTCTTTAACATAATTTAATAGTTTTTAGCATTGCAAAATCATGGCCCTACATCCTTTGAGGTGAAAACTGGTTATTTTAACATATCTTATTCATTGAATCACATGTATTTAAAATATCAGACCAACCAACAAAGAAGTAATGTTTTTAAAATCCAGTAAAAACTAGCTGACATTAATGAGAAATTACAATTTCAAATGCATTACCCTTGTAAGATAAATCAAAGGTAACAGTAATTAAGATAATTGCAAAAGATATTTTGGGTTCTGTGTATTTGCGCAAGTGTTGAGAGGTGGAATATAAATGTGAAAGTATTTTTGTTCACTTTGGAATCTTGAGCTTGAAATAATTTTTAGACCACAAAATTTTTTCATTCTAAGTCAAAATCTGAAATGTGTTGATGCAATCTTATCTCTGTGCACATATCCTCAAATTTTGGAAAAAAATACTGGTTAGTCAGAGGTTTGTTGCTGTTGGTCTTATATAAAATATGAAGTTTACTACATGTTTTTTGTTTTACTTTCCTTTTGTGTCAGTTAGAACATTTTTCTCTTTTCTTCTTGACACATGTAAACATGTATGATTCAAAATTTGCTTCTGACATTAAAAGTCATCAAGCCACTATTAAGTCCCCAAATATTCGGGTCATTTGTTTGGAAGTTTCAGCATGAACAATAACTGGAGGTAAATAATTAAATCTCTTGTAGGTAGAAGTGGTTTGTAAAAACTCTCCAAAGTGAGGTGGAGGAGCCATTTACATGTAATGCACACCTATGTTCATTCTTAGTAATGGCTCTTTAATATCAGCAGTGAATAGCTTATCCACCTCTGTAAATTAAATGTTAATAATAGCCACTTAAACTCTAATCATTCTTTCTATTCCAGAATTGCTTCTGTGCTTTCATGATACTTCAGTCTTATGTATCCCAGTGCTCACCACCTTTTCAAAATAAGTACATGAAAGCTTCGGTGTGTTTCATTTGCATACAAAAATGACTCATCCATAGTCATCTTTGTGGTGAATAAGTTAGCTGCTAGTATGATTGTATGACTAAGAGGGGCAGAAGAGGTATATAAGGTGATAGAGAAGAAGGAAAAGACTACTAGTCAGAGATCCATAGATGACCTGAGGATTGTTTACACAGTCGAATAGTTTCAAAAGAAGTCCTAGGATTCTGTCACACTGGCTGGGCTATAACCACATGTTAATTTCTAAACTAATCATTATCATAGAGTTCTCATTAACCATCCTTGGGCCATATGTTCAGCCTTCCAGCCAAGGGATGGGTCTTCCTCATAAATAGTGTGATAGGTTGTGTGCTGTTCCAAAAAGCCAAGATGGGTTCTTTAATAAACAAAACAAAACAAAACAAAACCAAAAAAAGCAAGTTGATTTGAGGCAGGCTGATACAAAGGATCAAATGATGTAATGCATGTGAAATAATTCATACCACTCTTAATGGATAATAAATTGCTCTATTAATGATACCTATTATAATAATTTTCTTGGTGATGATAGTAAATAATATAATTGCTTTAACATTTGCTTTTTTTAATGCTTCTGGCCTGATTTTTCTGGCGGAATACACAGTGTGCCTCAAACTGGCTCATTTCCCAAAATGAGGAATACCGGTGGAACCATTGCTGTCTGTTGAGTTTAAATAATCAAACTGAAAGGACAAGTTTTATGAGTTGTTTCTGAGATTATTTTTGAAGGCTTAGAGGATCATGAAACAAATTCTGGAAGTTTCTTTTAGTGTTGGGTGTTAAGAAATGATCAGACTTTCCCAAAGTAGTAGTGGCTGAGGAGATTGTAGTTCTACCTCCTCTGTTTCCAGTCGTTAATGGGTTCTCTCTGTAACTCCCTCCTTCTTTCCTTCCTATTATGGAAGCATGCTAAAACAGAAACCATTATTTCTAGTGCCTATTGTCCATGGTGGACAGTGGGGGGGTAAACAGACATTTTGCTCTTCTTTATGTACCCACCAATCTTCTAAAAGGTCCTGAGAGTATTGAAGCTCCCCTAATGGGAAAGGTTATTTCCTGACTAATCTGTATTTCCTCAACTTGCTCCAGCACATGCAACTAATAAGTAAGTGATCCAGGCTCTCACTGAGGCAAAGTAGAACACTATGTAATGAGTTCTATTACTTTTCCCCCATAAAATTTAATAGACCAGTAACTTTAATACAAAAAAAAAAAGTTTCTAAGGCAAATCAAAATGTAGTTCTAATTGTACCACTTACTTTCTTTTTCCAGCATTGATTTCTCCCCATCTTAATTATGTAGTATAATCCATTTAGTATCCATAAGAACAAGTCCTCATCGTTCATTTCTGGAGGCATCCATCTACACATTCCACTGTTGCATGCAGTTCTGTGCTTGTTACCTGAACCTTTACAGAGGATTACAGAAATTAAAGCATGCTCTTCTCTGTGAATAATCATAAAAACAAATAACAAATCAATCAGCAAAGTAGAAAAACCATGAAAGGCTCTCAACTCTAGGAAACAAACTGAGGGTTCCTGGAGGTGGGGGGGCGGGGAGAATGGGGTAACTTGGTGACGGGCATTAAGGAGGGCATGTGATGTAATGAGCATTGGATGTTATATGCAACTGATGAATTAATGAACACCACATCTGAGACTAATGACGTGCTATACGTTGGCTAATTGAATTTAAATAAGAAGAAAATCAGTGAAGTAAATAAGCTCCAAATGGTTTCCTTGCTGATGCATTCCATAAAAATAATATTAGTTGGTATGTTACCATTGTTAAGACATTAACACTACCACAGTGTCGTGTATGAGAGCTATATTTTGTGAGTTCCCCCAATAAAATAAAATGTCCCCTCAAGCTGCAAAAGCAGTTGCTTCACATTAACACAGTATGCCCACTACAGAAATAACTAAAGTTATTTGGTACTAAGTATTAAGATTATCTAGCTTTTAGTAATTTTGAGTCTCTAATTTTGTAAAATGAGCTGTATTTGTGAATACTTAATTTTCAGAACTTTGATCTATAATAGGCACTTATGTATTTATGGATACACTTTAAATTTTAATAAGGCTCAATTGCAAAAACAGCCATGGTCCATTTGCTGCGGGGGCCTTCTTTAATCAGAGTGATGATAAATGTAGAGATCCAATAATCTGGAAATCAGGTGCAGAGTTCATTTTACAATTAGAATAGCCCAATGGACCATGACCTTAAGGTCAGAACATTGTGCATCAGGCAACACCAAAGGAAAGAAAGGTCAATTTAGACCCCTGGGAAGTATCATTGGAAGTCCATTTGCATTTACATTATTTGCTTATTTTTAGAATATACATAAATGAGCATGCCAGGGGGAAAATAAATTGCTATGTACAAAGAGAGAATGAAATATTCTCAAAGGAGCATCACCCAATTAAGAAGGGAAAGTCCAAATAAAATGAAATCTACAAGTAAAGACATAAATCAAATAGGAGAAAAAAATCCACAAAAAACAAAGAAACTTGTAAAAAGTTATCCCTTGTGGAAGAAAACTGCTGGTTATTTCTTTCTGCAAACTTACATATTACTTATTTGGGGAAATGGAAAAAAGAGTGGTATTTTTCACTCATATGTGGAATATAAGAAACAAAACAAATGTGCAAACAGGTAAAATAAAGATAGAGAGAGGCAAACCAGGAAATAGAACTACAACCGAGGAAAAACTGATGGTTACAAAGGGGAGGTACAGGCAGATGTGTTAAATAGATGAAGGGGATGAAGGAGTGCACTTGTCCTGATGAGCCCTGGGTGATGTATGGAAGTGTTGAATCACTATATTATCAACCTGAAACTATTATTACACTATATGTTAACTGGAATTTAAATAAAAATGTAAAATGAAGGAAAGAAAGGAAGGGAGGGAGTAAGGAAGGAAAAAAAGGAAAGAGAGAGAAAAAAGGAAAAGGAAGGAAGGAAGGAAGGAAGGAAGGAAGGAAGGAAGGAAGGAAGGAAGGAAGGCAGACATTTAAAGAGTAGATGTATTAGCAGAAATGGGTCATAGGTGCAGAATTTTGGTCCCAACTTTGTCCCTGATCTATAATGGGACCTTGGACAATTGACATATATATATATATATATATATATATATTTTTTTTTTTTCAAGTTCTTGGTTTTCTCATGAATAAAATGGAGTCAATAGTCTCTCTGCTTGTCCTGCAAGGATATAGTCCACATTGCTCCTTCTCTTCCTTAAAGACCCAATAAGTCACCTCCTTTTCTGTGAAGTGACTTTTGTGGGAGAGCTATTGTTTCTTCTGTTCCCCATCAATGCTGTTGAACTCTCCATTACATTACATGAGGCATGATTTGGGTCATTCCCCTGCTATACCCTCTGAACTCAAGGGACAGCTGTCATTAGTTCTCAAATAAATCTGGGTATGTATAAGTAGTGTATATATCCTCACAGAGAACGTATATACTTAAAATTGCCACTGCCTGCCACTGAGCTTAACAAATGGGGGGGTCTGTAAGATGTAGTTGGAAACATTTTTTAGAAGATTTTATTTATTTATTTGACAGAGAGAAAAAGATCACAAGTAGGCAGAGAGGCAGGCAGAGAGGCAGGCAGAGAGAGAGAAGGAAGCAAGCTCCCTGCTGAGCAGAGAGCCTGATGCGGGGCTCAATCCCAGGACCCTGAGATCATGACCTGAGCTGAAGGCAGAGGCTTAACCCACTGAGCCACCCATAGTTGGAGCCACTCCATAGTTGAAGACATTTTGTAAAGTGCTTTGCAACTGTTAATAGCTAAGCAGTTTTGTATCCTCATTCACATAGTGAAGAATTTGTATTGAATGAACTCTGAGTTTGCTTCTAGCACTCTTAAAAGTAGGTGATAATTATTAATATAACTATTTCTCATCATTTGCTGATGATTCTGTACACAGAGTGTTCTAAAGCTTTATAATCAATCCATTTAGCCATAAATAGACCTATTTAGGTAGCTTTTGTGATTCTAGTTTTTACAGATAAGACAGAGGTTTAGAAAATTTAAATGTCTTATTCAAGACAGATGGTAGAGCATATATAGAAATTAAGGGCCCTTTGATTCCAAAGCCCATGTTCTCATCCAGTAGGTGAAAAGATGCAGAGAAAGATCCCTTTCCATGTGAGTGCAAAGCAATTTTATTGCCTCCACAAAATGCATTACATAGAATGACAAAGGTTTAGGATGTCGCATCATCAAAGAATAAATGGCCAAATTAAGAACTGCTTATACCACTCACAAACTGCTTACTTCTTTTTCATCATCACAGTTTTAACCTTTCAACATAAAAGCACTATCTATATAATCTTTGCTTCACATTCCACTTAATTTGCTATGATGGCATGGCTCTACACAAGCAAGAGATCATTGTTTTCCCTTACTCATCGCTTTGATTGTGGCATCTAAATAGATGGCATTGATGTCCTCAGTCTTTGTACCTAGATATTTCTTTTTAATATCACCTAATCAAGTGGCCCTCCCTGATGAGGCTAGCGATGTATGGTTTGCATTACTTTAATAAAATTGAATCCTGAAAAAGGCAGGTTGCTCATCATGTCAGGTAAAAAGCATAATGCCTGCAAATGTCCAAGCTAAGGCTGATTTGTAGCACTGCCCTTGGATGCGGTGCACTCAGTTTATGGGAAGTTCCTGGCCATAAACGCTTCTTGCCACAGCACACCTAAGTGTCTTTTAGAATCAGAAGGCATCAGAACCACTTTCACTTTATAGTAGCTGTAATTCAGACTCTCAGTCAGGAACCTCAGCATCTCCATCAGCAGCACTGTCCTCCTGCCCCTCATCCTGGACTCCCGGGTCCACCTCTCTATTGCTGGTCCAGCATCTGACCGCTTGTGATTTGAAAAATCTCTACTCCTTCCTTCGTATCTTCTTTTTCACCCCTGCCCTGGTTTTACTGAGATATAATTGACTTATAACATTGTCTTAGCTTAAGGTGTACAGCATAGTGACTCGATATATGTATATAAGGTAAAATAATTACCACAAGTTAACATCCATCACTCACATGGGTACAAAGTTCCTTTTTTCTTGGATGAGGACTTTTCAACTTTCCTCTCTTAGCAACTTGCAAATATACAATACAGTATTGTCAACTATACCATGCTATACTTTATATCCCCAGGACTTATAACTGGGTGTTTATACCTTGTGATCCCCTTCATCATTACCCTCTTGCTTCTCCACCTCCCTATCTTGTTCTTCCTTAGTTAAAAACCCAAGAAGGCAACTGGACTCCCCATGTACTAAAAGTGTCAATTTAAGTCATTTGGGAAACATTTGACATTGGATTCAAAATTGGGAACAAGAAGGAAGCTGTCTAGGATGCTCCACCATCTCAGAGATGTCCTCAGAGCAGACCATATAGTACTGTCAGCCAGAATGTGGAGCAACTGGGACCTGAGTGGTGGACTTAAGTCCACGTGGAACCAGTTTCCCACTCCCCATTCCATCACACCAGGATACATAGCTGGCTCTAGTTTTCCGATTTCAAGATGCAAACCCTTGGTTATTAGGAAGCTTAAAAGAAGATAATTTTTCACAAAATCCCTATTGAGATATTCCTGGAGTCATAGGTTTTTATACAGGACATTTTTGTTTTTCTTTTTTTTAAGTGATCTCTACACCCAACATGGTGGCCCAACTCACAACCCTGAGACCAAGAGTTGCGGGCTTAACCAACTGAGCCAGCTGGGTACCTCATATACAGGATATTTTTCTATAACCATATTAAAAACTAAGTATACATGGTGACAATTTTCAATTTTATTTCTTTATTTGCCCTAACACTGTGTTTTACTCTCCTGATCTTTCTTGCCATCTCAATGATCATGAAATAATGTGATTCTGGTAATATCCATGGTACAACCAGTTAAGGTGATTGCATTGTTGTTGTCACAGTATAATTTGCTGTACATTTGTGTGCATTTCCTATCATGTATATTAAATCTAAGAAGGTTTGTTTCTATAGATCACTAAAATTTCCATCCGCAAAGCATTTGTAAATATTCATCAAGGGTAAAAATAATGAAACAATCTTGTGGTCAAACATATTTAGGCCATGCTGGGTACCATAGCCACTAGTAGAAGATATGCAATGCACACATTTATCTTTAAAGTGGTGGTAAGTGCTGCAGGAAAGAAATATATCTCATGTAGCTGAAACTAGAATTGTCCTTGGCAATTTTTTAATATTGTTTTGTGTAGTGTCTACTGATACATTGTAGAATTAGTGTTCCATGGAAGACCCTTGGCATAAACTGCCCTATAGTGTTATTTCAAAGTGACTGACAGCTTGAGAAAGTGGAAATGGAAGCCATCTCTGAAACCTTCTGGGAGAAGAAAACACACCATCTCATCAATGAGGGAGCTAGCCGATCTCAGGAGGTTTGACATTATTCCCTTGTGAACCAAGAGACAAAAGCCGTGAATCTGTGTCCCATCTCTGATACATATCAATTATGGGAACTGGGATGAGTTATTTAACTCCTCTAGACTGGATTGTCCCCGTCTCTAAATTGGATATAGTGATCGCCGAAACGTGTGTGCTTAACGTACTTGTTGATAAAACACTTCACAAAATGAAAAAAAAGAAAAAAAAAACACTAGGGAAAAAGGAATTGCTATTGTCTAAACATCATTGTAATTATCCTTTAAGGCTCTGCTTGAAAGCCAATAATCTATGAACATTTCACAGTGTTCTCAAAATCCATTTTTGTCCATGTGTGTTTCTCATCCCTTAAAAAAATAGGTTAGCTTTACAGATTTGCCGAGCAAAATTTACTTAGCCTCAATTTGTATATTGAGACACAACAAATGAAAATATACTCATTTCCTTATAATATTTGAGATCTGAAATCACTGTAGGGTTAGCTAAGGATGCATTTTTTTTTTTTTTTTTTTTTACAGCATACAGTTGTGTCCACAGACATACCTGGCACAGTGTGCCTCTAGCCTCTGATGGACCAGCTAACTGGATTCCGGATCTGGAATTGAGATACGATCTTTGATAACTGGGGGGAATAACAGGGAACATGGTGACAGTGATCCTATATTTGTCTAAATGTATGATGAGACCGCTCTGTTTAGATGTTCCTGCTAACTGGATATACTCAATGTTATTTAAAGGAAAACATTTTCCACACATGACAGAGAAGTCCTTCTGACAGGTTTTATATGTCTACCCGTATTTGAGAATATGGTATCTGAATGGTTCAACTTTTCCTTTTGTGGGCTGCCCCTGCTTTGGTTCTGTGGTCTTGCTCCCATGAAGACTGTGCTTTACTACAACATCAAAACTCAACTTTGAGGTTTCCATTAGAGAACGTCCAATTAAGAGCATTAGATACATCCCAAAATTAAATGCTTCCAAAGACTCCCTTGCCCTAGAAATCTCACTGAAGGCCACGGCTGTTAAGTCCATTCACACTGGAGTAACTGAAGGGAGCAGACACTTTTCACTGTTTCTCTGTGTATTTTCATGTGATATGGTTCATAGATTATATTGTGTTTTTCAGAACTCATGCATGACAAATATAGCACAGTTCGGTGAACTCAGTACAAGACAAGGATGGAAGAAAGCAGCTCCCCGAATCATAGATTTGCCTATTCTGTTCCACTGATTTGGTAGATGGCCTGGGACAGGTTAGTGCCTCCCTCTCCACCTGTTATCCCAGATAACAGAGGGAAAGCACTTAACCACTCATGGCTTCTTGAAGCTTCTGCAAGACAAGGACAATAGGCCAATACCTGAAAGCAATTCTAGAGAACTGTGAGAAACATGTTTAGATTGATTTCTGGGACTAAACTTCTACAAATGCATTAAATACCAGAAGAGTGTCTATGTTTAATTGAAGAGTGGGATAGATTAAATAAACCCAGGGCAAAATCAAAGTGAGTAAGACCAAGATTCATTTACACAGTTAGCAAACACTTATCCAGCACCTACTGTGGAATGTGCTAGTTTCCAGAACCACCAAGATGAAAAAAGCACAGGTGTGACCATGAGGAATGATGTGGTACAGTAGGGGAGGCAGGCTTGTAAACAGACAGTGGAAGGAGCGTGGAGGAAATGCTCAGGGGAGTAGGGGCTCTGGAGCATGGAGGATGCTGAGTGGCCTTTTCCAGGGAGTGGAGACAAACAGGGGACCAACCAAGGCAAAGGGAGATGGCACACAGGGGAAGGGCCTGCGGGCAGAAGGAATCATTTATGTAAACGCACGACTTGTTCAGCGAAGCACAAGACGATGAAAAGAAATGGGAGGGAAAATGGAATTTAGGTTTAATATTGGCAAAGAATTGCTCTTGGAGTTTTGTCTCATTCGAAGAGCTAATCATTTGAGAATGTAATATTTTAAATGTTTCGGCCTATGTCTGGGGTTTGGTTCAAAATAGAATGTCCGTCGTAAAGACGAAGGTGACTCTGCTGCTCTAGGCTTTGCCTTGGCTCCCCATCAAACTTGGAATAAAATACGTAAACCTCCCTGTGACCTCTATGCTCTTGTCTTAACTCAGGCTGCTCGAACAAAACGCCATAGATTCCTAGCTTATCAACAACCGGAATTTATTTCTCACAGTTCAGGAGGCTGGAAGTCCAAGATCAGGGAGCCAGCATGGTCGGGTGCTGGTGAGACACTTCTGGCCAAAGATGGCCGTCTCCCTGTCCTTCCCTGGCCAGGAGCAGAGGCAGGAAGCAAAGTCTCAGGTCTCTTCTTAAAAGGCACTAATTCCATTCCTGAGGACAGAGCCTGATTATCTCCCAGAGGCCCCACCTTCTAATATCACATTCGGAGTCAGGATCTCAACATATGGTTTTTGGGGGACACACCCACTGAGTCCATAACAACCTCCCTGTATCTCTTGCTCTTACTGCACTGCTCCCTGCTGTGCTTCAAGCCACCCCAGCTTTCTTAATTTTCCTCTCTTAGGTCTTTGTGTTTGCTGCTCCCTCTGCCCAGAACATATGTCCCATTTATCTGCGTATCTTACTGTCCCAGTATTATTCAGCTTTTGGCTCAGATGTCACCCTCAGGAGACCTTTACTGACTGCTCTCTCCAAAGAGCATCCCCACTCACCCTTTACTCTTCAGAGCACTTACCACTACTTGACATTATGCAGTACGGCAATTTATATGCTTAGAATCTAACTTCCTGTAGTGGATTGAATGGCAATCCTCCGAAAGATATGCCCGTTTCCTAACTGGGGAACCTATAAACATGACCTCATTTGGAAAAAAAAGTCTTTGCAGATGTAACGAAGGTTAGGAACTCAGGATGAAATCATCTTGGACTCAGGGTGGGCCCTAAATCCATTGATGTGTGTTATAAAAGAAGAGAAAGAGAGAAGTTAGAGCCCTTGGCACTCTTGCCTTGTACTAAAGATGATGGTGATAATAAAAGGGCTAATTTGCTTTTGTTTTCTCCTTCAGTGTCCCTAACAATCACATGAGATGGGGAAATATCACAGTCTCACTTTAAGACTCACTAAATTCAAGCTCAGAGAAATCTCAGTGACATGCAATGAGGTCATACAGCTTAGTAGTTAACACACCTTCTCAAGTGGAACAGGGTTCTCTGAAGACCTCCAGACTGGTGTGGTCCAGCTCAAATTCTGCACCCCTTATAGTCCTATGCTTTCTAGCATTAGCATGAGCAGCAGGGAACAGAAACAAACCTCCATCAGGAGTGTGAGATATGCAAGTATTACAATAGGTATTTCTGCCTATTTCATCTCATTCAGTCCTCCTGACGCTTCTGGGATGCTGTTACTGTTGGCTTTGGTTTCCAGACATGAAAACTTACAGTAGTAGCACAGAACTGAAGAGAGATGGAGGCATTGTAAAGTCCGTTGTGGTTGACCTGAAACTTCCTGATCTTTCCACAGTAGACAACTTTCAGACTATGCACACCTGTGCTCATACTGAGTTTATTCCAACTCTTTGATGCCCCACTTTGAGCTTCCAAATGTGATTTCCCAGACTTGTCCAGCTATGCTATACTCACTGCCCCTTTTCATCAGTCTTCTCTCCGCCCTTATAAGAAAGGTTTTCTTTTTCCCCTCAGTCACCACCAGTGCTTGATCTCCAGGGGGGTGAGCTTTTTGCAGCTTTCTTTTCTTGGGACGGCTGAGGAGGGTATGAACCCAAAACCTGTAGAGAGAGACCTTTGGAGTTTCGGTAGTTTTTCTACATTTACTCTACCTCAACTAAAACTTTCCTTGGGCCCCATGTCTCCTTGATTTTCTTACACTGTGTAGCTTTGGGAAAACCAGGAGCCCTGAGAATCAAGCTCCACAGAAAGATAAGCCACCCTAAGGAAAAGGTCAGTCTGCAAAGAGAAGCCTGAAAACGAGGTATTAAAAAAGCATGCTTTGCTGTGGTGAGGAGAGATAACACCTTGTCCTTCCTCCTCAACCTCTGTCCTCTTTGAAAATATAAGTATTCTTAGTTCTAGAGATTTTCAAACTCCATGTTCTATCTGATTAAAGTATGCACAAGAAATATTCCATAGGTAGGGATTTCTTCTGCTTTGTAAAAACAGGAGAAAAGAATCAAGAGCTCTCTGTACACTGTTTATTCTGTCTTGGGATGATTCCTTTTTTGAGGCTTAAAATACTTCCTCTAATGCAAAAGTACTAAACTACTTCAATCATTGGGTTGATTTCAAAGAAAAAAAAAACAACCAAATAACTACTATCTGTCATCATCATTATTATTATTATTATTTGCAAATCAGTCTTTTACCTGCACTTCTGTTATATCTGGTAACATCCTTTCTGCACTAATTAAATCAATACTTTTACTCCAGGATCTTATGTTTGTAGTTTGAGGGTGTCATCACTAAATGGTAAGGTTAGCAGCTTGTTTCTCTCCAAATAAATGGAATTGGGGGAACCAATCATTGAAATGACCTTTCCTAATCACACAATTCATTAGTAGAATTTTACATTAATTTGATACTGACTCGCTGTAAAAATAAGACTTGAATTTCATAACATATAGAGGCTTTTTAAAAAAAGTTTCTCCTGTCTTTTTCAATCGTCACGATAACCCAGGAGCCAATAGAATTGGACAGGATTAAGCCACTTTTACAAACCAGGAGAGAGGCTCAGCTGAGGAAGGAACTTGCCAAGGGTATCTGAATATCTTCAATGTATCTAGATTAAGGATCTCTTAATTGGTACCTTTTCTCACAATCCGGCATTTCTTCCATTCTTCCATTTTGCACTGCTACCTCTGTTCTTTAAAGATTCATTCACACGCAGGGAGGAAAGAAGACAAAAAAATTCTAGGGCCAGGGAAAGAACAAAAGTATAAAGACCCAGTGTATACCAGACAAGGCTAAATATTTTGTGTATGCTATTTAATCCCCATGAAAAATCTTAGTGTGTCCTCTGCAAGAGAGAAATGGAGAACTCTAAAATCTCCACACTTAACAGCTTTTGGCAGAGTTGTATCCTTTCCATTGCAACAATAATAATTAATTTTTTATCAGCCTGTCAAGGATGTTTAGTTTTTGGTAACAGTTCACAGCACTAACACACATAGGACTGTCACATTTCTATAAACTGTAGCCAACTCCAAAGATCATTGAATAATTCAGCAGGGAAAGTTCCTGGTATATTAATGACAAAGAGATATGAGACTGGCTATGGATTGGGTACAGGTAGAAATCATAGTTATTCACCAAGGGAAAATTTATTGTTAAAAGCTGGAGGGACCAAAGACTTTCAGTTAGACATCTGTCAACTTAATTATCTGTCTCATTGCACTCCTCTTGAATAACCTAAGTGAGTTGATATGTTTTCCGAATACAATCATGCCCCTAGAAAAAAATGTTTCAGAGTTTGAAGTGAAGAAGTGAAAAGCATTTATTTTTCCGTTTTGTATATCAATTAAAGGATATGTTTTTATATGCAGCAATTATTCACAAGTATCATATATCTTATTTATCATGTGTGCATGCATAGTAAAAACTGTGGCTAATACTTGCCTGATTGTCATTTGTTTGTTTTCAGTCTTCTACATCTTCAAGAATGTACTTGGGTTATAAAACTAGCTGAATATGCAGTAAGTGACCATAAGTGACCCCCTAAAGCATTTTAAAGTGTGGTAATGCTTCTAGGTATGGAAAAAAACAGAGGAGGGAGTCTTTGGGATGACTCCCAAAAGTCTATGGGAATCCACATAGCAGTGTGGAGTTTCTGACTCAGAAAGATTGAGAACCCAGTTTTCATTTTAAAATGTTTAAAGTTTACATTTAGAGCAACTTTTGTAAAATTTCTCTGTCAAAAGTCATATTCAGAAAATTCAGGACATAGTTCTCCTGGAATGTCCCATTGTATAAAAGATGGTTTACCATGTAGGTAATCATATAGAGCTTTATTTTTTTCCTTTGAAATTTGTAAGAATCCATGTCTGGGATCATGTCTGTGGGTAGGGAGGTGATGTGGTCAAAAGTTTTAACCCAGTAGGGTCAGATGTCAATGAACTTTAAGGAACTGTATGACATGAGTAGTAAGTAGAACACAAAGCTGGTTTGAGCAGCCGCTGAAATGATTCATTGAGGGAGGACAGAGGCTAGAGATAAGCTCGTAAAGAGAAATATTCAGTAAGCTAGTAAAGAGAAATATTCAGTAAGAAATACTTCAGTAAGTAAAAAAAGTAAGAAATAGTAAGAAATATTCAGAAATATTCAGTAGGAAATATTCAGATATACAAAATATTCAGAAATATTCAATATTATTATTATTATTAATTATAGTAAGGCTATGGAGTAGAAGTTAGCATATTCTCACACATTGTAATCTTCCAATTTGTTATGAGCATGGAGGTTATAATAAACAATTTAGGTGAGGAAACTGGCTCCTTCTTCCAGTGTTCATTATTAATTTAATTAACACTGTTTGGCCAATCAGGTTTTCTGGTGCTAACCTCAAATGTTAATCTTCATGGCCATCTGGTCGGCAGTTAATTCCTTTCTCCCATTGGTTATGCAGGAAGGGAAAACTTATGTGTACTCTCTGCAACCTTCTCTGTGATTGGCCATGACCTTGAAAACCTCGAGATGAAATATATGGAGAAATTTGAAAGACTGTTTTGCAAGTAGCCTCTCTTTGTTGCAGAATTTATCACAGCAGGCCGGTTTAAGGGGATATATGCACTAAACACCAAGAATTTAACTCAATGAAGATGGATGGCTGCCATTAGGAAGTTGGACATTATCTGATGTGTGGTCAGCTTGCCTTTATTGAAATATATGCAGCAGAATAGACATAACTATAATTTAGGGGCTCACAGATTGTTAGCAGTGGAAGGGTTCTCTGAGGTCATCTAGCTCAGCAACTAGATTTAGCAGACGAGCAAAGAGAGCTCTGAAGAGACCCTGCTCATGTGTCAAGTTAGCTAGAATTGTGACGCCCTGAAATTCATTTCATTTGGTACTTTCTCTCAATCAGTACCACCGCCCTGTGTTCAAATCTAGGCTCTACTTACTACCTGAGCAAGTCACTTAACTTCTCTCTATGCCTTAGTTTCCCATCCACAATTTGGAGATAATAATAATATATAAATTATATATATATAAAGCTTTATGAGTATTATAAGTCTGACAAATAATATATCTCATATTCTTGTGGCTATTTTATGCTTGTCATTAGCATCTAGTGTTAGAAAAAATGGAATTTTCCATGGTGTTTCTATAGATCATTGGTTCTCACCCTGGGTGAGGGGGTGGTTTACCCCTAGGGGATTTTTGGAAATGTTTTTGGTTGTCTTAGCTCAAGGTCAAAAGGTGCTCTGGCATCTAATAGGTAGAAGCCAGAAATGTTGTTGAACATCTTATAATGAGCTCTCCCTACTTTTAAAGCCTATTTGTAAGATTTACTTATACATTGTCAACACCCCTCATTCTTCTGCAGCAACTGGTTGGTATGATCTCAGCAATTTCAAATTGCTGGTTTTGTTTTGTTTTGTTTTAGATTATTTATTTGTTTGTTTGTTTGTTTGTTTGCCAGAGATAGAATGGGAACATAAGCATAAGGGAGCTGGAGAGAGAGAGAAGCAGGAAGAAGAGGGAGAATAAGGTTTCCTGGGGGCAGAGGAGGGAGCCCGATGTAGGGCTCAATCCCAGGACCTTGGGATCATGACCTGAGCCCAGGGCAGCTGCTTAAGGACTGAGCTACCCAGGAGCCCCAATGATTCAAGTTTGTTTTTTTTTTTTTTTGTAACATGAAAGTTTGTAAGAAAGTATACATTTTTAGCACTTTGTATACTGGTTATTTACCTGGATTGTGTAGAGTGTTGCTATTCATTATTTTTTATTTCATACTGAAATAGGAAAATAAATATTATGGTCAGAAGTCTTAATAGATAGTTATGTGCTTTTATAATTGTTGAAACAGAAGAAGGCCTTACCAATCATTAAAATTTATTTCAATAGAGTTTTTAAAGTCTTCTCCCTGTCCTGGTATTTCTCTAGTTTGTTTTGTTTTGTTTTGTTTTGTTTACTTATTTATTTGCTTTGATGCTGGCTTGATGCAAAGGGCCAGTTTTGACCTTGATGTCATCCACAAATATTTTTCTCTTATTTGTAAAAGTGAAACATAAAATTTCACAAAATTAGATGTCATATATACCTGAAATCATGGAGAAGATTATAGCTTTTTCGAAAAGCAGTTTCCTGTATATGCCTGTGTTTATAGTTACAAGATCCCTTTACAATTGTGAATAACCAGGAGAATATAGTGGCTGATAGCCCAACGGGGAGAAGTAACGCTTCTAGCTGTAAGGTGTTACATTTCACTATGAGCAACAGTATCATATAAGGGCCTCTCTAAATATAAATTTTAGCATGAAGCTCTCTATAAAAGGGAGCAATTTTATAAATGTGATACACTGTTAAAGAAACACTATGCATACACACATGCCATATAGATAGATATAATGTCTAAATATGTGATATAAATATGCATATAGTTGGCTTACCTGGATTTATTTATTATGTTTTAAAGATTTTGTTTATTATTTATTTGGGAGAAAGATTGTGAGCACAAATGGGGGAGGGGCAGAGGGTGACTGAGAAGCAGACTCCCCTCTGAACAGGGAGCCCAACTCAGTGCTTGATCCCAGGACCCCGGGATCATGACCTGAGCCAAAGGCAGATGCTTAACTGACTGAGCCACCCAGGCACTCTGAGCTTAACTAGATTTAAATCTAAAGATGTATCATTAGGTTTTTTTCTTTGCTTTTTCTTTTATGTTAGTCAACTAGGTTGCAATAATGCTATGTCACAAACTACCCCAAACTCAGTGAGCTTGCAACTATAAATATTTGTTCTCCAGTTCAGGTTTCTGTAGGTGAGTCTAGTTCAGCTGATCTAGGCCAGTTTCAGCTGCGAGGCTCAGGTTTGTCAGTTCTCCATATGTCTGTGTCCTAGTGTATAGTTTGAAGGAACTTAGTTTTATCACAGGGAATAAGCTAGAGCACAAGAGCCAAGTCAAGCTTCACAAATACATTTAAGGCTCTTTGCAGATCATATTCACTAAAATTCTGTTGTCCAAAGCAAGACACATGGACAAATCCAATGTCAGTGGATGGAGGGAAATATTTTTCCCATAGTGAGAAAGGAAGAGGGATTTCAGTAAGTATTTACTCAAAACTATTTCTAGTCATCACCTTCTTCTTATTTCCAGTAAGGGTCCATTTTCTCTTGCCTGGGGTTCTTCTCTCTGCCTCTTTCCACTCTCAAAATCAAGTCCAGTTATTAGAAAAGCCAGCCTGAATCTGTGCTGCAACTTTTAGCTTGATATTCTATAGCACCCATCCATGTTTTTCCTCATTTATAATGGTATGTTAATGTATGCACAAATGTGGTTAATTTGTTGGAGACGATAATTTAATTATAGACTCAGACATTCCACAGCATAAACAACAGGAAAAGAAGATATAAGAATGGCTGAAAACTTCAGATTTGGTACCAGAGTGTAATTATGAAATGACATACCAATTAGGAGATGCAAATGACTTTTAAGAAAAACAAGCATTTTAAAATGTTTCATGTGTTCTCCTAGAGAGCATTAGTTAGCAAATCAGAGAAGAAAAATAATATACACAGTACTGAGGGTCATTACAAGTCTGTTTCTCTCCCACGTTATTGAATCATTTCTCTTTGTCTCTTGTTCTAATTTATTTCTTTAGCTTTATATATACCAGGGTTCAATCTCTCAGCAAAACAGTCAACTTTGCTTCGCCTTGACATAGGCCATACATGCGCTATGAAATTATGTAACACCAATAGGATGTCAGTGGTAGACATGATTCTGAGAATGGCCCCCAAGGCCCATTACCTTTGTATAATCAATCCCCTCCTCTTTGAGTGTGAGTAGACTCTTTGAATATGATGAGATATCATTCCCATGATGATATTACATGTCAGAGCTGACCATAAAATAGGGAGACTATCTGCATGGGCCTATTCCAATCATATGAGTCTTTGAAAGTTTAGAGCTTTCCCCAACTGGTGGCAAAAGAACAGACCAGAGAGATTCAAAGCATGAAAAGGATTCAATATACTGTTGACAGTTTGAAGATGGAGACTGTCATGAGGAAAGGGTTGGGGGACAGACAGCCTGTAGAAGACAGCAGCCTGAGAAGAGATATAGCCAACAAAGAAATGGGGACTTAGGACCTACAATCACAGGTTCCTGGATCCTGCCAGTAACCTTAATGAGCTAATGTGGATTAGTCCCTAGAATTTCTATATAAGAGTGTACCAGCTGGTACGTGGATTTCAACCTTGTGTGATCCTTAGTAAGCAATGAAGTCTAGCTTGCCCAGACTTCTGAACTACAGAATTGTGAAGTAATTGAAATAAATAATTGTGAAATAATAAATGGATAATGTTTTCAGCTGCTATGTTTTTAGTAATTTGTTATACAGAGTTATAAAATGAATAAAAATCTTAAAATTTTATACGTGTGTGTATTTATCACTATGTCAGTAATACCCTATTCAAATGCTAAAATTGACACATTAGTTCTGACAAATCAAATTACATAGACTTGGCTTGATTGCTGTTTTTAGACTGGCCTTGGAGTTTACTTAAATTGTGTAATCTTACCATTGTACAGAAGCAATTTAGATTTTGTGGGATCTGGAGCTTATACAGTTTTAGGACTCCCTTTAAGAAAAGGATTATATGAGGGGAGCCTGGGTGGCTCAGTGGGTTAAAGCCTCTGCCTTCTGCTCAGGTCATGATCTCAGGGTCCTGGGATCGAGCCCCGCATTGGGCTCTCTGCTCAGCGGGGAGCCTGCTTCCCCCTCTCTCTCTGCCTGCCCCTCTGCCTACGTGTGATCTCTCTCTCTCTGTTGAATAAATGGATAAAATCTTTTAAAAAAAAAGAGAAAAGGATTACATGATTTAAATATAAAACTAAGTGTAATGTAGTAAAAATTTATTTGGGATTTATTTAGGATTACAAATTTTAAAATTATAAATTTTAGAAAGCTGACAAATTACATAAATATAAAAAACTAAACCAGTAACATTTTCAGTATATTATCTGTCTTCTTCATCTGTGTAATGTTTTTCTTAATTCTCACTTGTATACTATTTGATAATTTTGCAATATTTTTATAGCGAGAATAGAAAGATAACTCAGGTTTATAGCAGTTGATAGAAATTTATTTTTTATTATAATTAGAAAATTTCCCTTTCACTTAGCAACTCATTATTTATAATAGTATATAAATTTTTGGATCATTGTCATATATGAGACAATATCTATTGATTTTCTTCTGTAAGTTCTAAGATTTTGTGATGTCTTGTCTTTTTTTTTAAGATTTCATTTATTTGACAGAGAGAAAGAGAGAACATAATTGAGGGTTCAGCAGGCAGAGGGAGAGGGAGAAGCAGGCTCCCTCACAGAGCAGAAAGCCAGCCCAACATGGGGCTCAATCTCAGTACCCTGGGATCATGATCTGAGCCTAAGGCAGCTGCTTAACCAACTGAGACCCTCAAGGGCCCAGATTTCATGATATTTCAAAGTTTATTGTGCATTAATATTAAATCATCATTGAAATGACAGTATTTATTAACCAGTTTCTCACTCATGCTCTCAGGTTAGTAGTATATTAAAAGTTATATTATTTTTATCAATGTCAGTAATTTGTGTCATTTTAATGTGAAATTAGATTATTTTTTCCAATGTATTCATTTGATACATTATTCATTCCTCTTCATTACTTGACTTATTAATCCAAGAGCCCATATATTGCTTCTAGTCAAAATGTATCTCTTCTACTAATGAACGCTCCTTTTGTGTAATTTCATTCTTTTGGTATTTTCTTCATGTCAACATAATTTCTAAATTGATAATTTCACTTTTCGTTTTTATCACTTTTTTTTACTGAGTATTATTTTCCCTTAATATTTTTTTTCTTTTTTGCTGAGCTATAATTAACAAATAACATTGTATTAGTTTTAGGTGTACAACATATTGAGTTGATGAATATGTATATTGGGAAATGGTTATCATAATAAGTTTAGTTAATATTCATCATATCATATTATTATTTTTTAGTTTATTTCGGAGAGAGAGAGAGAGAGAGTGGGAGGAGGGGCAGAGAAAGAATCTTTAAGCAGACTCCCTGCTGAGTAGGGATCCTGATGTGGGGCTTGATCCCACAACCCATGTGATCATGACCTGAGCTGAAACCAAGAGTCTGACACTCAACTGACTGAGCCACTCACGCACCCCTCATACTGTATTTTTACCTAAATTGTATTTCATTTCTTTAATATGTTATTCAGTAAATGATAACAAAAATAATTTCATATATATACTAATCAAGATCTATAATTTCTTGCTATTTTATTGAAATATGCTACATGTTTTTTTTTAAAGATTTTTATTCATTCATTTGACAGAGAGAGAGAGAGAGATCACAAGTGGGCAGAGAGAGAGGGAGAAGCAGGCTCCCAAAGAGCAGAGAGCCCGATGTGGGGCTCGATCCCAGGACCCTGAGATCATGACCTGAGCCGAAGGCAGGGGCTTTAACCCACTGAGCCACCCAGGCACCCCAAAATATGCTACAACATGTTTTTAAATTGCAGTTAAAATGGCATTTTGGACTTTCTCATGCTTTTGAATATTTTACAAACTTGTTTTTTAAATTTTCTTGCAAGTCTTTAGAAATATATTTTTGATACCTAAAATATCTTTGACCCAAAGTTATAAGTTGCAAGTCTGGAAGAGCTTTTTAATGAGTCCATCTGGTATCCATATCTTCCAACACTGGGGACTGCCTGAGAGGTTTCTATCACCTTTGGATCACATTTATATCAAGATACCAGGTGAGTTCACCCATTGTGTGGTAGTCAACTTTGAGGAAGCCATTTTACCCTAGGATAGTCATCTGTAACTTGACTACACATAAAAAGTGATCATGAACCATGCAAATGTACCTAAACTTTTCCTTAGCTTGATTCTAAAAATGATCTTGGTTGCCCCCAAATCTGAGAGACATAGGAGAAAGTGCCATACAAAAGCTGGAGTGGAAGAGGACAACAGTGTTAGCTAATGCCAATTAAACTGTCTTGGCTTCTAAATATTAGAAAATTATATGACTGAGTGAACATGATGCTAGAACCCATGTATGGGGTGAACTATGTGAGGGAGGGGCCTGAAGCCTAGGTTTCATTGGCTCCACTATAAATTTGACTCTACAAATGGGTGCGGTATTTGTTAAATGCTACTTTTTGATTTTTTTTTTTCCTACAGTGAACTCTTTCCTCCTGCCACCAACACCCTCTAGGTAGACAGGTTATGGATAGAGGCTTATATTTGGGAAGAGAATAGATATTTCCTCAGGGAAAGGAAAGAGTAGGAAGGAAAGGGGCAAAAAGTTCAGCAGTGGAGGAACCCCAAATAAATTAGAATAAGGCTAAAGCATAACTAATCAGAGCACAGGGTAGAAAAGCCACCAGATTGTAGCACCAAATCAGGCTGGTATGATAGTTAAGTGTATTTGAAATATTTGGATATTAGACTGGAATCCTTTAATATCTTTGTTGAAGGTCATGCGTGATGTTCTAAAATACTCTAATAGTGGCCTCAAGAGAAAGATTGCAAAAACCTCTCAAAACCTACGGCAGAGCCTTTGAAACATTGTCCACTGAATGTTTGTGTTCTGTGAGGTGATAATATATATTCTTTAAAAGTCAAATTCATAGTTTTGTTTGGTAAATAATGGATTAAGCGAGGTTAAACTAGTTTTTTTTTTCTTTTTACAGGACTTAACTTGAACCTTTAGGAAGCTGTTAGGATTTGTAAGTGTCTAAGAACAGGATAAAATAGTGTTAGTTCTTGTTATTTGAAGTAGTTATGTTCTGTAAAATCATGGAAAACACTGAATTAGCCATTGCTAACACTGAAGAGCCATTGCTCTTAGAGGATAGAAAAGATTAGGTTCCTATGAGCCTCTGGTCACAAACTTTCTATCAACTGATCAATATATAATCTTGTTCCATGTGTGTTTCTTTTTAAGAAACATTTTTTTAAAAAAATATTGTTGATTTATTAACATTGAAATCACAGACAGCAGCACTGTACCTCATGTTTGAATCAAGTTTATCTAACACACCAGTTTTCTCCATTAAGCACATTGCTTTCTTGGGCCGGGGTCATTTTAAGCAGGAGAGTCACCAATGAAACTTTTCAAAATGTGAAAAACATAGTCTGAAATATACCATCAAAAAGAAACTTGTTTAAATTATGAGAGCTGAGATGAGGATAGAATGTCAGCTCCACATTAGTTAAGAAAGTGCACACTGGATGGCTCACAATTGTTGGTGTCTGTTGTGTGTGCAAATCCATAAATAACCACAGCAATACCAGAATATTGATTTGGGTAATACATGTAAATTTTAGCAAGGAGGTTTATTTGCAAATACAGAATCTGTGAATTATGAGAATCAACTGTATAACTTAATTGTATTTATGTATTCACTTACTCATTCAGCCACTCAATGAATATTTATCGAGAACCTCCCATGTGTAAGGCATTGCCAAGGTCCTGGGACTTGGAAGTTAAGAAAGAAACATCATCCTTTGTGTTTGTGAAGTGCACATTTTTTATACCATTTTAATGTTTTATTTCAGATGTAGGAAGTACATGCTGTGTACAAAGCAGTGGTTTTTTGTTAGACAGACCTTCACAACTGCCCTCTTTCAGGATCTGTGTAAACTTGGTTGATTCTCTTAATCTCTAGGAGTCTCACTTCCCTTTTCTGTAAATTGGGAGGGTAATATTACCTTCCCCATAGAGTTGTCTTAATGATTTTTTTATTCGAGTATAGTTGACACATTATGCCACATTAGTTCCAGGTATACAACATAGTGATTGCACAGCTTATACATTATACTGTGTTCACCACAAGTGTAGCTACTATTTGTCACCATACAACACCATTACAATGTAATTGACTATATTCCTTATATTGTGCCCTTTATTCCTGTGACTTATTCTTCCATAACTGGAAGCCTGTATCTCCCATTTCCCTTCTCCCATTTTTCTCAATCCCCTATATTCCTACTGTCTGGAAACTATCAGTTCTCTGTATTTATACTAGTTATTTTTTTTCTTTTTTATATCTATTCTACTTATGAGTGAAATCATATGGCATTTGTCTTTCTCAGTTTGACTTATTTCACTTAGCATAATATCCTCTAGATCCATCTATGTTGTCTCAAATAGCATACTTTTATCCTTTTTAATGGCTGTGTAATATTTCTCTGTGTGTGTGTGTGTGTGTGTGTGTGTGTATGTGTTAATACCATATCTTCCTTATCCATTTATCACTTGATATACCCTTAGGTTTCCTTCATACCTTGGCTATTGTAAATAATGCTGGAATGAACATAGGGATGCATATATGTTTTTAAATTAGTGCTTTTGTTTTATTTGGGTAAATGCCAGTAGCACAATTTTTGTATTTCTATTTTTAATTTTTTGAGAAAACTTCATACTGTTTTCCACAGTAGCTGTCCCAGTTTCTATTCCCACCAATAGTGTATGAGGTTTCCTTTTCTCTCACATCACTGCCAACATTTGTTGTCTTTTTTATTTTAGCCATTTCAACAGGTGTAAGGTAATACCTCATTGTGGTTTTGATTTACATTTCTATGATGATTGGTGATGTTGAATATATCTTCATGTGTGTGTTGTCCATCTGTATGTTTTCTGTGGAAAAATGTCTATTCAGTTCCTCTGCTCATTTTTAAAAATCAGTTTGGGGGCACTTTGAATTTGAGTTATATATGTTTTTATATATTTTGGATATTAACCTTTATCAGATATATCACTTGCAGATATCCTCTACCATTAAGCAGATTGTCTTCTTGTTTTGTTGATGGCTTTTTTTGCTGTGCAAAAGCTTTTTATTTTGATGTAGTTCCAATAGTTAATTTTTTTTTTTAAAGATTTTATTTATTTGACAGAGAGAAACACAGCGAGAGAGGGAACACAAGCAGAGGGAGTGGTAGCAGGAGAAGCAGGCTCCCCGCTGAGCAGAGAGCCCGATGCGGGGCTCGATCCCAAGCCCCTGGGATCATGACCTGGGCTGAAGGCAGCCGCTTAACGACTGAGCCACCCAGGCACCCCTCCAATAGTTAATTTTTGCTTTTGTTTTCCTTGCCTGAGGAACACTAGAAAAATGTTGCTACTGCTCATGTTAGAGAAATTATTGCCTGTGTTCTCTTCTAGGATTTTTATGGGTTCAGGTCTCATATTTAAGTCTTTAATCTATTTTGAGTTTGTTTTGCATAATTTGTTAAAAGATGGTCCAGCTTCATTCTTTTACATGTAGCTGTCCAGTTTTCCCTGCACTGTTTATCGAAGAGGCTG
>CM053604.1:12448779-12470628 GCA_028646535.1 Procyon lotor | reverse complement strand
CTTAGCAATTCAGGGTCTTTTCTGGTTCCATACAAATTTTAGGATTGTTTGTTCCAGGCCTTTGAAAAAAACCAGTGGAATTTTGATCAGGATGGCATTGAAAGTATAGATTGCTCTGGGCAGCATAGACATTTTAACAATGTTTATTCTTCTGATCCATGAGTGTGTGGAGCATAAGGAAAAACATGGAGGGCATTTTGAGAAGGAAGGGAAGAAGGGTGAATGGTGGGAAATCTGAGGGGGTGATGAACCACGAGAGACTGTGGACTCTGAGCAACAAACTGAGGTTTAGGAGGGGAGGGAGTGGAGTGTTGGGTGAGCCTGGTGGTGGGTACTGAGGAGGGCACGTATTGCATGAAGCACTGGGTGTAGTGCATGAACAATTAATCTTGTAACAGTGAAAAAACAAAATAAACATATTTGAGAAAAAAAAAAAAAAGCTGACCTTGAGTTCCTCTTCAGAGACACTGCCAAAACTCCCCCAAGGCAGTCTTCTTCCATACCAGGGCATATGACAAACTTATCCTTGCTTCACCAACACCTTGCATTGAATTATTCACAATAAATGTGAATATTTAGGGAACTGATATTAGACAAAGAAGCAACATATAGGGGCGCCTGGGTGGCTCAGTCGTTAAGCGTCTGCCTTTGGCCCAGGTCAGATCCCAGGGACCTGGGATCGAGCCCCACATCGGGCTCTCTGCTCTGCAGGAAGCCTGCTTCTCCCACTGCCATTCCCTCTGCTTGTGTTCCCTCTCTCGCTGTGTTTCTCTCTGTCAAATAAATAAAATCTTTAAAACAAAAAAAAAAAAGAAGCAACATATATAAATGAGGATGAAATAATTTTCCTTGAAATGTCTATATTTTCAGGTATATGGAAGCATTATAACATTTTAGGCCTTTCTCATTAGAATAGATATCTCATGCTCATCTCTTATAATAAGGTAAATGATATCACATTGAAGACATCATTATGAAACCCATTCTGTAGTTTACTTTGTAATTACAAGTGTAATCAACCTCACACTAATGAAATGAATTGTTGTATAAATATACCTAATGACTAATAAGGTTATTTTTTTTAAATAGTCATTTATTTTAAAAAGAGACATTCAAGCCCTTGATGAGGAAGGAAAATTCAGGGAGTTTGTGCAAAATCCAATACCACATAGCAAGTAGGGAAAAGATTGGGGTGACAATTTTGTTTTGTAAGAAGTAGTATAGCATAATGCATTTTTTGAAACTTAAGTAACATATAAACTTGTTTTGAATGAAAAAAAATATTAAGGGGCCCATGTAATACACCTATGAATCTTTTATTCCTGGTAAAATAGAATCAGGAAAACAAACATTTGAAACCTGGATCTTTCTCTTGAACCTGTGGGATTTTATTCAATTTATTAAGGATTTTGAACACATTTCTTCACCCATCAATAGTATTTTCCCAGAGGGGCTTGTTGTGAACATTAAATAAGATCACACAGGCAGGCCAGTTAGCCTTTTTACATGGCATATACTAAAGGGCCAATAAATTTTTGTTATCATCTTCATCATTACTCTCTGATAGCTACTTTTTCAACTTTGCCATGTGGCTGTTCTTATTTAGATCTCATTTAGATGACTGTAAAAGAAATGAAGAGGAACCAAATATTTGGCTTGAAAAATAATACAGAAAAAAACAAAAAACAAAAAACCGTAGTCCACGTTGCCACCTCTATCCATTTGTGAGAACTGGAGGTAAGAGAAAGATTTAGGAGAGCTTGATTTATTAATAAGTTTAACAGAGGTGCAAAAGTGGCATCTCATCTACAAGAAAACAGGCTAAGAATCATAAACAGATCCAAGTCTGGTTTCCTTTAATGAAATAGATGTAGGTGTTCTCAGCAAGGTGCTTCATAAATCACAGGGCATAAGAAAGCCCCTGAGAAAAGGGAACACATTAGCCTTGTGTTGTCACCCAATATTTCTAAGGTGGGACTGTCAGAGCCCTGCAACCAGAGGAGTCTTAACTGCAAGATGCATCCTGGCCCTTTAGAGACGCGGTTTCCCCGAGAGAACCTCAGAAATAAGGCACCAGAGTGTTTTGCATGTACTGATGTTGTTTCTAAGTTGTATTTATGCCTTCAAAAACGGCACAGTAACATGATGTCTTCAGCTATATTTCCCAAGGTAAAAACATTTTCAGTTCAGTAGAGAAAAGCCTGTTGTCACTAACTCAATGCAATTGGATCGCTACAAGCCTAATGTTTTTTCTCCATGGTACACAGAGGAAAAGGGCAGATATTTTAGAAAAGACATCAGCAGATTATTGATATCCACACAATAAAATATAACCACTTCAAGCAGAGGGTATGTTTCCACAGAGAACATGGAATCTACAAAGACAGCCCTATGGGAAAAACAGTAACTATATGACTATGGCTTTTCTTTCCTCAAAAGAATTAAAAGTACATTGATGGATAAGCAAACACAATCAGCACAGGGTCACTGGAGGGTTAGAGAAGTGATGAGACACAAAAAAAAGAGAGAAAGGAATATTAAAGAAAAAGATGGGATAGAAATAGAAAGAAGCTATTAAATTCCTGCTGAAAAAACCCAGATGAAGGGAAGGCTGTCTCCCCATCAGAGCCTTTCATTTATTTATTCCCAAATGTCTACCTTCACATCCCTTGGGAAAAAATGGTGAAGGATGTAGGCTGGTGACTTCTTCCCCACTGAAAGCATCACTATCTAAACCTCACCTATCCATTCTTTCAGGGGAGATAAAGAAGATTGTTCATTCATCATTCATTCATTCATTCATTCATTCATTCATTCATTCTTATCTCCATTCTAAACATGATTTATGAAGTCTGTTTGATTTACCTACTTTCCAATATTATAAAACACTATACTACCACCATTTTAATTTCTTTCAGTGGCTTGGACAATACCCTTCTTTGGTCTAGAAATTACTATTATTTTTTAAAGATTTTATTTATTTGACAGAGAGAGACAGAGAGACAGAGAGAGGGAACACAAGCAGAGGGAGTGGGAGAGGGAGAAACAGGCTCCCCCCCAGAGCAAGGAGCCCGATGTGGGGCTCCATCCCAGGACGCTGGGATCATAACCTGAGCCAAAGGCAGACAATTAACAACTGAGCCACCCAGGTACCCTGGTCTAGAAATTATTACTACCTTCTTTTCCTCACTAGCTTCCATTCATCCTTCAGGTTCTTGCTTAAGCATCTTTCCCCTAAAGTTTTCCATAAGCTCCTTGACCAGGTTGGGTCTCAGTGATAAGTGCTGTCTACCTCTCTAGTATCCTATTTATTGCACTTCATAAGTGTCTCCCTCGATGGGCTTTATCTGTCCTCTCTTCTGTGCTCTGTCATCTTTCTGCAAACCAGTTGCACCGAGCGGTAGCTTAATATATAATTGTTGCATATGAGAATAAAGAAACAAATCAAGACTGGTCAGTGAATGAAAAACATAAGGCAGGCTCTAACTCTGAGCAAGGTGGCATGTGAAGCAAGGGAGTGTAGGAGGGATTGAGGAGCAATCCTAAATATCTTCAGAAAACTTAGCTAGTCCCTCCTTCATTGCCATAAGTAAAGATATTTGTACCCGCTCTATGATGTTGAGAGGTTCTCTTCTTGTAGCCCAAAGCTGAGTCAAAATGCAAAGTAATTGCACTCTAATGAGTCACCTATAACTGAGGCAAGACACCATTACACGTGAATCCCGAAAGAGCAGAGTAGGTCCTGCCAACAATAATCCCTCCTTCCCTTCTACCCACTGAAAACTGTTGAGAGGACTTGGGGGAAAAAAGATAGCAGACACAAGACTGGTAGAATTTCTTCCCTCTTCTCTCTCATAACCCCCAAATAAATTGATTGATGACACCCATGACTCACTAGTCGATATCTGGGGTGCTTGTGAGAAGAAAGAGCTTGATTTATTTTCCTGCTGTAGGCTGCTTCACTGCAGAGCACACGGATCTACCTAGGATGGCCAACAAGTCAGAGAAGAGCCTGGTGAGTTGGTCTGTGAAGACCCAGAGTTTAGGAGCATGCATGATAATAGAGACTGATGCTCCATTATAGTCTGGAAAATGATGAAGACTGAAGAATTGGAAGAGAGGGCCATATGTGAAGAGAATATGGGCTAGTATGCCTAGGAAAAATAGGTACAACTCATCCCAGATCCATGGGATACTCACAGGACATCACAGAAGAACTCAGTGGTATTCACACCTTCATGTCAAGGGTCATGTAGGTTCTAAGGCAGCCTAAAGAGCTGACAAGTCTAGTGTAGATAAAAGTTTCTCCATGAGGGTAGGGCCATGGAAGTTGAATATCAACACACAGGAAAACCATGAGTAGCGTACATTCAGAAACAACTACATCACAGTGGAATTAGGGACTTTCTTCCCATTAACAACCATAAATGAAAGTATATTTTTTATTCCCTCACCCTGCCTCACAAACTGGAGGAGCTAAGCCGTACACAAAAGGGGAGGGGAGGCAGAGAGAATTTTGAATAAAAAATTTGATAAGGAGTTTGAAAGTACTAAACTCTAATATCTGATATTGGTCAGAAAGTTCTAGAAGATTCCCAAGAAGTCATTAAGGAACAGAAAGAAGACCAGGGGAGGAGGGAGCACATATTAAAAATGAGGTAGTTATGGAAAGAAATAAAATCATTTCATGTTTATGCTCTAATGAATTGAGGTTTTTAAATAAATGTTATATTTCTATTGATCATTGATTTTTATCTTACCTAATATGAATTATTATGCTCCTTTCCTCCTTCAGGGCCAAGGATTTGTCTTACTAATTTCTTTATAGTACTTAACCCTGTTGCTAACATATTGATTGAAATTTAGCAAGTACTTGTTGAAATGAAGAACACTGAGCACATAATTCAAATTTCTCTTAACCTAAGGCTCAGGAAATAGTTAGGCATGAAGATACAATGCCACCACGGGTGTACTTCCCTTTACAATGACACTCTCCATTTATTCTCATTAATTCCACAAAAAATCCTATGAGCTGGCACCACTATCTCCAATGCACACGTATGAAAACTACAACTTTGAGAACCTGGGAGCCTCACCCAAGGTCACATAGTTAGTAAGATATGAACAGAGGATTTCCCAACCCAGGTCTTTTTTATTCCAAATCCTATGCCCATTCCACTCTCCCACATTTTCCCACAGCGCCTCTTCTCTGAATTCTGAATATAATCAAATAAAACACACCTACTCACTCCATCATCCATTCCTTGTCTTTCCGTGGAACCAAGTAACTGGCTTGGGCAAGTGCACAAGCAAGTGTGAGCATCTATGACTCAAATCCCACATCGCTCTGAGGAGTTAAAGGAAAATGTTATTCCGCATTTATCTATCTTTTTCTTAGCAATCAGTTCTAAGACATCCAAGGTAAATGGTTGAATTTTTGTTTCAATGGGAGGAGACTTTAACTCTCCCTAATCATCAAGGGTACACAAAGAGGCAGAAGAGCAGCCATCCGATGGGAGGCCCAGCAGTGCAGTCGCCCTAGTAGTGGGGAGGGGAGAAGAACACAGAGCAAAGGCATCACTTGACTGAACATTGCAGCTCTCAGCTCATGCTCAGTTCTCAGTCCCTCTACTCAGTGAGGCCTCCTGAAAAGATAGAAAAGATGAGCACTCACTCAAGAAGATGGAATGTTCCACCTATGGGTGGAGAAGACAGGCCATAGAAGCTGCAGTAAAGCATTTCCAACAGGGCTATCAGCAGCATCCATGACCAGGTTCTCTAGCACTTACCAGTGGTCCTATTTCTCATGAGATGGACATGATTTCCTTTGCTAGAGCACAGGTCCTTAGGAACTAAGTCTGGCACAATACCAGGATATGCCAACTAAAGACAGCATTTCTTTACCCCCAAGAAGGGATCCTCAAAGGCCTTACAGGAGCTGCAAAGAATCTGTAGTGCAGTGATCTTATGTCTAGGTCAGAAATGAGGATCTACTAGGCTTGAATCTGAAATTATGCAATAGAATCCCCACTAAATTGTCCACATGGTCAGAGAAGACTGGCCAAATCCAAGTGGCCTAACAGCCAGGGCATATTTGGGGATGTTAAAACAGATAGTAAACAACCACTTCATTGGCCTGGAGCCCAAGAAGAGAGAATATGAATCCTGTTCCAAATCAGGTTTAGATTTAATAGCATCTAAGGATTATTCAGTGCCTCTTATGGACCATGCTCTGTTCAAAGTACTTTACATACTTTCTGATTCACTTAATATATATAAGACTATGAGGAAATTCCATTTTTTCATTCTTTTAACCAATTGAACCAATGAAAGGACAAGGAGGTGGAAGAACGTGCCCAAGGTTGCATAGCTATGAATTAGTAGAACTGAGATTTGAACCCAGGCTCCTCAAGCCCTTGCTTCTAATGATCACGTAATACTGAAAAGTACAAGACCTCTGCCTTCACAGATCCTATGAGAATTCACAGAATCTTCCTCTTCTGTGGGGGTTATTTATTAAGAGGTGAATTCAGCAGTTGGCTTGATGTCTCAGCACAATGACTGGCACTTGGTAAATAATGTGTTAAGAAAGAAGTCGAAATTTTACAACACAATTTGTTCATGTTTTTTTTTCCCTTTAACTCAGACAGTTCATTTTTAAATGAAAAAAAAAAAAGCTGTATGCCTACTTGAGAAAATACTTAAGCAAATATTTCCACCAGCTTTGTTTCAATATAGTTTAACCTAAATGTGTGATATTTATAGACTGCTTCAATTTGGGTAAGAAAGATCTTGGGATGACTTTTATGAGGTGAAATGTATGCTCTTAAGGCATACAAAGATACTGGAGCATTCTTAATTTATTCCATTATCTTTTAATTAAATTGTCCTCTATTATCATTTTGTGAAGTAGAATCGTGAACTTGTTGGAGCATAGAATTTGTCAGCCAGTACTTTTGTCAAAATTGCAGCATCTTCTTCAATGCTTTTGTCCTTTGGAGCGTTAGCTAAGCTGTGCCTCTCATTACCATTGACTGTGGTACCCACATTTGAAATATGGCACTTTTTTAACCATCCAGCATCCAACAGGGGCATCCAACAGCATTCAAAATATTATCAATGAGTATTCTAAGCAAGAAATTTAATGGATACACTTTTATGAGTACTTTCTTAGTCCTTAGCAATGATCTGTATACTTCAACCTAGATGATCTCATTCTATTATACGTACAACTGCCTTCATGTGTAAAATAGGAGTGACGATAGTCCCACTGATGACCACATATGGTGGCTCTAAGGGTTCAATGAATTCACAATATAAACTGAACAGACTTAGAATATAGTATATTCCATAAAGTGGTAGCTCTTATTATGCTTTTTCTCTGAGTTTTTTACTTAGAGATCTCACAAGAATCTCAAAACGAACATGTTCAAAACTGAAATCATTCCATTTTCCCAAGACTGTTGGCCACGCTCCCTACCCCTGTCCTCACTTACTCAGGAATGATGACATCATCATCATCTACCTCATATCAGAAACCTGAGTGTAGGGATTCTTCTAATTCTTTCTTTTTTGTGTAGCCTAACCTATTAACCTTATCTCAAAAATGGCTTCTTGATTCTTTTCACCATCTTAGGCACCGCCATCTTTGGTCAGACCAAAGTTTTTGGGAGAGAGTTTACATAACACTCTCTCCACTTTCATTTTTTTTTTTTTTTAAAGATTCCATTTATTTATTTATTTATTTGGGAGAGAGTGAGTACCATCAGGGGTGGGGCAAAAGGAGAGAGAGAAACAGATTCACCACCAAGTGTGGAGACCAAAGTGGGGCTAGATCCCAGGACTCCGATATCATGATCTGACCTGAAGTCAGACACCTACCCAAGTGAGCCACCCAGGCACTGCTCTCCACTTTCATTCTTAACTACCTTCCACCTTTCTTCTCACAGCAGCCAGAGTAATTTCTACTCATGAAGTGGATGGAAGTTGTTTCAATGATGTATGTGTGTTTTTCAGAGGTTCCAGACAATCTGGCAAACATGCAAACTGAAAAACCACGGTCACCTATAATGAATATTACCAAAAAAGTGGCCCATTTAAATACCTCTTAGAAGCTCTGCTGTCTTTTAAGACACTGTATCAACATATCTACTTCCTCTAGGGGATAATGGGGAATGTAACACTTTTGAGAGACATTTTAAACACTAATTACTTCAACCTGTGTCTATTATAGTTAACACTGCATTAAGAGAAGTAAATGAGTTGACAGGTGATCGCAAAATAAAAGACTGTTTTAATATAATATGCATTAGGATATTTTACCTCAATCTACATTGAAATGTTATCACATTTCAAGCCAAATGACTTAGAAGTTGCATTTAACCCTTTAGAGACTCCAGGAAAGAAATAATATTTGGCATTGGATTCTTAAATCTCCTTATGAATGCTTTCTAAAGCAAGAATATTGTGATACATTTTTAAGCAATTATGAATAAAGCAAAATAGATTTTCACCTGTCACAGCATATTCCAGATATGACTGATCTTCTCTACTCAAAGCAGTGAAACAAAATATGAGACAAAGAAAATGCAAACTGGTCCCTAAGTTCTCCCACCCCTACCCCATGCATCTGTAGCAAAGGGGTTAAAATCAGTTCCTGTTTGACCTCAGGCTATACTTTCAAATATTCTAATGGTTGAGGTCTTTATTTATAAAGTGGGGATGAAAAATCATAATTCCTACCTCATTAGATTAAGTGCATTAAATGAGTTAATATTTGTAAAGTACTGAGAACATTGCCTAACACATAGTAAATGATGTTTGCTTTCTATGTTTATCCCTGCTACACTAAATTAAATTGTATTGATAATGGTGGTTTGGTATGATTTTGCCTTAAATATTCATGATGTTTATCTTTTTTTTTTAAAGAATTTATTTATTTGACAGAGAGAAACACAGCAAGAGAGAGAACACAAGCAGAGGGAATGGCAGCAGGAGAAGCAGGCTTCCTGCCAAGCAGGGAGCCCAATGTGGGGCTCGATCCTAGGACCCTGGGATCATGAGTTGAGCCGAAGGCAGATGCTTAACACCTGAGCCACCCAGGCACCCCCATGATGTTTATCTTTCAGAAACTTTTTTATCAAGTCCCTGAGGTACTCTTTTAACAACATATATTGGATCATGTACCCCCTCCCTGAAACCTTAAAACAGATTTATAACAACATCCAAGTTGTACTAATACCCCTGTAGTGTTTCTTTGCCATCATGATGTTTCCTTCCTGTGAAGGACTTGGCTTTGGTATGAGGCTGGCCTGCCCTACTCCTTGGGAAGGCGGTGGGAAATATCTGACTGGTGAGTGTGAGGAGAACAAGGTGGCGTGCTCTGCTGTGCTTGGTTTTCTTTTCCTCCATTCCTCAGCTAGGCCAGCCTTGGTCTGGTCCTTCTTATGGACAAGCTAGCAATGTCTATCACTTTTGTATGCCGGGCATGGGCCCATGTGGCTCTCACACTAAGCAGATGTTTTGGCTTCCACGTTTGTCCTAGGATAGTCTCACTTTAGCCAGATTCAGAGAGGGATGAGGTACTATTTACTGAGTAGCCTCTTGGAGACTCCCCTTGCCCCAGAATGTTCACATGATAATAAAATACACTTGCACTTGACTGTTCTTAAACTGTGTCTTATGCTCCTTTCTTATATATGTTATAGCCACTATGACATTTTTTCCCTCCTCCTCCTCCTCCTGCAACTCCTAATTCTGTGAACAATTCAAATTACTTTCCATTTCTGGCTTTTATAACTGCTATTTCTCTGTCTTCCCATTCTTCACATACTTAATATTTTCTCCTTTTTTATTTTAAATATCAACTCTTCAGAGAAACCTTCTAAGTAAGCCCCTCCTTACTTAGCCTCTCACAGTATCTCCTTTTTTTCTGTCACTTATTTTTGGAACCACTTCCGGTCTGCCTTCGTCACCAGACCGTCAGCTCTATGAACGTTAAGACACTGTTGGTTTGCCCGACCAAATCGGCGACGTTCACGGTCCCTGACACATAATGAAGTCAATTCATACTTGTCGAATTGCTGAATGACTTCTGTCTTAACTGAACTAAACAAGGGCTCATATTTTATCATATACTATGCACAAAGAAGGCACTTTGCTAAGTTGTTTATGTGCTGTTGCCCTCTGAAAGACTGTCTTCCAATATACCCAGTAGCAAGCAGTCCAGCTTGAAACCATCAGAGGGTCATCTTTTCCTTCTATCAGCTTTATAAATTCCCATGACCCATCTAACAAATAACTAGCAAAGAGACTAACAGCAATGAACTATTTATCTTAAAAAGGAGCAATATAACCCAAAATATCTCTAAAGGAGATTTCTATGCCAAATGTTATAGCTGTGTGTAAATCTTGCATAACATATGAAAAAAAAATACTCATGCCATTAAAAGGTTTTGTGTATTCCATCTTTCCAATGGTACAGAAAAATTCTGAGAGTTAAAAGTTCTAACATAATCTTTGTATTCTTTAAAATGCCTGGTAAAAAAATAATAATAAAAAAGTAAAAATAAAATGCCTAGTAATAGTTAGATAATTTATACATAATCCATAAATACCTGCTGAATTAACTTTTAAGCTCTTATATTACATATATTATTATCTTAGACACTGGATATAAGTGAAGTAAACTATGTTGTACTACTTATAAACTCAAATGTGAAAGAAGAATAGGGAGGCTTAATTTTTAACCTCAGAGAAAATACCCAACCACTTGTAAAGTCCCCATAAATATAGAAAAACAAAGGATGTCTCCCAGTATCCTAGATAGTCATTGGTATGGAGACCCCTCATTTCCCAGAACCTGAAAGGTATTTTTTTTTCTTTTCTTTATGCAATACAAATACAATAATGTTATCTCCAGGGTAGTAATTATCATTATGAAATGTGTGCTCTTATGCTTGTGGTTGCCCTAAATTGGGGATTTGGAAATGCCGCAAGGAATCAAAGAACATGATTCTTTGCTTCTTAAGTGGGGAGAACTTTATTTATATACAATTGAATTAATTAATAGCAATTCAATCCTCAAGTTATTGTGACATATTTTAGCAATTCAGCAGTAATTATTTCCTGTCTAATCCTTATAATCATTAGTAATCAGGAAAGAGTTGTTCTTATTTTGAAAATTAAATTATATTAATCTTATAAATGATATTTGTACAAAGAAAAATAAAGCGATTTTCATATTACTAAAGCAAGAAATTAGCCACATTATTTTTTTAATGGCATGTTTTTTTGATGGATGGATATATGAGTAAATATATGAATGCATGGAAGAAAGGATACATAGAAAAATATATAAATGAGTATATAATAATATTCTCATCTGTATGTAAGAAAATTGAAGTATATAACTTTCCTTGAATGACCACATGATTTGAGTTCATTTTTTTTTAATTTTATTTATTTGGCAGAGAGAGAGAGAGAGAGATCACAAGTAGTCAGAGAAGCAGGCAGAGAGAGGGGGAAGCAGTCTCCCTGCTGAGCAGAGAGCCAGATGTGGGGCTCGATCACAGGACCCTGAGCCCATGACCCGAGCCGAAGGCAGAGGCTTTAACCCCCTGAGCCACCCAGGTACCTCTTGAGTTCATTTTAACAGTCCTGAGTCATCCAATACCCCAAACATCATGCTACATGAGACAGAAATAGGAATAAGACTTCTATGAGATCTGGGGGCTCAGATTCTAATGTAATGGAGCTCATATTTAGGGAAACTAAGCTTATAGCCTGGTTTTCAACTCTATGGATTTTCTATAAGCAAATATCAACCTTTCAGACATGTTACTAAAGGAGGTAAAGATGATTCCCAGCTGCCAACAAAACGTTAACAACTCACTTTTCTACTATCAGACACATTTCAGTGAAATGATTGAGCACTTTGGGGAGATGCTTTTTCCTTATGGGTTATAACCATAACAAATCATAAGGTTTTTTGGGTTTTTTTTTTTTAAGTGTTTTCAGGGGACAGGACTAACTCTGCACTTAAGCTGACAATATCACTTTAGGCTTTTCTTACATACATCTGTGTGCCTAAGAGGTTAGAATTTGGTCTACAGCATTTTGAACCTCATTTAGTAGGACATCATTCTTTCAATGGTTGTTATATTCCTACATTTCCTAGGCTGCAATTTCCTTCCAGGAAAAATTGCCATCAATGGTTAGTAAATGAACGTGTACTTTCCAAGATCATGATGGACATGTTTAAGTTTTTATATGGAACATACAAAAATAATTACAAAGTTGAAAAGAACTTTCTAAGACAGTCCCTCAGTTACTCTGATTCTCCTCTACCGTTTACCTCCTCATCCTAAAATACATATTTAAATAAATAATGAGAGAGCAACAAAGGAGATACTCCTTCCTACCATTTGGAGCCATGGAACCCTTGTCATACATTACATGTTACATATCCATAGGAAGTGGTGCAGCATAATGGGGAAGGTATGGCAGCAGAAGAAATTTGTTCAAATCCTGGCCCTGATATAGCCAGCAGGGTTACCCTATAATGTTCTGTTTCTCAGCCAGTAGGACCGAGATAAAACCTGTCTCCCAGGATTACTATAAATGTGTAGTATGTGATGGACATAAAGAGCTACCATAGCCATGGGCACACAATAGGTGCTCAAAATTATTGAATGACTTCTACATCGTATCAGTTTTAGAGGAAAATTGTAATGGATGAAACAGAAATCATTCGGAATGTTAGAAAATTTCTACTACCTAAGGTGTTCAAACCACATGTGTATAATCAAATGTAAAAGCAGGACACTCACATGAGGCATTATACAATCAGACTTCTCAAAATCAGTCTGCATTTCTAATTAGTTTACATTAATGAGGATACATTGCATCTGCTAACCCCCGTGCCACAGGGCTCAGCCACTGTCTGCTTCTGTTCATGTTTCTGTTCCCTAAAATTATTGTCCCAGGTATTTTCTCATCAATGGAGTCAAAGCATTGTCTGAATAAAAACTTCTTTTTTAACTTCTAAAGAAACTGCTATGGGGTCAGCCCTAATCAGTACTTAATTTTAATACATTATCATCAAGTACTAAAGATTAATTTTGTAAATAATGAATGAAAGTATTTAATTGAACAGCATTCTCTGTTGTCCCTAGCTGTTAAAGATTATTGCTTTCACTGATCAATGGTTCTTTAGATTAGTCAGCTCTGCATATCTACATTACGATGCTTTATTTTTTTTTCCTTTCTTTTCTCTCTTTCTCTCTTTTTTTTCCCCCCAGGCTTGTATTGCTTTAATCTAAGTCTTCCTTTTGAAACTCAGCTGTGGTTCAAATAAAATAATGTGATTTTATGTGTTTGTTTAATGTTTAGACAGTCCTGGTTGACTAATCAAAATCCATGTTTTGCTTCCCTCCACAGAAACAGGAGCTCAATTTTGGGGATATGGCAAAGACTACATGCTCCTTCCAGCTGCCTGTGCAAGTGGCCACGAGACACGCTCTGGCCAATGAGAAGTAGAAGCCTCTGTTGCATTTCTGTAAATGTGGTGTTTTCCTTTCCTAGGCTTTAGCCCTTCCTCCATATTGCTTTTGTTCCTCCCAGCTGCCTAGACCCTGGAAAACAGGATACAAGGCAGCAGCTTTCTTGGGATTGTGAGGATGAAGACTGAAGCCTGGGTCAGAGCACTCATGGTCTTTGTTTGCTGAACCTGGAATAGACAAATAAGTCAGGTTCAGGTCACAATCTGTCTCAGAATAGGAAGAGAAATGATCTCCAGAAACTGTGCAAACACAGTGGAGGAGAAAAGGATGCAAAAGATATTATGGCTCCCTAGAACCCCAGCATTCACAGCTCACCCAGAGGTGGGATGAAGAGCAGCAAAAATTTTTGTAAGTTTAAGACAGGGGTTGAAGCACACTTCCTCAGATTAGTTCAGGAACTGGAAAAGCCTACAGCAAAGCTGAAGGAACTCCATTTTGAGAAGAGAGGGGTGACTGAAAGCCAAGACTAATGGAATGCACTATGTGATTTTACAGGAATCAATCTCTCTGGTTTTTTCATCTCCCATTTCTCTCAAAGAAGGTTTATTACAATGAAATATTCTCAGGTGTCCTTCCAGGCTCATTACACTTTTTAATGTCACCGGGTCAGTAATATATCCTGAGATTGCTTTGCAGGGTGCTAAGTGGAAAGAGAAGGGAATGACCATCAAGAGAGGCATTACCATTAACATTATGGTCTCTGATGTATGATCCCAGGTGTTGGGAGATACAAGACAAGAGGGCTACTGCTTTGTGAATCTGAGGATATCTGGTCTTACTACACATTAAATGCCTCTTGACTTGTCCTGGAAACTTGCACTTTGATTGGGCTCAGTGCACAGAGATGACTGACTTTTCACTCGATCTAATCATTGCAATTCACAACTGTCAGAAAATTCAGAAGTCTTCTCTTCTAGGTATCAATCCACCACATAACAATTAATAGCCAGCCCACACTGATCATTAAGTATCTGTCCCATGTGATGCTCTGCCTACACTTGAGCTCATTTAATCCTTGCAACTCCAATATGAGGTGTCACTACCACCTTCCTCTTTCAAACAATCTTATGTGGCAAAGGACAAGTCCCTTGACCTAAGACTGTTCATATGAGACACTGATATATCTCAAAGAATATTTTGGAGCCAGCATTTTTCTCACTGTAATTTTGGTAGGACAAAAATCTTCTGGAAAATATATTATGCACCTTGGGACTGAGGTCATGCAGTCCTATGTGCAGCTCTGAGTCCCACACAAACCTGAAAATAAGAGTAAATAAATGTCACAAATATGATTGCCTTATTCTTTAAAATATTTTATTTTATGATTCAGTTTTGGATAGTAACTATTTTTAAAATTTCTACTCTTTAAATACTTGTCTTAACTTTATATATTATATCGATAGGGGTAGGTAACTACAATCTGGATAAATACACCAAAACTTATCCCAATAATATTTAAAGTATTGGCAACAATTTGTTGTTGCTAATCACAATAGTGTCACAGTAGTGACAATTTGGTTAAATAATTATTGGTATTATAGTAAATTAATGCATAAGGGAGGGAGTACATGGAACATGAGAGCTCTCAACTCTTTGTAAATGTCTTAAAAGATTCACAGGACTCATGTGAGTACTAATCTAGATCATTGAGTAAAGGGTTATCAAAAGCCTGTAAGGTAATTAAAATATCACAATAAAATGAGGACATTCATTCATTTATCCATTCAATAAATATTTATTTATAATTATTTTAAGAACCATTCTAAACAGGACAGACACTAAATTTATTTTCTAAGTGCTTGCATATCAGCAGGAGCTGTGTCCATGCTCAGTAAATTGAAGACAACGAAGCACAGGTCAAAGCGAAGGCATAAGTTACATTCATAGGGAAGAAACTGGGTTATTTGGTCTGGACGCATGCAAAGACTCCAAAGATAGTTTCCCAGAGGCTGCAAGGTAGGTGCACATTCAGGTCATAAGTTTACAGGTTGGGACTGAAATCCTTGCAAACTATGAGTTGAGGGCTCATGTCAAGGCACACTGCTCTGAGTCATGGTAAGGACCATGACCATGAACAGAAGAAGAGGAGTGGTCAGATGGTTTTGACAGCATCTGGAGCCTTCACCTGCTCTCTGAGCTTGTTATGCTAGGCTTCCAAGTGACCACTAACCTGCTTGTCACCTCAGCTAGAATTAGAGGGAAGAGAGGGGAAACTTGGAACACTATATCAAAAACTAATGACGTACTGTACGGTGACTAAAAACATAATAAAGAAATAATACTAATAGAAAGAAAAACAGAGCGAGGCACTGGAAAGTGGTTTTGAAAACTGCAGTTTCTTTAACTTGTCATCACCCTAAGGTTAGGAGGCAGCAGGACTCCTGCCTTTGAAAAAATAATAATGGGAAATGCAGCAAAAAATTAAAAAAAAAGTTACTGTGTGGGTGGGATTTTTGTCTGTATCTTTCTATTTTTAAATGTTATTTCAAAAATGCATTAGTTACGGGTGCCTCTGTGGCTCAGTCAGCAAAGCATCCAACTCTTGGTTTCGGCTCAGGTTGTGATCTCAGGGTCATGAGACTGAGCCACGCATTGGGCTCTGAGTTCAGCATGGAGTCATTTGGTTTGGGATTCTCCCACTCTTTGCTCTCCCTCTGCCCCTCCCACTGCTCCTGCACCCCTTCTCTCTCAAATTAATAAATAATTCTTTTTTTAAAAAAGGGCGGGAAATACATAGCGTAGGGGGAAATATTAAAAATATAAACTGGAGATCAGATATATGAGCAACAGTGTTCTCAGAAGTCAGCATATACTTTCTCTACATGTATCAATACTCGATATCATTTTATTTTTGGAAAATCTCTAAATTTGAGGAGGTTAAAATCAATCTATGCTCATCAACTTGCTGATGAGCAAATTTAGGACTTTGCCTTTAAGGTTTTTCTTTTTTTTTTTTCCCCCAATTGCTGACAGGCAATCAGCAATGGTAAGCCTGCTGACTAATTGAAACGTTTTCCAAATTATATGGATCTCTGGAGAAGATTCATTCTACTTAACCTTGGCATTTGTTTTAATTTACAGGAATCTGCTACATTATATTATCCAAGATTTTTAAATCACCTTTCATCTATTTCCTAATTTGCATCTCACATTTGTTAGATTTCTCATTGGAAGCTAATGAACTAAAACAAAAAAAAGTATCCTTTTCTACACTTGCGTAAAACATTGTTTATAACTATGCTGTATCTTCTTCCAAAGGAGTTGAAAATCCCTTTTAGATGACCAATCATAAATGTTTAGTGTCCGTAAATCAGGGAGGTGGTAAGATAGCTAAATATCAAAATGGAAAGCACAGAGGTAGTGGCATGTTACCAGTGTGGGTTCCTTCACTTAAACTGACTGCTAGAATGTTCTTTGAGAAAACTGAGCAGTTGTAGCAGATACTAGTGGCCCCTACCGGCATAGCCTGCAGCCAATGGCTGAACGATGTAGGGCACAAATGGCCAGCCCTCTTTTCACAAAGTGGGACAACTCTGTGGTACCATTCCACAAACCAGAACTTTCCATAGCATCTAGCTGAGGCTAAACTTCAGCTGGACTGCCCCCTTTGCCTAGCCCTAACCTACTGAGCTTCCCTCCTTCCCTCGTGTGTTCCCCTCCACATATTCACAATAAATCATTGCACAAGAATCCCCAGCTCAGGCTTTGATTTGGCAGAATTTAAGCAAGAACAAGGTTTCCATGCCAAAATAATTAATACAATACTCAGAATTGCTCAAAGCCCAGTTTATAGGCATATCACACTGTCATCTCACTAAATCCATGTAACAGTTTTACAAGGTGACCAACCATCCTTGTTTGTCTGACACTGAGGGGTTTCTTGGTCGGTAGGATGTCCCCTGGTAAAACCAGGAACATCACCAAGCAAACCAGGACGCACTGATCTCCCTCCTCTGTCTTCCATGACCCTCTTACCCCTTTTCTGATGAACTGGAGCTAGCAAACAAGAATAACTTGCACAAAGTCTCAAAGCAGGCACCTGCGTGGCTCAGTCGTTTAAGCGACTGCCTTCAGCTCACATCATGATCCCTGGGTACTGGGATTGAGCCCCGCATAGGGCACCTTGCTCAGTGGGGAGCCTGTTTCTCCCTCTCCCCTTGCCAGCAGCTCCCCCTGTTTGTGCTCTCTCTGTCAAATAAATAAATAAAATCTTAAAAAAAAAAAAGTCTGAAAGCAGTAAAGGAGATTCTCAGATCCAAACTCAAGTGTGGCTGAGTCTAAAGTAATGCTTAGTTAGACTTGTCTTATTACGTCAGTTGGCTGTAGAATGCTTATGTTATTCTTCCCTGCCCTGTTTGCTCTTACAAGTCTTCCTCTTTTATTAAAGTATTACTAATTTGAAAACAAATTGATTATTTATTTGATGGACTAATTTTAAAAGAATAAAAGAAAGTTAACAGAGGATGACATCAAAAAGTGGTCCAGGAACGATAGCTTGTCTAGTCCACTAACAGACTTAATGGCCCTACCTCATTTTAGACCATTTTCATCTGTTATATCCAAGCACAAATTTAATATCCAATGAGAAGATATCATAATCAATAAAGACTTTCTGGAGACCAGAAAATCATATTGATTTTAAGTTGACTAAAATTGATTTGGGGTTTAGTAGGGATAAATAAGGAGAAAGAAAAAAAATTTTGAAATGTGTCTCATTTATTATAGGCATGGATTAGCTAAGTATTGCATTATTCCTCAGGGAAGCCTATAAAACCCATTTACCAAGCAATTGAAGCTGCAAAGAGAAAAGTGATGTAAAAGAAATGAAAATTGGAACAAATTCTACAAAGCATTAGGAAATTACAAGGAAAAAAAAACTCATAATAAAGCAAATGCTCTGAGTAGCCATGGAGCTTTGGAAAGTCATAGAAACAGATTGAGCAGACATACGAGGGATGACTCCCATAGCAAGCTTCACAGAAGCTGAAAAGCCTAGAGCTCTTCAAACGATGGTGCCAGTGGTACAGAACAGTAGTTGAGTATGATCCTTGAGTCTGGAATGCTGAGTGTACGAATTACGGCTTTACTACACACCAACTATGTGACTCTGGGTAAGTCATTTACCATCTCTGCACTGAGTTTCCACTCTGTAAAGTGGGACTAGGACCCACTTCATAGCATCTGTGACAATTTAATGATTAGGTGCACATAGAGCACTCTGCATAGACCTGTGCTTCCGATAATCAGGGATGCTAGCTCTAACGATTTCTGTGAAGACAGACTGGTGTGGTCTTGTAGTGCAAAGATATATAGAGAGTTCCATGCTGTCTTTAGAAACCCCCGTGTGCATTGGAATGTCCTCTTAGTGACATCTTGTCCTTTAAATAATTACTAACATTAATATGCATTAACCATGAAGGGGATTATGCTGAGGACTTTATACAGATGTTATTTTCATTTAATGTCAACAACATTTTGATGTAAGTACACTTATCTCAATTTTACAGGTGAGGAAAGAAAGGTTGAGGGAACTTTAATAACTTGTCTGAATTCACAGCTACTGTGGTAGAGTCCTCACTGAAAACCATGGTATGTGGTGTGAAGTCCATACTCCTGACAACTACATTATGGCACCTTTTTAAGGAATAATGTCAGACGGGTCTAGAATGGTGACAACTATAACTGAGGCTGCCCTTTCCATGGTCACAGGTCACAGGGATTCCTAAAGTACCTGATCCATGAACGTGACTGCTAAGTGACAGCCAGTGGTGTTATCATCCCAAAGCGTCTTCCCTGACAGAGCAGGGAGAACCACGGGATGTCGAGTAATACCCCATTGGAAACCTCAGAGATGGCCGCAGGCCGGCCAGGAAAGGTGCTGCACCTGCAGGCAGGGTTGCAAATGAGGGCAGAAGTTTGGTGAGGTATCCCTCGCTCAGAGTCAAGTCTCCACGTGCATGGCCCTGAGGCACAATGCCATGGATTCATCCAGGACTGATCAAGTCAAAACTCTGGCACATCCAACATGATACTCCATTCCATTTCATTGCACTCCATTCCGTTTCATATTCCAACCATTTTAAACCTTTCCATCCCTTTCTAATCCTTCCGTTCCACAGTCCATCCATTCCGTTCCACATTCTATCCATTTCATCCTATTCCATTCTATTTGTTCCTATTCCAGTTCATTCCACGTCCCTCCACTCCATTCTGATCCGTTCCATTCCAGCTTACTGGCTACTTATCCCATGCAAATCTCTAAGAAGCAACTGCTGCTACAAAAATGAATACAATTTAAATTTGCTTTCAAGGAGCTCTCAGGCTGACCAAGCTTTAGTTAATAGATAGGTTTACAAAACCAAAAACTAACTAGTAGTAATTTACAACATATTTAAATTTGTGAAATGGAGTACAGGAGAAAATAATTTTAAGACTCCTGGCTCTAAAACCAGATTTTGTTACAGGGTTCCTCTTATTACTAGGTAAAAGCTACACAAAAGACTTCATTCTTGGGGACTTCATTCGTGAGGAAAAAATAAGATGTTTTCAGAGTATATTTCCAGTGAACCATGAAAACTAGAAGGGGGGTATCTTGCTATGCTGATGAAACCTCCAAACTAAGATCCAGGGTCTGTAATCTCAAATCGGAGTTCTCTTTTCTCCTGAAGGTGCTACACCAGCACAGCGAGATTCTTTTTTTATGGATCAGGTTTTTCAGTAATTTTTGCCAATCCCTCCTTTCTGTAAATTACCATGACCTCAGTTATTTAAGAGAAATGGAGTACAAAACCATCATGTCATTTGTAAGCATTTTCTGTTTTTTGAAACATCCTCTGATGTTAACAGAGATTTAAGAAGCCCCATGAATTTTCTTAACCCTCCACTTACGAATCATACTCTATATGAATTGGCTGAAGAAACAAAATGAGCTCAATGCTGTGTGTTGTTCTTTACTTTGGGGGGTGTATTCCAATCTTGGGGTCTCTCACTGCTCTGACTTCATATTATCTTCACTTCAATTCTAGAGTTTCTCAAAGACAGGTCCACATATTATTTAAATCAGCAATCTCAGAGGTGCTTTTTAAGTGTCTTTTCATGGATCCTACACCATTCCTAAGAACCCAAATCTTTGGAACCAGTACCCCAGAGTCTTCAAATAATATCTCTCAGTAAATCTCGCTCTCCAGATTTTGCAATCCACTGCAGTGGTGATGAGATCCAGGGATGGCGCCATGAGCTTTTTTTAACCTGCCTGACAGAGATTTCTTGGCACTCTCATCTAAATAAGCGCTCACAAATTAGGCACTGTGAAAGCAAAGAAGGCTCAGGTGTGGAAGAGTCATTGGCTGGTAAATGCTTCATTAATTCTAGAAAATCAAGAAGAAAAAAACATGCCAACAGAGCATAAATGCTAACACCCATGGGCCTGGTTGGTGTTCTGCTGAGGCTGGACATTTGAGATTTTGCAAGCTCGGCAATATTATATTATGTTACACATTATCATACATGTTCTGTAGATTCTGATACCAAAAAAGGAAACTGTCATTCAGTACTGCATATCTGCATTTGCTAAATCTATTTTCTTAGTATTGCTTTGTTTGTTTTACTTTATATCTTAGATCTGATTGCAACAAATAGCAAGTAACCAAGAGATGGGAAAACAAGAGACACTCTCTGCATCTACTAGGATTATATATGTTATTATCTCATTTAATCCGCACAGTGCTCTGAGAAGAAGATATTGTTAATCTGTATATTTTTTTAAAAAATCAAAGCAAAAAGAAGGTAAGTAATTTATTCAAAGTCAATAAATCTCAGCACTGGATCCTGAGTCCTGTTACAACAGAAATAAAACAAATAAATAAATCTGCATTTTTTTCCTGCTACATGATGCTGCTTCCATTTTTTCCCCCTCAACTACTTATCACCTAAAGAAAACAACTTTGAAATTACCCCGAGACCACATTGTAATGACAGAAAATTTTGACAAGGTCACACAACACCTCATTTCCTCTTGGTCACAGGGTCTATCCATTCAGTAAAGAATCAAGATCTGCTCTGAGTGCCACTCATTGAGGATGAAATCGGCACAGATAGCTCATGTAATCTTTTTTTCCCCCCAAACTTCATAGCTAATCAAGGTCCTGGCAAGTGTAAAAATTACTTAACATTTTCTTGTCACTTTCAAGTTTGCATTTATTTTTTTAAATCTCAAGCAGGATCCATGCCATGGAGCCTGATGTGGGGCTCGATCTCACGTCCCTGAGATCATGACCTGAGCTGAAAT
>CM053604.1:12427599-12448279 GCA_028646535.1 Procyon lotor | reverse complement strand
AAACAAAATGAAAATGAACTTTTGGGACTTCATCAAGATAAACAGCTTCTGCACAGCAAAGGAAACAGTCAACAAAACAAACAGGCAACCCACAGAATGGAAGAAAATATTCGCAAATGACACTATAGACAAAGGTCTGATATCTAAGATCTATAAAGAACTCCTCAAACTCAACACTCACAAAACCGATAATCACATCAGAAAATGGGCAGAAGACATGAACAGACACTTCTCCAAAGAAGATATACAAATGGCTAACAGATACATTAAAAAATGTTCATCATCTTGAGCCATCAGGGAGATTCAAATCAAAACCACACTGAGATACCACCTTACACCAGTTAGAATGGCCAAAATCAACAGGACAGTAAACAACAAATATTGGAGAGGGTGTGGAGAAAGGGGACCCTCTTCCACTGTTGGTGGGATTGCAAGTTGGTGCAGCTATTTTGGAAAACGGTGTGGAGATTCCTCAAGAAATTAAAAATAGAGCTACCCTATGACCCTGCAATTGCACTACTGGGTATCTACCTCAAGGTCAGCTTTTACGCCTGGTCTTTTAGTGAGGGACCTTGATTAGGATTGAGTAAGAATCAGGATATCACTGCCCAGGATTATTGGGAACAGCAAAGCAGGATTTTAAGGTGAAGGGTTTGTATGGTCTCAGAGTATAAACTGTTGGCTGATGCTTCCTTGTGGGGAGTCGCGTCTCTCAGGAAATTCCTTTAATGAACTGTAGAGTTACTTGCTTGGGCATGAGTCTCCTAGACTACAAAGACGTGCTAATGTAGATAACAGCATAGTAAATTCCTGTTAATGTAGACAGTATGTGAGGGGTGGCAGGTAAGCAGTTTCTGTCCTCAATGTTCAAACTGTGTGGAGATAACTGATTTTGTTCTCATATCACATAGTGAGAAGGCTATTGGATTATATGCTCGTCTCTACTGCTAGAGAATGAGCTCTTCCAACAACAGCCCTACCAATCAGCCCTACCAAGAGACAATGCTGTGTCTCTTCACAAATGACTTGCTTTTCTCCACTGGAACAGAGTAGTACCAGGATAGTAGAGGTGGGTGGGTGATAATAGCAGTGGGATGAACGGTAATACTATAATACCTTTTATCTACTACTCAGACCCTACTTGCCAGAGGACCTACTATGCACTTCCTGGTGAATTAGCTCATCTAAGCTATAACAATTATATGGGATTGCTTCTATTTTCATTTCACAGATCTGTCATAAAGGGAGATTGTTTTCATTGTTGAATGGAGGGTTGTTACAACTAATTGGGCATTCTTTCAATAGATTTATATCATGTAAATCAGTCTTCTGCATTTACCTTTATTCATGCCAACACAAATATTAGCATTTCAACAGATTTGCATATTAAAAGCTAAGAGGGAACTTTAGCCAGTAGTAAAATCAGTGAGTATCTCACAGTGAACATAAGAAACTCATTAACCAATATTTTCTTTCATCAGAGCTTTAAGCACATAAAAATTGATTGCCATTTGATTCCCATGTATATTCTTTTTTAAAATATATATTTTTTATTTATTCATTGTTTGCTTGTTTTTAAAGATTTTGTTTACTTATTTGACAGAGAGAGATCACAAGCAGGCAGAGAGGCAGGCAGAGTAGAGAGGGGTAAGCAGACTCCCCGCTGAGCAGAGAGCATGATAGGAGGCTCAATTCCCAGGACCCTGAGATCATGACCTGAGCCGAAGGCAGGGGCTTTAACCCTCTGAGTGAGCCACCCAGGGACCCCTCCCATGTATATTCTTAATGGGAGTAAGTATCTCTGTGATCTGGGTCTCCCTGAATTAGACCCTTGAATGAATTCCGCCCCAACTAGTAGCTTGTCCAACTTTTTAAGTCTCTGCTGCCACGCTGTGGGGGAACATGAAATATAACATTAGTTTCTTAGATATTTTTGTCGTTTTTGTTTTTTTTTTAACTAAGGAGCAATTGTCATTTACAGTGCCTCAAATTCAATTAACAAGTAACAATAAAGTAAAAAGCTTTCAAACAAAGGATGGTGTTAAGTGAAGTCATTACAAATTGAAGCAGTGATGATACTATTATTAATAGGGTTGCTTTATTGACTTCTTAGGTGATGAGCTCAATCAAAATGTGGTCACTTTAAGGGAGGCAGCCTGGTATAGTGAAGCAAATATAAGCTTTTAACTCTTACTATAGCAAAGAGATGGACTTCCTCACTTCCTTGCTTTTTTATTTTCTTCTTTCCATTCTTCTTTTCCTTTCTTCTTCCACTAAAATTATGTATCTAACTACTGGTGCCAGATGTTATGCTGAATTCAATTAATACAGAATCAAATTGGGCTATTTCTCTCTTTAGTGATAAATGTATATAAAATGAAAATTAGAATACAAAGCAGATTGTGAGAATTTTGCATATGATATCATGAGGCATTAAAAGAGCAGCTTCCAAAGTCACAGTATCCATTATTTGAAATACATTTTGATACTTTCTTTTCTAAGAGTTAGAAATCCCATCATCCAACGACTGTGACAGCAACTATCTGCAAAGGGCATGAGCTCAAGTATCCTACTTAAAATGAAAGTGATTGTTGTCATCTTTGGTTGAAGGCAATTGAAATGTATAGGGATTAGGGAAAGTGATTATTAAACAAAGCCTCTCTCTATAACTTAATTAGTGCATTTCAAAGTAACTGAAAGAGGCTTAGAAAGGTGTAGATCTTTTCAATCTTCTTTAGAAATATGCCTCTTTTTGGGGTGCCTAGGTGGCTCAATCGGTTAGGCATCTAATTCTTGATTTGGGCTCAGGTTGTGATCTCTGAGTTGTGAGATCCAGCCCCTCAGTGGGCTCTGTACTGGGAATGGAGCCTGCTTAAGATTTTCTCTATCTCTCTCCCTCTGCTCCTACTCCCCTCCCCTCTCCCTTTTTAAAAACAAACAAAAAAAGAAATATGCTTCTTTTTGTACACATACACTTCATCATCTATTTAATGCAATATTGGTATTTATCCAGTTTCCAGCATCTCTAAGAAGCAATACCTAAGATGAGAACATCCACCAAGATTTAAAAATTGAATGCAAATAAAGCATTGCTTCAAGGAGCATATGAAATGACATTATAATATTCAACCTCTACTATTTTTTTTTTAAAGATTTTATTTATTTGACAGAGAGAAACACAGCGAGAGAGGGAACACAAGCAGAGGGAATGGTAGCGGGAGAAGCAGGCTTCCCGCAGAGCAGGGAGCCCGATGCGGGGCTCGATCCCAGGACGCTGGGATCATGACCTGAGCCAAAGGCAGACGCTTAACGACTGAGCCACCCAGGCGCCCCTCAACCTCTACTATTCCTTTAAGTCATAAAAGTGGCAGCTATTTCCTTAAGAAATGAGCTTTCTTTATTATTTCTCAAATATACTGTTTCCCAGTCTCAAGAGCCTAGAAATAGCCATATGTATTTCAAGGTTGAACAAACCTGGGAAATAAGGTTAAAACGCTCATGTTAGTCGGAGAGATTCAACAAAGGAGGGATGTGAATTATTACTTGTTGAATGTATTATGCACAGGCATATGTCAGATAATTTTATCTGTTAGCTTGTTTAAACACCTCAAAAATTAAAAAAAAAAAAAGGTCAGTATATTAGCTCCATTTCAGAGATGAGGAAATGGATAGTAAGAGGAAAAGCAACATTTTCAAGGTCTTGTGGCAGGTGGCAGGGCTTGGATAAAACGAGACCCATGATATCCATTCTACCATCAAAACCAAAAAGAAACATTTAAATATCTACATCGAAATGAAAATGTACATTATTTAAATCTACCTGCACTTATTTTTTTAGAGGGATATGGTATCAGTGTTATTAGAAGGCTAAATACCAAGGCCTCGTCTTAAATTATTTGAAAATGTATTTGCTTATCTTTGAAGTATACACTTTTTTATTAAGTACATTTTAGGTTAAGCCTTCTGGGGGGGAAAGGAAAACTGTAAGCTAATTTGAAAGTCAGGAATCTGAGTTCTTTTGAAGTACAAGTTCTCAGAGCCAAAATTCATTAACATCAGTTCAACGGGAAAATCAGGTCAAATAGTTTAATGCTGAATCTTTTTATGATGTGAAGCAGATGGTTGCCATTCTTAAATCCAAGGGAGATTCACAGTCCAGTGGCAATGGAAAAAAACAAACAGAAAGCAGAAGGTGGGGAGAGTCTAGTTTGGCAGCTTGATTTGGGCTCAAGGACAAAAAATACCTAGACTCCTAGGAGCAAAGGGTAGGAATACACAATGCAGGCTGTTAAGGAGGGAACAGCCTGATGAGATGATTAGGCTGGTGGATTTTCCACGGACCAAACCTCACTTTCTTCACTGGCAATGGGGATGAGAGTGGTTAATAGGCCATACGGTTACTGTGAGGATTGAACACAGTATTGCATGTACAGATAATGCCTTTAGCACATAGAACCTGCTTGACAAATGTTAATCTTTATTATCCCTACAGGCAATGGAATTAAGCAGACGTAGCACAAGTCACAGTATTGCCATACCCACTCTTCCAGGAACAGGTTTATATCGTAATGGGTGCATGACCTTCCAGAGTAACTTAATCTCACTGAGGTTCAATTTCCATACTTGTAAAAAAGAAATATTAAATACCTCCTGTGCAAAGCAGTTGTGGGGTCAGATGAAAGGGTCTTTGTGAGAGGCCTTTGTAAAATGTATTCAAATACCGGTTGTCATCACTGTCTCTTCTTGTTTCTTCCCAATTTTGTAGTGATCTCATTTGTAAGTCAGACTAATTCATCAGTGAGTTAGTAAGAGTAATCGTAACAATATAGCAGTAATAGCTGGGATTTGTCTTCTAGCTCTCTGTCGTAAATACTGAGCTATGAGGTGAAAAGTCTCGGAGATTAGGCAGGTGACAATACAGAGCTCTGAGGGAACACATCCAGATTCGTCCTGACTGGAGGGAAGGGAAATGGAAACTAAGGAACAGAACCAGGGCAGGTGCATTTATTAGGAATCTATTTGGCTACAAGTAACATGGCATTCGACTAATAGTGACTTAGAGTAATGAGTTCATGCTTTCTTATGTGACAAGTTTACGGGAAGGTGGTTTCCCAGTTTTGGATCGGCTCCTGGCTGTCTGAGACCCAGGATCTCTCTGTTCCACTGCTTATACTTTCCATCCCCATGCGTGGTGTCTTGTGGCAGCAGACAGCTACCACAGCTCCATGACCCATTTAAGGGAGGGGCAAGGGGAAAGAGTGATGCCAGCCATTTCTGTCCCTTACAAAGAGAGCAAAATCTTTCCCAAGGTTCCCACATAAACTTGTTATGATCTCTCAAAGGCCCGGTGATGTCAGATGGTTATTCCTTGCTACAACCATCACCAGGGAAATAATAAGTAATCAGATACAGGGCAAGTGTGAGCAAAGTCTGAGTTTTATTAACAAGGAATATGGGAAGAGTGATTGCATAGGAATGGCACCCCTAGCAGTCCCTGTCAGAGTGCAGGTCTCAGAGCTGGTGGAGAAGGGGGCATTCCCCATTAGAGGGGAAGAACTCCAGCATAGCAAGTGTGATGGCATTTCCAATGAGCTTGGAACCTTGAATTATTAGTGTATGTGTTTTTGAGCTGAGAGATGTAGAACACATGGAGATTGAGAGAATTTTGAATTAAAGGAGTGGAGTGAGAGATTTGCCTTAAGTATCAGTTCCCCTGTAAATTATTTCTGTTGTAATGATAGAAAAAAAATATGTATTTTTCAAGTACTGTATCTTTAAGTGAAAATATCACATTTTCCTAATCCACGTTTTTTTTTTCCTGGCAAAATAAATACTATCTACTCTGGCTCTCCAGGACATTTGTCACAGTGTGTAGATACTGTTTTCAGTGTTGTTCAAGACCGTAACTAAAAGAGAAAATTGGCTAAAGAAGCTGTAGTTCTAAACAAGTGATTTAAACACCCCAAGCTTATAGGGATAAAAAGAGATTTCATGAGATGCAAACTATCTGGAGAAATTCAACACATTATAGAAATTTTTTAGTGGCAACCAACAGTGTTGTTTAGTGTTGTTTCTGAGAAAAGTCAAAACCTCAGGGCCTTGCATGTAAAACGGGAGTGGCAAACAAGACTATCTTTTTAAGGAGAAATGACATTTCCCTGATTTTTGCGTTGTTAGTTTCTTCAGGTGGTGCTTTTTATCCCATTAATTGATTGTCATTGTTTTTTAGAATTTGGAATCAGAATAGCAAAGAGACCTTGTGCGATAAGACTCAACTGCAACTTTTTAACTTTTAAGAACAGTATTGGGTTCCAGCACCACCCAGTGACAAATCTAAAAACTGCATGTTATTGAGTTGGGATGGCATCTTGGTCTTCCAAATACATTGTCTAATGTACATTGTACATTGTACAGGCTATAATACACATTGGATGCCATTAATAATTTTATATCGATTGCATATTAGAATGATAATATTTAGATATATTTGGTTGAAGTAGGCATATTCAAATTCATTTCACTTTTATATTTTTAAACTATTTTTAAGGTGACTATTAGAAAATTTTAGGTTATCTACCTGGCTTGCATTATATTCCTAGAATACAGTGCTAACTTAGAGATTTAATTAGGTAGTTTTGTCTAGATGGGTTTTGGTAAAAGTACATGGGTAAAGAAGCTAATGTAACCATCTAAATGTGTGCCAAAGAACATGATAGATCATCAGTAGAGGTGGCAAGAGTGAATATATCCAGGTTTTCTTTCTACCTAAACTTATGATCATGGGGAATTAAAAGTGTTTGCAGATTTATTTCCTACTAAAGTGGCTGTATTGCGAATTCACTATGTGCCGAGGATTTTGTTAAGAACTCTGGAAGCATTTACTCACTTAGTCCCCACAAAAAAAAATTCTATGAGGCGATTACTGTTATTTTCCCAATTTTACACAAAAGAGTGAAGCCAGATAGCTGAATTCAGCCTTGTCCAAGGTCACACAACTATCAAGAGGTGAAGTCAGGATTTAAGACAGTCTGGCTCTGGAATTTACATCCCTTAATTCTGTTGCTGTCCTCCTACTGAAGAGAAAATGTGGATGGAAAATAAAAACCAGGGATACCTGGGTGGTTCAGTCTGTTAAACGTCTGACTCTTGATTTCAACTCAGGTTATGATCTCAGGGTCCTGGGATTGAGCGCCACCTCGAGCTCTGCCCTCAGCAAGAGTCTGTCTAGGATTTTTTCCCCTTGGCAGTCTCCCGGCTTGCAGATGCTCTCTAAAGAAAGCAAGCAAAAAAGGAAGAAAGGAAGAAAAGACGAAAAAGAAAACCATACTGGCCATATGAAAACCATCATCATCGTGTCTACTCCAAAGTTAAGAAGTAGTCACAGAGGGACACCTGGGTGGCTCAGTTGGTTAAGCCTCTTCCTTCGACTCAGGTCATAATCTCAGGGTTCTGGCATCGAGTCCTGCATTGAGCCCCTGTTCAGTAGTGAGGCTGCCTCTCCTTCTCCATCTGCCTCTCCCCAGCTCATGCACGCGCTCTCTCTCTCTCTCTCGCAAATAAAAAATAAAGTCTAAAACAAACAAAAAAAGACATAGTCATAGATCATTGCTAAGATTTTAGCAATAACATTTTTTTTAGAGATTTTATTTATTTATTTGACAGAGAGAGATCACAAGTAGGCAGAGAGGCAGGCAGAGAGAGAGGGGGAAGCCGGCTCCCCACCAAGCAGAGAGCCCGATGCGGGGCTCGATCCCAGGACCCTGGGATCACGACCTGAGCCGAAGAGGCTTTAACCCATTGAGCCACTCAGGTGCCCCGCGATAACATTCTTATTAATAAAATTCAAATGTGTTTAGATAGTAATGTGGTCATTTTTAAATACTATGTTCCAGGTCGACCTTTTAACATCCATCACAGGGAGGAAACATCATGATTCCCAAGATGAATAAGACATACAATTTTCCTTCCAGGTATTCAGGAATTGGACCTATAAACAGATAATCTATGCATATGAAATATGAGGAAGGATGACCCCTAGAGGAGATGGCAGTTAAGCAGAATTTCGGAAGAAAAATAGGATTTGCCTGGCAGAAACAGCAAAAACTGAGAACGGACAATCTGGGTAAAGTCATGTGATCATGAAACAGCAAGGCACATGGTGAACTCGAGAAACAGATCAATATCCCTTGAGTTAATACTGTGGGGAGAGGAAAGGGTGTTAGTCTAATGAGACAGTCATGAAGGTCTTTTACACCCCCAGACTAAACTCAAAATGTGTCTGTCTGACAACCTGAGTAAGAATGATTTTGAATAGTAGATAATAAGTCCTGAGTTTGATCTGTTTCTCCTTTTTTGCTTTAATATTGCAATTTTGGGGGCACCTGGGTGGCTCAGTGGGTTAAAGCCTCTGCCTTCAGCTCAGGTCGTGATCTCAGGGTCCTGGGATCGAGCCCCACATCTGGCTCTCTGCTCAGTGGGGAGCCTGCTTTCCCCTCTCTCTTCCTGCCTCTGTGCCTACTTGTGATCTCTCTCCTCTCTGTCAAATAAATAAATAAAATCTTTAAAAAAATAATATTGCAATTTTATGTGATGAGATGAATGTCTTGAGGAAAGAAATCTATGAAACCACAGTCACAAAAGTAGTTCAAGAACTTGTCTCTCTACAGTTTGATGCCTCGTGAAGATCAAATGAATCCATATGTGAGACACTGCATTGAAAACAGCCGAGTACCCTTGTGTAAGATAGAGGTTATATGATTGTAGGCGGCTTGGAGCTGAATCAATCAGGTCATGTAAAGGTCTAGCAAACAGTTATTTGAAAAAAAAAAGAAAGAAAGAAACTTTTGGATGCCCTTTTTATTCACTGTTATTATAAGAATATTTTCAGGAGTTTTATTGACTACATTACAATACAGGTGATAGTTCATTTCCTATGAGGACTTTTGAGGTCACAACAACTAGTACATTGATTTTGACTAAAATGAATGGGAGGTTTGGTAAAATGGTCAAAATGCTTATCTATGTACACAGAACTGAGACAAACTGAAAAATAATCACAGTTAGGTCTTGTTCATGATGCTTTTTAAAAGATTTTCATAGATACTGTAGGTATCCTCTGACAATTTCCTGTGAGACTTCACTGGTCATTTTGATCTCTATTCGAGAAAGCAGAAAAACTCAGCATAGAATATCCTCAAATTGAGGATATCTCTAAAGAAAGACCCTTCACTAAGACCGGCCACACAAGACACAGGTCTCTAATTCCGTCTATCATCATAGCAGTGTTGGCTCAGGGCTGGGTATACACAGGGGCAGTGTCTGATGGTGTTGGATTAATTAACCCCAGTGACGTTTAAAATGCACATCTTGGGCACCTGGGTGGCTCAGTTGGTTAAGTGACTACCTTCGGCTCAGGTCATGATCCCGGAGTCTAGGAATCGAGTCCCACATCGGGCGCCCAGCAACATGGGGAGTCTGCTTCTCCCTCTGATCTTCTCCCCTCTTATATTCTCTCTCACTCTCTCTCTCTCAAATAAATAAATAAAGTATTTTTTAAAATGCACTTTTCTGCGTCCTATAGAGGCAGATAATGAGAGTCTGTGGAACAGGACGTGAGGATAGGTATTTTTAACAAACATCCCTGATGATTTGAATGTGGTTCTAAAGTTTGAGAGACTCAGGATTAGACTGTCGTTTACAGTCAGTGGAATTGATTATTAGTCACTGTGCTATGGAGTTCTCACTAACGGCTTTTCCAGAAATCAAGAGCTGAGAGCCTGGGCTCATATACTTTTTCTCTTAGCAAAAAACAAACTCTAAGACATGGCTAGCATGAAATTTGAAGCATAGCTCAACCAATGCTATCCAGTCTGATTTCATCTTGCTTTATTGTCTGAGGGAATTAAAGCAAAATCGTGTCCCTGCTGACTTGCTCCACAGCCATTTGGCAAATTTTTCATCAGTCGCTTCCCTGCCACAAAAGAAAAAAGTGCCAAGAGAGTAGACCTTAAAAGTTCTCATCATGAGAAAAAAAAAACAAAACAAAACTGTAACTATGTGTGTGTGGTGATTTATTTCAGTTGATCATTTCACAATTTTATATATATAAAATAATTATGGTGTATACCTGAAACTAATGTAGTGTTATATGTCAAGTATATCTTAGTAATTGAATAAATGAATGAATGAATGAATAAAATAAAATAAATAAAAAGAGGCCTTCTCTTCTTCCATGGAGAAATGCCAGTTATTTAGTATGTATTCTGGAAAGAAAATAATATAGGCATGTCAGTGCATGGTCTGAAATGACAGTTCATCTAACTTTCCAGCTCACTAATAAGTGAATGAACCCATTTTGCATGCCTGATACTTCTAGGGTGAAGTACATTAGATGATGTTTCTTTCTTTCTTTAAATTAACATATAATGTATTATTTGCCCAAGGGGTACAGGTCTGTGAATCATCAGGCTTACACAATTCACAGTACTCACCATAGCACGTACCCACCCCAATGTCTGTAACCAAGTCACTGTATCCCTTCCCCCGACCCCCCAGCCACCCTTAGTTTGTTTCATGAGATTAAGAGTCTATTATGATTTGTCTCCCTCCCGATCCCATCTTGTTTCATTTTTTCCCTTCCTACCCCCCACGATCCCCCTCCCTGCCTTGCAAATTCCTCATATCAGAGAGATCATATAATTCTTTGTCTGATTGACATTCTGTCAGTAAAATACCCTCTAGTTCCATCTACTTCACTGCAAATGGCAAGATTTTGGGTTTTTTGATGGCTGCATAGTGTCCATTATATATATAAACCACTTCTTTATCCATTCATCTGTTGATGGACATCTAGGTTCTTTCCATAGTTTGGCCATTGTGGACATTGCTGCTGTAAACATTCAGGTGCATATGCCCCTTTGGATCACTACATTTGTATCTTTAGGGTAACTACCCAGTATTGCGATTGCTGGGTCGTAGGGTAGCTCTATTTTCAACTTTTTGAGGAACCTCCATACTGTTTTCCAGAGTGGCTGCACCAGCTTGCATTCCCACCAATAGTGTAGGAGGGTTCCTCTTTCTCCACATCCTCACCAACATCTGTCGTTTCCTGACTTGCTAATTTTAGCCATTCTGACTGGTGTGAGGTGGTATCTCACTGTGGTCTTAATTTGTATTTCCCTGATGGCGAGTAGTGTTAAGCACTTTTTCACGTTTGGATGTGTTCTTTGCAGAAATGTCTGTTCATGTCTTCTGCCCATTTCTTGATTGGATTATTTGTTCTTTGGGTGTTGAGTTTGATAAGTTCATTATAGATTTTTGGATACTAGCCTTTCATCTGATATGTTATTTGCAAATATCTTCTCCCATTCTGTCAGTTGTCTTTTGGTTTTCTTGACAGTTTCCTTTGCTGTGCAAAAGTTTTTGATCTTGATGAAGTCCCAATAGTTCATTTTTGCCCTTGATTCCGTTGCTTTTGGTGATATTTCTAGGAAGAAGTTGTTGCAGCTGAGGTCGAAGAGGTTGCTGCCTGTGTTCTCCTCTAGGATGCCTGTCTCAAATTGAGGTCTGTGATCCATTTTGAGTCTATTTTTGTGTGTGGTGTAAGGAAATGGTTCAGTTGCATTCTTCTGCATGCGGCTGTCCAATTTTCCCAACAGCATTTGTTGAAGAGACTGTTTTTTTTTGTTTTTTTTTTTTTCCATTCGACGTTCTTTCCTGCTTTATCAAAGATTATTTGATCATAGAGTTGAGGGTCCATTTTTGGGCTCTCTATTATGTTCCACTGAACTATGTGTCTGTTTTTGTGCCAGTACCATACTGTCTTGACGATTACAGCTTTGTAATAAAGTTTGAAGTCAGGAATTGTGATGCCACCAACTTTGGTTTCTTTTCAACATTCCTTTGGCTATTTGGGGTCTTTTCTAATTCCATATCAATTTTAGGATTACTTGTTCCATTTCTTTGAAATGTATTGATGGTATTTTGATAGGGATTGCATTAAATGTGTAGATTGCTTTAGGTAGAATAGACATTTCCACAATATTTGTTCTTCCAATCCATGAGTGTGGAACGTTTTTCCATTCCTGTGTGTCTTCCTCATTTCTTTCATGAGTAATTTATAGTTTTCTGAGTACAGATTCTTTGCCTCTTTGGTTAGGTTTATTCCTAGATAGCTTATGGTTTTGGGTGCAATTGTAAATGGGATCAACTCCTTAATTTCTCTTTCTTCTGTCTTGCTGTGGGTGTTTAGAAATGCAACTGATTTCTGTGCATTGATTTTTTTTTTTTTTTGCATTGATTTTATATCCTGACACTTTACTGAATTCCTGTATGAGTTCTAGCAGTTTTGGAGGGGAGTCTTTTGGGTTTGCTACATAAAGTATCATATCATCTGCAAAGAGTGAGAGTTTGACTTCTTTGCTGATCCAGATGCCTTTTATTTCTTTTTGCTGTCTGATTGCTGAGGCTAGGACTTCTAGTACTATATTGAATCACAATGGTCATAGTGGGCATCTCTGCCGTGTTCCCGACCTTAGGGGAAAAGCTCTCAGTTTTTCTGCATTGAGAACAATATTTGCTGTGGGTTTTTCATAGATGGCTTTGATGATATTGAGTAATGTACCCTCTCTCCCTACACTTTGAAGAGTTTTTGATCAAGAAAGGATGTTGTACTTTGTCAAATGCTTTTTTAACATCTAGTTGCGAGTACCATATGGCTTTCTTTTATTAATGTATTGTATCACATTGATTGATTTGTGGACGTTGAACCAACCTTACAGCCCAGGGATGAATCCCACTTGGTCATGGTGAATAATCCTTTCAATGTACTGTTGGATTCTATTGGCTAGTATTTTGGTGGGAATTTTTGCATCCATGTTCATCAAGGATATTGGTTTATAGTCTTCCTTTTTGATGCGGTCTTTGTCTGGTTTTGGGATCAAGATTATGCTGGCCTCATAAAATGAGTTTGGAAATTTTCTTCTATTTCTATTTTTTGGGACAGTTTCAGGAGAATAGGTATTAAATAGGTATTAATTCTTCTTTAAATGTTTGGTAGAATTCCCCTGGGAAGTCGCCTGGCCCTGGGCTCTTGTTTCTTGGGAGATTTTTGATGACTGCTTCAGTGTCCTTAGTGGTTATGGGTCTGTTCAGGTTTTCAATTTCTTCCTGGTTCAGTTTTGGTAGTTTATATGTTTCTAGAAATGCATTCATTTCTTCCAGATTGTCAAATTTGCTGATGTATAGTTGCTCATAATATGTTCTTATAATTGTTTGTATTTATTTGGTGTTAGCTGTGGTCTAACCTCTTTCATTCATGATTTTATTAATTTGGGTCTGTTCTCTTTTCTTTTTGATAAATCTGGCCAGGGTTTATCAGTCTTATTAATTCTTTCAAAGAACCAGCTCCTAGTTTCATTGATTTCTTCTACTGTTCTTTTGATTTCTATTTCATTGATTTCTGCTTTGGTCTTTATTATTTCTCTTCTCCTGCTGGGTTTAGGTTTTCTTTGCTGTAATTTCTCCAGCTCCTTTAGGCATAGGGTTAGGTTGTGTACTTAAGACCTTTTTGTTTCTTGAGAAAGGCTTGTATTGCTATATACTTTCCTCTCAGGACCGCTTCGCTGTGTCCCAAAGATTTTGAACAGTTCTATTTTCATTTTCATTTATTTCCATGAATTTTTAAAATTCTTCTTTAATTTCCTGGTTGACCTATTCATTTTTTAGTAGGATGCTCTTTAGTCTCCATATACTTGAGTTCTTTCCAACTCTCCTCTTGTGATTGAGTTCTAGTTTCAGAGTATTATGGTCTGAAAATATGCAAGGAATGATCCCAGTCTTTTGGTACTGTTTGAGACCTGATTTGTGACCCAGGATGCAATCTATTCTGGAGAATATTCCATATGCACTAGAGAAGAATGTATATTCTGTTGTTTTGGGATGAAACGTTCTAGATATATCTGTGATGTCCATCTGGTCTACTGTGTCCTTTAAAGCCTTTATTTCTGGGGCACCTGGGTGGCTCAGTGGGTTAAAACCTCTGCCTTTGGCTTAGGTCATGATCTCAGAGTCCTGGGATCGAGCCCTGCATCGAGCTCTCTGCTCAGCAGGGAGCCTGCTTCCTCCTCTCTCTCTGCCTGCCTCTCTGCCTACTTGTGATCTCTCTCTCTCTTTCTGTTAAATAAGTAAATAAATAAATAAAATATTTAAAAAATAAATAAAGCCTTTATTTCCTTGATCTTTTGCTTAGATGATCTGTCCATTTCAGTGATGGGGGTGTTAAAGTCCCCTACTATTATTGTATTATTGTTGATATGTTTCTTTAATTTTGTTATTAATTGGTTTATATAATTGGCTGCTCCCACGTTAGGGACATAGATATTTAAAATTTTTAGATCTTGTTGGACAGACCCTTTAATTATGATATGGTATCCTTCCTCATCACTTTTTATAGTCTTTGGCTTAAAATCTAATTTATCTGATGTAATGATTGCCACCCAAGCTTTCTGTTGATGTCCGTTAGCATGGTAAGTTGTTTTCCACCCCCCTCACTTTAAATCTGGAGGTGTCTTTGGGTCTAAAATGAGTTATACACAGCGTATCGATGGGTCTTGTTTTTTTATCCATTCTCATACCCTGTGTCTTTTGATTGGGGCATTTAGCCCACTTACATTCACGGTAACTATTGAAAGATATGAATTTAGTGCCATTGTATTGCTTGTAAGGTTACTGTATATTGTCTCTGTTCCTTTCGGTCTGTTACTTTTAGGCTCTCTGCTTAGAGGACCCCTTTCAATATTTCCTGTAGGACTGGCTTTATGTTTGCAAATTCTTTTAGTTTTTGTTTGTCCTCGAAGCTTTTTTTTTTTTTTTAAAGATTTTATTTATTCGACAGAGAGAAACACAGTGAGAGTGGGGACACAAGCAGAGGGAATGGTAGCGGGAGAAGCAGGCTTCCTGCAGAGCAGGGAGCCTGATGTGGGGCTCGGTCCCAGGACCCTGGGATCATGAGCTGAGCCGAAGGCAGACGCTTAACGACTGAACCACCCAGGTGCCCCTGTCCTGGAAGCTTTTTATCTTTCCTATTTTTGATGACAGCCTCGCTGGATATGGTATTCTTGGCTGCATATTTTTCTCATTTAGTGCTCTGAATATATCATGCCAGTCCTTTCTGGCCTCCCAGGTCTCCGTAGGTAGGTCTGCTGCCAATCTAATATTTCTATTGTTGTATGTTACAGACTTCTTGTCCTGAGATGCTTTCAGGATTTTCTCTTTGTCATTGAGACTTGTAAGTTTTACTATTAGATGATGGGGTGCAGACCTATTCTTATTGATTTTGAGGGGGTTTTTCTGTGTCTTCTGCATTTTGATGCTTGTCCCCTTCACGAAATTAGGGAAATTCTTTGCTATAATTTGCTCAAATCTACCTTCTGCCCCCCCCCTTCTTCTTCTGGGATCCCAATTATTCTAATATTGTTTCATCTTATGGTATCACTTGTCTCTCAAATTCTTCCTTCCTGGTCCAGTAGTTGTTTGTCTCTCTTTTGCTCAGCTTCTTTATTCTCCTTCCTCTGGTCTTCTGTATCACTAATTCTCTCTTCTGCCTCATTTATCCTACCAGTAAGAGCCTCCATTTTTTATTGCTCCTCATTAATAGCTTTTTTTTTTTTTCAAGTTGGTTAGATTTTAGTTCTTTTATTTCCCCAGAAAGGGATTTTATTTCTCCAGAAAGGGATTCTCTAATATCTTCCGTGCTTTTTTGAGCCCAACTAATACCTTGATAATCGCCATTCTGAATTCTTGTTCTGACATATTACTAATGTCCATTTTGATTAGGTACCTAGTTGTCAGTACTGCCTCTTGTTCTTTCTTTTGTGGTGAGTTTTTCCATCTTGTCATTTTATCCAGATAAGAATAGATGAATGAGAGAACAAAATTCTAGAAGGGTAACAGTGACCCCAGAAAAATATACTAACCAAATCAGAAGAGACTCAAAACTCGGGGAGAAAAAAGGGGAAAAAAAAAAATATATATATATAGATAGATAGATAGATAGATAGATATATCTATATAGATATATATATATATATCATTATCTATCTGTCTATCTACCTACCTACCTAACAGAGGTAGGTACCTACCTACTCTGTTACCTACCTAACAGAGCCACACACTTGATTTTGGGTGTATTTTGGTCTGTTAGAAGAAACTACCTCCCAAAATTTTAAAGAAAGAAAAATTTATATATATACAAAAATAAGGGTACACACGACGAAGGGATGAAACATGACTGTAAAAATGAAAATTAAAGATTCTAAAAAAGGAATTAATAAGATAAGAAGTTGGTTGGAAAAAAGAAAGAGGAAAGGATGTGATAAGGCTTTAGACTAGAACAAAGCTATGCACTAGACTTAGGGTATATTTTGATCTATTAGAAGAAATTGTATCCCAAAATTTTAAAGAAAAAGAAAGACCTGTATGTATATAAAAAATAAGGTTAAATACAATGAAGGGATAAAATATGACTATAACAAAAAAGTTTAAAAACATTTTTAAAAAAGTATTGATTGATAAGATAAAATAGTTTAAAAAATGTTAAAATAGGAAAGAGAAAAAAATTTAAAAATAGTTTAAGAAAAATATAAGATTAAAAAAATTTAACTTTGAAAGACTAAAGGATCATGGAAAAAAGCCATGAATACTATGTGTTGCTTTCCCCTAGCTTGTGTTCCACAGTTCTCATGGATTGGTGAACTTGGTCTTGGTTGAATGTTCTTGTTGACCTGGGGGAGGGACCTGTTGCCATAATTCTCAAATGTCTTTGCCTGAGGTGGAATTGTACCACCCTTGCTAGGGGACAGGCTAAGCAATCTGCATGGTTTTGGTCTCAGGAGCTTTTGTTCCCTGAACGCTTTCTGTACAGCTTTGGAGGAGGAGAATGAAGATGGAGGTCTCCCAGTCTCCAGCCCATAGGAGCCAAGAGCTCAGGGCCCCCAGTCTTCAATGCGCCCTCAGAGAAAAGCAGTCAATCCCTCTTGTCTCCCTGATCTCCAGCTGCACTCCAAGCTCACCCGGCCTGTGACCAAGCATTTCTATCTCTGGTGCATGGCCCTGTTTGGAGTCTCCAAACCCAGCTGATTCCGCAGTGCATTCCTGCACTCTCCTCCCAGAGGAGGAAGATGAGTCTCCCTGGATCTGCTGCTTGTTGGTTCCTTGACCAAAGAGCAGTGGCCTGACTGTGCTGGATCAGTGTTTAAGGTAACCCTGAGCTAAGAGCCCCTAACTGAGCTCCGTCTCTGCTGCTGGCTTCCCTGCTCCAATACCTGGGAGCCCTGCTGCACTCAGACACCCCTGGTCTTTCTGTGACCCTGTGGGTCCTAAGACCACACTGTTCCCATGAGTGCTCCACCCCCCGCTTAGCCTCTGGAGCGACATCCCTCAGTGGAGCAGATTTCTAAAAGTTTTGATTTTGTGTTCCTCTGCTTTCTCACTTGGCGGGCGCTAGCTCCTCCCTCAGCAATCTTCCTTCCTGTGTGTTGCCTTGGATTCACTTCTCCACGTGTCTTACCTTCCAGAAAGTGGTTTATTTTCTTTTCCTAAAATGCTGCTCTTCTTCTCTTCAATCTCCTGTTGAGTTTGTAGCTGTTCAGAATGGTTTGATAACTATCTAGCTGAACTCCTGGGACCTGATAGTATTTAAGTCTTCTACTCCTACACCATCTTGCCTGTATTTGACCAAGATGATGTTTCTTATTATAACAAAAATTCCTATTATATAATTCATGACTTATTAGGATAATTGAAGTATATGATAACAGTTTTTTTGCATAATTCACCTCAAATAATTACTGATGATATAACATGTATTTTTGTCTTGAATTTCCCTCCTACCGTACTCCCCCCACAAGAGCTAAGTGGTATCTATGCAGAGAGAAAGGAATATTAAGGAGGATGTGGCTAAAAGAGCAATGTTTTAGGCAAGAAAATACTGGAAGGAACTCTTCTGGAGTAAAATGATGGGTGTGAGTTTACAGCTCAGTTTACATTTAGCCTTAGTTTTCTTTTCCATAAAAAATAGTATTCTTTAAAGAAATGAGATATGGAAACAGCAGACTTTTTTAAATTGTCAGAGTAAATCCAAATTAAAATAGTAGACTGGAATTTTGTCACATTAAATAAGCCCCAGTTCTTCCAACCACATTAATGCCATGCCTGCATAATGAGACAACTGGTAGATGTGATTGTAAAATCACTTTCAATAATAAAAGATGTTTATCCAGAAGAACTGGTAAATATAGATTCCACAATTTCTAGGTATACATTTCTCACAAAAAATTCGAATGTATCAACATGTACATGATTTTACTTGGGGACCCAAAGAACCTCTTAGGACAAGCTAAAGATTATAGTTAAGTCCTGCACTATGTACAAAATGTAGTCCAATTTGTACATGTTAGTCTAAATTATACCAGCTTTCAAAGCTTCTTCATAAGAAAAATGACTAATTATTAAAGGTAAAACTCATGTTTCTCATCTTAGAATTTATTCTTGAAAGAAACAATCCTGGAGAAAAGGAATAGTGTATTTCAGTGAAAAAGAACGTTGTAGTCAAAGTTTTGGAGAAAGAAGCTCTATTGTGTATTTGGAGAACATTGAAGAGACAATCTCTGTTAAATCAAAAGATCTGAGTGAAAAAAGTTATGAATCTTGAAAAAAAAATCTCCCAATCAAAAACTTGAGGCCCTGGTGTTTGTATGTTCTTGGAAAAAAGGCTGGCAGTAACAAAGAAGTATTTGATAATTTCTCTTTTGTAATAACTGCAGTTTTGATTCATATAGGGAAGATCTAACCTATTTTTGTGTCTGGTTATTAATTCTTTCACACAAAAAAAATGGACTCCCCACTCACTCCTATTTTCTCACTCTAGACCAGGCTGTTAATTAGGGGAAAATGCTAATTTCCATTTTTGGCATGGATCAGACCTTGAAATAGAGATGAGTGTGCCCTGTTTCAGCTCCGTATTGATAGTAAAGGGATTTGGGCTACTGGGCTACTATGATGTTATAATTTTCATACAGAAAATGTCTTTTATGCTGCTTTCATAATTTCAAACTTTAGTTTGGGGATGCAGAGAGAATTAGGTAGATACCATACTTAGAGTTATATTCTTCAGCAAGTCTTCTGCCTTAGGTTGTAGTGTGTGTGTGTGTGTGTGTGTGTGTGTGTGTGTGTGTGTGATATAAAATTCTCTCTCATCTATCTATGTATCTAACTAGAGATCTAGAGTGCCAGGGAAAGACAGACAGAAAGACAACTTGTTTTTAAATTTTCAGTAAGGGAGAAGTTGAACCTACTATACAAGAAAAGGGGTGCATTGCACATGTTGGGACAATGCTAATAGTGATATTTAAGCTTATTTAATCAAGACATTCATAGACAATAGGTCTACATGGTAATGGATGTAGGCTGCCTTTCCTAGCAAAGCACATTTCTGCATTTTCAAAATGTGAGAGTTAAGGATCACAGCACTTAATTGAAGCAGAAATGAAGATCATAAAAAAAAAAGAAAAGAGAGGAAATAAAGATCATTGCCATCTAGGACTGAGAGGATGGATGAAAAACCTTTGATTCTGTTCATTTTGCAAAACTGGCTTCCCCATCCCCTCGGGAAATGGGGGAATTGGACAAAGTTTAACACATAAGGTTCATGGCCAGGAGGAATTGAGATATCTGAGACATGAATGAGAAGATGGCAGATGTGGTGGTGAAGGTTTTCCTTCAAATAAAACAAAGGAGGCAAGTCAAAGTAAGGGACTAGTGTCCATTTCCAAATGGGATTTCTGTAACTTTTTTCTTACAAGTGCAAAGACCTGACAAGTTATTTCTTTGGGAATTCTTTAAACGGTGATTTACTGAAGTTAGAGATGTGTGTGTGTGTGTGTGTGTGTGTGTGTGTGTGTGTGAGTGAGTGGGCCAGAGCGAGAAGGATTTAAGAATAAATTAGTCTACTGATAGTGATTTAGTGATTTAAGGCAGTGAGGCTATTGTCATACTAAATATCTTTCATACTCAAATATTGTCACTGGCTCTGACAGAATTTCATGATTAACTGTAGAATTCTAACATCTTGGGAAGGCAAGATAACATGAGGTTGTGTGGCAAGAAGGTAAAGAATGCAAAATTACATTAAATGTAAGAGCTTCCGAAGTTATAGATGAGAGGTCTTACCTAAATATTAAGCTATTTTTCATGCTCTTGTGCCTGAAAGACTTTTCTCTACTTTGATCTATATTAACACAGCTTACGACACCAGAATGAAGAAGATGAAGTTAAAAAAAAATGAGAATCATTGTGTATGTTGAGAACAGGGCCAAAGATGTGACTAATGTCATCATTATTGAGGAGTCATGATATAATATTCAACTATATACAGTCAACAGTTGTAACCTAGGTTCTGTGGACTTAGGTTTTAAATTTGACAAGGTCCCAAATGAAATTTTTTTTCCCAAATATGCTTATTTTATTTTTTCAGTGTTACAAGATTATTTATTCATGCACCACACCTAGTGCTCCATGCATATGTGCCCTCCTTAATACCTACCAGCAGGTTCACCCAACCACCACCTCCAAAACCCTCAGTTTGTTGCTCAGAGTCCACAGTCTCTGTGAAGATTTTCCCCCA
>CM053604.1:12396401-12427499 GCA_028646535.1 Procyon lotor | reverse complement strand
ATAATATTCCATTGTGTGTGTGTATATATATATATATATATATATATATATATATATATATATACCATATCTTCTTTATCCATTCATCTGTTGAAGGGCATTTTGGTTATTTCCACAGTTTGGTGATTGTGGCCATTGCTGCTATGAACATTGGGGTACATGTGACCCTTCTTTGTACTGCATCTGCTTCTGTAGGGTAAATATCCAGTAGTGCAATTGCATGGTCATAGGGTAGCTCTATTTTTAATTTCTTGAGGAATCTCCACACTGTTTTCCAAAGTGGCTGTACCAGCTTGCAATCCCACCAACAGTGGAAGAGGGTTCCCCTTTCTCCACACCCTCTCCAACATTTGTTGTTTACTATCCAGTTGATTTTGGCCATTCTAACTGGTGTAAGGTGGTATCTCAGTGTGGTTTTGTTTGAATCTCCCTGATGGCTAAAGATGATGAACATTTTTTCATGTGTCTGTTAGCCATTTGTATGTCTTCTTTAGAGAAGTGTCTGTTCATGTCTTCTGCCCATGTTTTGATGTGATTATCAGTTTTGTGAGTGTTGAGTTTGAGGTGTTAAGCCTAATCAGCTCAGACGAAGACTTACAGGCATTTTACACAGGATTTATTATAGTAATTTTACTGTTGAGTTTAAGATAAAAGAAACACTAACAAATCTTTTTTTTTCCTAGATTTCTTCTCCATACATTAAGACAGGATTTGATACTGTGATAAACTTATAAATCTCTACTAAGTCAATGCCCTTATGTTTGTATGCACTTTGTAGTAACCAAAGAGTAATGATTGAGTTTTTTATCCACTCCATATACTGTCTAATTTAATCCTTCTGGAGCAAGGAGCATTGTTAATGTTTTTGTGTGTTGTGTTTTTTATTTAGTGAATGTGAAATGTTGAGTTGATTGTCCTATGTAGTTTGAAAGTGCAAGTCCATAGGGCAGGGGCAGGGTGGGGGGGTTTGTAAAACACAAATCACAAGTCACATCCCAGTTTACAATCGCTTTGCCCACTGAGCTGATGTCCTCCGTGGCTTGTGAATTCTGGCTACTTCTTGAAAAGGTGGGGGAGATTAGGTCAGATCAGCAACAAATGCAGTTCTTGATGATGAGCTGCTAGAGAACTTCAAGACAGCCTCCCTGTTTAATTGAATAGCAGATACTGCTCTGCCTTTGAGTTAAGAAAAGTTAGATGGTCCTTTTTCCCTTAGGATTGAAAATCTTATTTGACTCCCAAAGCATACTGAGCATTGTGAGTCTGTGTTCAGGCAGATCAGTAGAAGGAATTACACAAAGGAGCCCCTCTCTAGGAGTGAGGAGGCTAATAGTCTCCAAAAGGTATGTTGTGTTCTCTCTCTCTCTCTCTCTGTCTCTCTGTCTCTCTGTCTCTCTCAGTACCTGAGTAATTAAGGCTCAGTGAAGTTTTTTCAGATGAAGTTGCTAAACATCTGATAAGATAATGAGTAGTAGATTTCAGAAACTAACATCTGGGCTGTTTGACTCCCCAACCAGTTCACTCTATTATACACACCTCAAATTAAGTTGCTAAAACTTAAAAATTAAGTGAAATTGTGTCTTGGTTGTTTCCATGATGGTCTCATCAGGGCACATTTTTTCCAAGATGCACACAAAGGCATTAAGCTCTTTAGAAACATTGGTGGCAGAGAAATTGACCACTTAAATACCTTTCTGTTGGTTTTATTTGCTGTTGTGTTTGTTGTAGCTGTTGTGATTTGATTCTTACTCATGGGCGTTTATAAAGAAACCCCGTATTAGTAACCTTGTGTATGAACTTGAATTTCTGATTTTCTCAAATTTTATGAAGTTGAAATTTACCATCTGTGTTCCTGTATGCTTTGTTTTCCAAAACAAAGATTTTGAAATATCAAAATCACAAATAGATTTTGAGATCAAAATCTATTTTGTGAAATTCAACTGTGTGTGTGTATGTGTGTTCGTGCACGCATATGTTTGAGAGAGATTGGAACTTGGAAGATAAATCAGCTTTTAAAAGTAATGGTTACATTTATAAACTCTGGAATCAGAGTGTTTCTGCATATACGATTCTGTTCTGTTTCAGGGGGACTGTATGATCATCAAAATAAAGTTGCTGGGGCACCTGGGTGGCTCAGTGGTTAAGCGTCTGCCTTCGGCTCAGGTCATGATCCCAGGGTCCTGGGATCGAGGCCCACATCAGTCTCCCTGCTCAGCGGGAAGCCTGCTTCTCCCCCTACCATTTCCTCTGCTTCTCTCTCTCGCCGTGTTCTGTCTGTCAAATAAATAAAATCTTTAAAAAAAAAAAAAAAAAAAGAAGTTGCCTCCGTAATACTGTCCAGCCCATAGAATCCCCCTATACTCAAAGACAGGATTCTGTATATATCTCATGTATTAGTCAAATAAATATAATACTAAGAGACTTCTATGAAGGAAAAGAAAGTACTTTGAGTTCTTTTTTTCTCAATGATTTGTTTGATCTTTATATCACTTGTTCTATCACATTTTATTAGCTTTGAATTATTATCAGTGCCTATGCAGTATTTCTCAAGACTTTTAAATGGTCTATGTGGAAAAAATTTTAATAAGGAAAATTATAATATGATGTACATTTATAAGTAAGCCAGTCCCTCACGGGAGCAGTGACTTTATTGCTTAGCTAGTAATGACAATTGCTTTCTCCTTTCTGGACTTTGAGTTTGTCAACCCGGTTTTGGTATCTGTTTTCTTGTGAATCAGAGTCACTCTTTGCTTTTTTTGTCATTGAATGTGCTGTTAGCCTAAAATTGTCAGGAGACCAGAATTAAGCAAAAGTATTTATTTGGGATCAAAGAATTGCAACTTGGGGTACACAGATTTGGATAGCAATTCAAATACTGTCCTATCAGTGAGCAAAAGTCAGGACTTTTCAAAGACAAAAGGGAATACTTGGATAAGTTATTTATAAAGAGTGTTGATTGGTTTCCAGAAAACCAATCTCAGCCAAATAGAACCGGTTGCTGAGGCTGTCACTAAGCAAAAATCTATGACAGTAGCATGTGACAGGAGATCCTACGGAGTGCTTGGTGTATTTGTGGTTTGGCCCGGTTCAAGAGTTCATGGTTCCTCCTGGTGAGGAGGTGCCTGCCTCCTTAATGGCTTCTCCACTGCATCTTAGAACTCCTCAACATAAGTGACCATGTTTTATTTCCCCTTGCATGGTGCTTTGCCCTGCATAGTGAGACACAGGTGTGCTCTTCACTTGGCCAGTCCAGCCACCACCCACTCGGGCATCTCCCATCTGTGTGCACAGTTGTCATTCTTGAGATGCTAAGTCCCAAGTGTCGATTAAACTGGTTTGGTTGTCAGTATCTATACCTTCAAATTGTTATCATAAGAGACTGAGAGGTGGAAAGAAGTGCTGTCCACTGAAGGGCTTTTTAATTTCCATCTCGCCCCATTTCTTATCTCTTTTTTTTTTTTCAAAGATTTTATTTATTAATTTGACAGAGAGAAATCACAAGTAGTCAGAGAGGCAGGCAGAGAGAGAGGGGGAAGCGGGCTTCCTGCTGAGCAGAGAGCCTGATGCGGGGCTCAATCCCAGGACCTGAGATCATGACCTGAGCCGAAGGCAGAGGCTTTAACCCACTGAGCCACCCAGGTGCCCCGAATTTCTTGTCTCTTAACTAATTGCCCCCTCCCCAGCTAAATTGCCTTAATGTATCAGCGTATTGCACTACCAATTGTAACCTTCCTTATTTATCTATCCATCCATTGCTTTATTTGGTTATTTACTAACCTAATGATTTATATGTCTGGGTCAACAGAAATCTTAGATAAATTATTTTAAAAACATCACCTAAAGAAGGGGCACAAGGAAATTCAAAAGTGAGGCAACACTAACAGAAAAAGAATGTACAGATAGCACAGTGGAAAGGCTGGAGCTTTTCTTACAGCTGAGACATTATTTTGGCTCTGATATATCTGCTGGCCAAAGACCATTTTATAGTTCTTAATATCCAATAGAAAAAAGTAATAGTCTCTTGAAGGTAATCAAAAATTTTCCCAATAGTTAAAGAATATCTTTCACATTACCTTCATTCCAGCCTGTTAACTTCAGTTCCAGATTTGAAAATTCTGTTTCCATGGACAAATACTATTCAGGTGGATTTTTTTTTTTCCCCTGCAAAATCTCACTCTACTAGTCAGTTGTTACATTTGTAGAGATCCATAGTTTTCTTCCCCCTTGTAAGGTCAAAATTTGAATTTGGAGCTTTCTGAAAGATTGTGGCAATTTGAGAATCATTTGCTGAGATTGCCAACATCACCATGTTGACATCATAATGCCCAACATTATATAATAGATACTGAGGATATTATTATAGATTTTCCCACATCCGGAGTTTTATTTGTCAATACAGAATTTCCCACCAAAGTGCTGGTATCAGATGAATTAGCTGGTAGATGACCAAGGATTTTTTGTTGTTATTATTTTGTCATAATTATTACTCATTTTTTTAAAGACTTTATTCATTTATTTGAAACAGAGAGAGAGAGCACAAGAAAGGATAGAGGGAGAAGCAATGCTTAGCAGGGAGCCCAATGCAGGGCTCGATCCCAGGACCCTGAGATCATGACCCCAGCTGAAGGCAGATGCTTAACCTTAAGACTGAGCCACCCAGGTGCTCCTTATAATTTATTTTTAGAGTAATATATACCAACTTACTAATTTATAATAGTTCTATAAATTTCCCTTTGGAATGAATTTCTATAAGTGAAATTGTGAGTTGATTTTGGGAAAAATATTCAATTACAGTGTAAGTTTAGGAGGATATGTCATCAGTTTTGAAGGCGGTATAACTAATGGCATAATTTGGGACACACTGTTCTCATAGAAGATCGGAAATATGAATGACTATGTCAGTAAAGAGGATTTACTCTAACAATAGAGTCTTGGACTTGATGTAGCTTTAATGAAAAGATGAGTATAAAATTGGGTGGAGTCAAGGAAGACCACAGAGAGGAAACATTTCAGCCAGGGTTTAGGGGATGTTTAGGAGTTCATCATAGGAGGAAGGGACTGAAAGATCATGGTGCTGGAGCCTGAGGTATGAAACAGCATCATTTAAGAACATGTAACTCGATGAGGATGGATATTAAGAGTCACAGAAAGAAATGACAGATGGGTAATCATCATCACTGTGAGCTCTTACTGAAGACTATGTGCCAAGCACTGTTGTACATACTTCCTATGCACTAAAGTAGTGAACCTTCTTGACAGTCATGTGAGGTATGTGTCTTAAGGCTGTGTCATTGCCTTGCTCCAGGGGATACTTTTCACATCATTACTCATGTGGATGGTCCCCCATAGAATTTTTTTTTAAGGGAAAAGACAAAACTCATCATTCACAGATGATATAACAGAGAAAATTCAAAATACCTTAAATTTATCAGAATTGGTGAGAATACACACAGGTGGTTGTTACAAGATTAATATACAAAAAACATTTCTGTTTGTATATCCCATTAATAAACAATTGGGGAAAAGCCTTGTAAAAATAACATTTACGTTAGCAACACATATTGGAAGGTTCTTTTTTTTCAATCAATTTTTTTAATTCTTTTTTTTAAATTAACATATAATGTATTATTTGCCCAAGGGTTACAGGTCTGTGAATCATCAGGCTTACACATTTGATAGCACCCACCATTATCTCATACCTTCCTCAATGTCCGTAACCCAGTCACCCTATCCCTACCCCACAGCCCCCAGCAACTCTGTTTGTTTCATTAGATTAAGAGTATCTTATGGTTTCTTTCCCTTCTGATCTCATCTTGTTTCATTTTTTCCTTTCCTGCCCCCCACAACCCCTTGCCCTGCCTCTCAAATTCCTCATATCAGAGAGATCATATGATAGTTGTCTTTCTCCGATTGACTTATTTCACTCAGCATAATACCCTCTAATTCCATCCATGTTGTTGCAAATGGCAAGATTTCATTTCTTTTGATGGCTGCATAGTATTCTATTGTACATATATACCATATCTTCTTTATCCATCCGTCTGTTGATGGACATCTAGGCTCTTTCCATAGTTTGGCTATTGTGGACATTGCTGCTATAAACAGTGGGTGCTGCATAGAATTTAATATCTCTGTTTTATAGATGAGAAAACTTTAGCACAAGGAAGTTAAATAACTTGCCCAGTATCACACAGTTGTGAGTATGAAGGCTGGATTTGAGCCTGACTAGTCTACTTTAGATAAATGAGAAGTAACCTATTCCTCCTTTAGAGGAGGAATTATTCTCTGGGCAGTGGGAAACTACTGAAATATTTATGTCATAAGGACTACAATAGATTGGTACTTAGAAAACCAATCTGGCTTCAATGTTTTGAGAAGATTGAAGGAGGTCGAGCCTGGACGCAGGGAAACCAGTCACAGTGAATGAGTCAAGAGCTGATATAGCCCAAACTAAGATCAAAATGGTGTCTCTGGTTTGGAGAAGGCTGGGTGTCTACCTTATTGCTAAAGTTAGGCTGGGCCCTTTTTTCCCATCAATGCTTGAGATGCCACACTCTCTGTGCCCCTAGGCAGACCTGTCCCTCTGGACTTGGCAACAAGAACAGGAAGTACGGGCTTCTTGTCACAAGCCCCTGATTTGGTCCCAGGTTTTTCTTTGATTCTTAGCAACATAGGTCAGCAGATGTTCAGCATCAAGACATCCCTTCTCTTATTCTCTAATTACCTGTAGTCTCATTCCTGGGATCCTAAGCTCCTCCTTTGTGTAAATTTCCATTTCAGTTGAATCCAAATTTCTTAGATGTCATGGTTGTATAAAAGACACCTTTTCAGGGTCCCTGGAAAGAAAAAAAGAAGTTTTTTTTTTAAAAGGGTAGGAGAGACATTTATGATTTTTCATAGGGAAAGATGGAGCACGCACAGTGAGGAAGCATATTATATACCATATATCCCCACGTTTACTTTGGGGTGGAGACTTGACCTCGGAATGAGGCAAAATTGAGTCCCTGATGTCCAAAGGTTATCTTAGGACAAGGAGAAGGGATTGTGGGCATGCTGTGAGAGCTATTCCAACTGGGATGGGGTCTTGGGCTCCTTCTCTCAGGTAAGGAGTATCAGGGCCATGCTTGTTCATAGGCTGCAGCCATATCAGTTGACCTTCGGTCCAGACTTCTGCAGAGACGGCTAATATTTGGTAGCAGGGCCTTTTTTTTTTTTTCTTTTCTTTTTTTGCCTCTACCTGTCTCCACCTCAGCCTCTGTGTCTACCTTCATCTCATTCTGCAAAACAGGCTTTGTCTGTGGTAGCTTTTCAGCCCTCTGGAAATCAGTGGATTGGGTGTCAGTTCTGGTGCGTGTATTTGGGGAGGAGGAGGAAGAGTGGAGGAAGAGTCAGTTAAGCATCTGCCTTTGGCTTGGGTCATGATCCAGAAGGTCTGGGATCAACCCCTGCTCAGTGGGGGGTCTGCTTCTCCTTTTCCCTCTGCCTCTGCCCACCCCACTCGTGCTCTCTCTCAAATAAATAAATAAAATCTTTTTTTTTAAAAGACACTTTTTCTTACTTATTCTTTATCAGTTATGTCTTAATAATATGTTTTAATCCTTTTATTTTAGCTAATAACATCTTAAAAGTGTCTCTGAAAGACTGGCCCTTGGGAAGTACAAAGGGGACGTCAACTTGTGAATTATGTAGGAATCCAATCCACACCAGAAAAGAGAGAAGAAAAAAAAAGATCAGTGTTTAAAGTGTTACTACTCAGAATACTCACTACAGAATCCTGAAGCTCCCTACCTTTCATCATCATTTGCAGTCTTACAACCCCAAGCTTGTTTCCATCTTCTGGTTGGATCAATTATTCTGCCCCCCTCCAACCTCACATAGTCTTCCACTATGTCCACTGGGCTGCAGAGCCTGTCTTTGGCAAAACCCCTTAAGTTCACAGTGTTCTTTCAGCTTCTCCCTCACTCTTATCAAATGCTACTGTGTTCTACTCTTCTTCACTGACACCACAGAACCAGTAGGTGGGGTGTTTTCCTTCATCTTGATTGCTGCTTTCCAGTTTTGTCCCTTTTTCCTTCCACAAAATCTCTGCTGCTTTGGGAGGCTTGTTAATTAGCTGTCTCTCCCCAAGTGTTGAGATCCTGACCTTGTGGAAGACGGCATGGCTGTGACTCTAGGAAAAGCAGTTCATGAAGAGATGTCTCCCTAAAGGTTTGTTATTGCAAAACTGCCTAAGAAAGGTACTGGAAAGAGTTGTTGGCTGCTGTGCCCAACAGGAGAAATCATGCCCACAGTGTCATTCTGCCAACTAAGCACCCCCGAACCAGGAAGGAAACCCCTTTCTCCTTTGATGCCACTGAATACTTTCCATTGACAAAGCTTAACATCTGGCCATTTGGCAAAGGGATAATATGTACTTCTTTATTTTTGTATGTCTTACTAAACTTTTGTTGGGATTTTTTTTTTTTAGGAGATTTTTTTCAGATTTCTGTTTAGTACTACTCGTAAATATTTTAAATTTTGTTACTAATATTGCTGGTGGTAAAGTTTTGCTTTAGATATTCCCCCATCATATTTTCCATTTTATTGTTGTTGGAATTTAGAAGATCATTAATTTTTTAAAGTCAATCTCTTATAACGTTTTATATATTTCTAGTTAATCATCCTAGATCTTTAAGGCCAGCTTTCATATCAATTAAAAAAGTAGTTGTGTCTCCTATTTGTCTTCTTATGAATCTTTTAATACTGAGGCTGTTAAGAGAATGGCATTACTAAACTGTGGGGCAGGGTCCCAGCTCAGCCACTTGCAGAGTGCTTGACGATCTGGACCAGTGTACAAACTTGCTATCTTATCAGCTCTGACATTGGGGAATGATCCTCTCTACTTCATAAGATTGTTATGGGATTAAGGGAGATAATGATTGTAAAATTCTTCATTCTGAGCACATAAATTTCTCCTTAAATATGTAGTAGGAAGTAGAATTAACTTTTTTTCTGGTATCTTTGTATGTGAGCCCTAGCCCCAGAGCACTGTGCTAGAGCAGCCCCACAGAGCTTGCTGAGAGCTTGTCTAAGTGATCATTTGAATCCCCATCTACCTTATTAAACAGAAGCCAGAAGTCTTTAGGAAAGGGAATTTGTTACTATGATGGTGAGTCTGAGGTCTGCTGAGCAGAACTTGGATTTTCTCCTACCCTCTGTAAGTGGGGAGGGTATGCTTCGTTCAAGTGAACGAAGAACTTGCAAGAGATCATCTCAAAGATATTGGGCTGTAAACTAGATGGGCAGACAGGACTCTTACTGCCTTGCTAGAACCTTGCTGAAGTAGCAGAAACTCAAAAGACAATCTAGTGTGCTAGAATGGAGTACAAGAATACAGATTTTAGGAGGACTTAAAAATGTCCTCAGGACTTAGTGGTGTGCATGCACATAAGCACGGACTGGTCTTGCTTTGTCCTTGGAGAATTGTGGAGGGGGGTGAGTCTCTAGAGTCAGGGAGCATGGTGGGTGAAGTTACTTGCATCTGGTGCCCCAGGGATATATTGGTTTCCCACCAGCCTAACAGATGCCTTAGAAGATAGCCACAACTATCCAAGGGGACCCCAACCAAGAGGGCTGTCTACAAAGGTCAGGCAAATAAGCACCATTATTTAGAAGCTGTGGAATATTTGGATGGACAGACACAAGAGGTGTCTAGAGGTCAGTCAGTGACTGTACCACCCATGTCTGAGAAAACTCCCTTACAGATGGCCTGGTGGGGACTTTATGTGCCAAAGGAGAGCCAGAATTTGGAGTTCTCACCTAAAGATGAAAGCCAAGAGAGAACTCTAAGCAGTTCCATGTAACTAAAACACCTGTTACTTCTTTATTCTTTCCTCAACAACTCTCGTGCTCAGACTTTGGAGGAATCTGAAGCAGCAGAATGAGTGGGATGAGGAGGAAAAAGGAAAGGAAGAAGGAAGAAAGTGGTTTGTTCTACTCTACTATAGATCTTCAAGGCAGGAACACACCCTGGGTGGGAGCTGTGGGGGAGAGTTTTGCACTGGAGAATGAAGTGTTTATTTGACTGGATTGCAGTAGTTCATGCAGGAGATGGAGTCTTGGATACCAAAATGAGACTCTTCCTTAAAATGTGAATGACTAGAGCTTGGCATAATCCCCAGATATTCTCCAAAGTTGGGGAAGATATATCCTACAGAATAATAGAAAAATAAATTTATCTCCTGTTAAACCTCAAGAACTTAGGAACATTCAATTAAGCAGTCACACATATATTCACTCAAGTGCTGTGAATTCACAAGATGAAATATTGGCAGAAGAACCAATAATATATCACCAGGCAGGATATTCGTATATCTGCTCAATGAAATTCTTGAGTAATTAACAAAATGGTATATCAATGGATACATTCTATTTACTGATATTTCCATTTCAATCTTTTTTGTTTGAAATGGTCATCCACATATGATGGAAATGCTAGTAATTGGACTTTATTATGCAAACTTTCTATGAGACACTCATGCTCAAAGTCACAATTAGTTGTCCATGGTTATAGAAGGAAATCTATTCTTGGAAGTAAAATGTCTACTTCTCAGATTGTATGCAGGAGGTTGAAAAAATTAACTTTTATCTGGTGAGTCTATGGTTGTCCCAGGGTACATAATACTTATTCTTTTCATTTAACCTGCTATTCTACATCTACTATTCCTCCCTGGCTTTTAAATTTTGGAGATGCTGGCAGTTTCACTATGAGTATGTTATTTTTAAAAGTCATCCAACCCTATAACAAAATGAATCTTAGCCCATTATTTAAGGCAATACTGATATAACAAGTCCCAAAGCGTAGGTGGTTTGTCAGAACACAGGTTTATTTCTAGCCCTTTATAAAGTCCCAGTGGGTGTTTCTGACAGAGCTCTATTTCAGATGCCATTTCCAGGGCCCAGTTTGCTTTTACCTTGTGGCTGCTCAGTCTGTAAGGCATCGCTTCCAAAGCTGTTGCCTCAAAAGACAAAGCATGGAGGATTATGCTAGGAAGTTTTAATGGTCCAGACCTGACTTCCATGAGTTCCATCTGAGTTTACTGGTTGGCATTTATTCACAAGGGTATCCCCGGGTGTAAGGGTGTCTGAGAAATGTCACTTTGACTTGACGTGTGTCCATGTGGAAGAACAGAGAAGACTTGTCAACAACTAGCCAATCTCTGCCATACTTGGTACTTTCTATCTATGTTCAAACTGTGCTTCTTATAATCATGCTTTTTATTTTATGAGCCTCTTTTTACTTGAAATTGGGGAATGATGGGGAGACTTATTCTTTCTACTCGCAGGTCTTTGCATGTGCTATTCTTTTTGTTTTGAACTACCTTCCCATGGAAGCATTGATTTCAACTGCACTGTCACTTCTTCGGTGAGTCCTTCTCTTAAAATTCCAAGTTAAGTAACTTTCCCAACCAATAGGATACACCAACACACACCCGACGTTTCGTTCATCTAAATGTACACGTAAAGCATTTAGGACATGGGAAGCCCATGATAAGTGCTAGTCCCTTCCATTTAACTCAGCCTGTAAACTGACTTTTACTTCTGGTCAAACTAAAAAGTGTATTTGTGTGTGTGTGTGTATTTATTTATTTTTGGTTAAGTAAAATCACTTTCTTATAAAAAGTTTTTCAGTAGTAAATGGAGAACGTATACATATTGAACTTTTATGGTAGTTCAGGATGACTTTTCCAAGTGAATTTTTCTCTTAGGAATTCTGTTTCCTGGATGAAATATAATGTATCAGTTGATTTGTGTTTCCAGTGTTTCCTACTAAGTTCTTAGTTTGGTTTTCCCTGCACCTTATTGCCTCGTGAGTATTTTTTAGTCTTTATTAAGAGAGAAGAGTCTTTCTGTCTGTGTGTTTTGGAAGTGGAAATGGAGTGGGATTGGCAGAAGGCAAGCAACAGAGACTTCTGTGCTCCAGCAAATAAATACATGTGTTTCATTAGCTTATTTTTCTTCTGTCAAGTTCAAGTACTAGAATGGATCTCAACTTCTAGCCAGATCTTTCTTTCTTCAGATAAAGAAGAGTCCAGTTAATCCTGTCCCCCTTTTATAGATGAGCTGGCAGAAGCCCAGGGATCTAAATGACTTTTTCCCATTGTTACCAACCCAAACCTATAAGTATATGAGAGTGGGTACACTTGGACAAAAGTTCTCTTTTAAGTACATTAAATACCTACATAAAATTAAAAATATCTTTCAATGCAAAAAACAAACAAAAGACTGCTTTTCATGTATCCTAAACCCTCAAGTATTTCATATAGAATTAGGCAAAACTAAAATTAACTGTTCAAAAAATAAACTATAGTCAGTCATGAAATTGAAAGTCTCACTAAACTTATCAAAGTTCACTTTTTCTCCCAATCAAAGAACTTGAGGATGTCATATTTTTCTTCAGTCTAGAAGGATGTGTCAAAATCTTAGTGTTTATACAGTTCAGTTTGTTCTATGAACAGTTTGGGAATAAAAGCTCCTGGTGATAAAAGTTGCCCGTGTTCTGAGTGTGCAGAAAACTAGTGACATCTTTTAAGTAGAGGACAAACTCAGAATATCTACCCACCAAAGCAATTTCCAAAGATGGAATTGTCTGCAGAAAAATCTAATGTGGTTAACTGTGTTCATGATATATCATGCAGAAATTAGAGTATAACAGAAATGCTTAATAATATAATTTCTTACCTATCCCTCCCTTGGAAAATAAAGATGTTAGATGCTAGTGACCTCCTTGTTAATGGGATTGTAGAATAATAGGATTAATTAAATGCTGTAATATAATTTGTTTTCATCATAGATTTTAGTCCTTGCAGATAGATTAGTGAATTAGTTATGATTGCAGCAATTAAGGTTTAAAAAAAAAGACCTTGGAAAAACCAACATAGCAAAGGCCTACTTTCTTAATCACCTGGAAGGGCATTGATCTAGTACTGGAGGGAGGGTGTTTTGTTTTGTTTTGGTTTTGTTTTTTTTTGTTTTTCTCCCAAATATGTTTATTTTTTCAGTGTTACAAGATTAATTGTTCATGCACCACACCCAGTGCTCCATGCAATACGTGCCCTCCTCAATACCCACCACCAGGCTCATTCAACCCACCACCCTCTCCCCTCCAAAACCCTCAGTTTGTTGCTCAGAGTCCACAGTCTCTCATGGTTCATCTCCCCCTCTGATTATCCCCCATTCACCCTTCCCTTCCTTCTTACAATGCCCTCCATGGTTTTCTTTATGCTCAGCACGTAAGTGAGACCATATGATGATTGGCTCTCTCCGCTTAACTTATTTCACTCCACATAATCTCTGTTTTCTTTTTTTTTTACTCTGTTCATAAACCCTCATTTTCTGTGTTTCTCTCTTTTCCTTTGTTCTATTTATTCAACATGTACCGAGTTGCTGCTTGTTGCCAAGCATAGTACCAAGTATCGATGATCAAAAGGAACTTGCTGGGGGGCACCTGGTGGCTCAGTTGCTAAGTGTCTGCCTTCGGCTCAGGTCATGTCCCAGGGTCCTGGGATCGAGCCCCACATCGGGCTCCTTGCTTGTGTTCCCTCTCACACTTTGTCTTTCTCTGTCAAATAAATAAAAAAATCTAAAAAAAAAAAGGAACTTGCTGTGGTCCTTGTCCTTACAGACCTCACTCTCTTGCTTGCAAACATATAAGCAAATAATTACAGTATTGATGAAAACATTCTACTGTGAGATTTGGATGAGGAATCCCTGCCTAGGGCCTCAGGAGGCTTCTTGGGAAAGACTGCTTTGTGTTGGCTCCTGAAGGACCTTACTCACTGCTTAAGTTAGCCAAATGCTCTTAATTTCTTCTTCACTTCAATTAATTCTTGGGCTTTTCCCCGAAGGCTCTATGCAAAATCCCTAAGATAAGTACTGAGAAGACCCTTTACCAAGATAGCATCAATTCTTTCCCTGTCGCAGATATTTAGATCCTGAGATCCAACTCTTGGGCCCTCCTAGCTTTATTTTCATTACCTTCATTACCTATGTAATTGATTGTTAGATTCCTTTGCTTTTCCCTGCTTTCTGGAGCCTGTATTCTCCTGGTATGGGTTTATTTACCGACGGCCAACACTTACGCTCTTTATGTTTCTTAATTCCTGCTTTCTACATGACTAATGATTTGGTTTTACTTTACTATTAAAATTTACCTAACCAAAGTAACATTAATTAAACTACCTTCTTCCATGTTCTTTGTCCAGTCTCCTGGATCTATAGTGTAGTGTAGGGATTCTTTACTGCATCCTTATTCTTTAGTTTTGCTTCATTTAACTTGTGTTGACATCATCTCTCCTTTTTAGATTTTTTTTCCCATGGTTTTTTTCCAGATTCAAGAAAGTACAAAATTAGAAATGAAATGTAGTTTGAAAAATAAATGGACTGTTTCTCATAGGGTATGGGTTAACACTTCTGGAACTGTTACACATATATACTGGAATTGATCAATTACATAAATAGATGGTGGGTGGGAGAGCCAACTTATTCACTTTTGAGTGAGAATTATAGATAAGCAAAGGGAGGAGGCTAGACTAGTTCATGTGGTAATGGATTAGAACCAGACATATCAGTATGAATTCATGTTTTGCTCAATAGAGATACAGGTAGGTAAATATAGAAATATTCATATATATGGGTATATACACAGTTTAGTACACAGACATATATTCTGTTGGTCTGTAGCTGAGAGGACCTAGAATCAACAATACCCCAGTAGCAATGAGCATACTTAGTACCCAGATTTGGGTAATTAACACTGTTCTTTGCTGAAAGGAACCAGGGTTCCTTGGAGAAATAGTTGATTCTAGGACTGAGACAGAACATACACAAGATGAATTCAAAAGTAAGGAAATACTAAATTAAAAACACAAACCGAAACCTACAGTGATGTCAAGGGACACAGAAACCAACTCAGTTAATTTCCAGTGGCCAAAGCTGGAATTATTGGGGCAGAAAAAATAAAGGTGGTAGTTTTATTACAAGCCCATATATGAAATGAATATCCGTGATTTCATGCTCAAGTAAATAATTGAATAAATAAATTAATGAGGGGTAACAGGCAAACCCACATGTGGAAAATTCCACATAAATTTTGTAGATACTTTGCTGTCGCAGAGATGGACCATAACTTCCTATTCCTTAAGTGTGGGCTGATTACAGTGACTTCTTTCTAAAGAGCACAATATGGAAAAGGAGAAAAAAAAGAATAACTTTACACTGAAGAAGCCTGCCAGACACTCCCTTAGCCAGGTGATTAAGGTTATTGTCAACAGTGCTAGGTCATGTTGACACAGTATGCATCCTTGATATGATAGGATGAAAATGGCACTTTACTTCTGTGGTCTTCCTGCAAAGGAAAATATATAACCCTGGTCTAATAATGAGAAAAATGCGTGACAAATCCGACTTGAGAGCCATTGTACAAAATACCTGACCAGTGCTCTCAAAATAGACAAGGCATCAGAAACAAGGAAAGTCTGAGAAACTGTCACAGCCAAGAGGAGCCTAAGCAGACATGTCAACCAAATGTAATTTGCTATCTTCATTGGGATCCTGGCACCGAAAAGAACTCTAGAGGAGAAGTAAAGAAATCTGAATAAAGTATGGACCTTACAAGCAAAGACAATTATATGGTTTCTCTCATGTGTGAAACATAAGGAATAGCGTGGAGGACCACAGAGAAAGGGAGGGAAAACTGAATGGAAAGAAATCAGAGAGGGAGACAAACCATGAGAGACTCTGCACTTTGGGAACCAAATTAAGGGTTACAGAAGGGAGGGGGAATGGGGAAATGAGTTATCCAGGTGATGGGTATTTAGGAGGGCATGTGTGCTGATGAGCACTGGGATGAGCACTGGGTGATATATGCAACTAATGAATCATAGAATACTACATCAAAAACTAAGGGTGTACTGTATGTTGGCTAATGAACATAATAATAAAAAAATGAAAAAAAAACATAAAGCATGGATTTTAGTTAATAAATGTGTATCGATATTGTAACAAGCGTGCCAAGGTAGTATGAGTTGTTACTAACAGGGGAACTGGGTAGAATGAACTCTCTGTACTAGCGTCAAGATTTTTTTTATGTCAATATAAAGCTGTTCTAATTTATTTATTTTTTAAGATTTTTATTTATTCGTTTGACAGAGAGAGAGCACAAACAGGGGAAGCGGCAGAGGGAGAAGGAGAAGCAGGCTCCCTGCTGAGCAAGGAGATTGATGCAGGACTCAATCCCATGACCTTGGGATCATGACCTAAGCCAAAGGCAGATGCTTAACTGATTGAACCACCCAGGCACCCTTGTTCTAATTTTTTTTAAAAAGCTGTATTTGAAAATTAGAAAATGGTCTAGTGATAGGAAATGACATAATGGCAGGAAAGCTAAGTTTGAGGAGGATATTTAGAACGATGCAATTGAGAAGTACTGTCCTAAGCAGTTTTTAGAAAAGAAAAAAAAAAGCCATTTTAATTTTCTCTTAATACTTTTTAATATTCAGTCAACAAATTAGGTAGAACTAGAATTATAAAAAATATGAACAGGAGCAGAACTCACGGTTCTACTGATGGTTCTTGAGATGAGTCCTTCCATTTCCTTTGATCTTGGGGGATAGGGAGATAAAACTCTAAAACCACCTAATACATTACTTATTTCTTATCACCTATGTTCAGAGCACCTCTCAATTTATAAATTCTGCTTTTATCTTGGAAATTGCTTTTGAGTTGTGGAATTATCAAATCTGTGCCCTAATCCAAGCCCAAAGCATAACTTCTAAGCCCCTACGTTGCCCACAGCTCTCATCTGCAGCATCGTGAGAGGAAGTGAGTAATTCACGGTAAAAAAAAAAAAAGAAAGAGGAGACAGACACCCATCAGGGTCATTGCACTGTGGTGCTGTCCAGCAGATTCTTTGTACCGATCAAAAAGTACCAGAGATAATAAAAAATAAAAGAGTAAGTAGATGCAGCTCATTTCTGTGTCACTGCGTTTCCAGGAAGCTGCCCTAAATTGACCAGCTGTGTGAAGTCTAGATGTGGGGAAAATAGAAATAGAGAGAGGTTGATCTTCCTGGAATTCTTTCTATGAGTTTCCTTCCTATGCCATCAAGCAAAAATAATGTGAAAACCAAATCCTGGGCTGTGCCCTCAGTGCAAGGCAGAAGTGAACTTATTCCAAGGGAGACTTTTCTCCAAACCAGTGACTGGGAACAAGTCTGAGCCAGACTGTCCTATTTGCTCTGCATCACTCACTGGTCAAGTGCAATTATGTGAATGCCATCACTGTGTGTCTTGGATACTGGGGATTTCATGAGTAAGCAAGACTCCACCATTTCTTTCAAAGAGGTGAAAGGTAGATGGGAAATGCGACAATTACAGATATCGTGATAAACAACACTGTTCAGTTGCATACCCGGGACCATAAACTTTGTAGACAAGGAGCCCGTGATTCTGCTGGAGTTGGGGGAGGAGGTTTCACGGATGATGGGATGTGGCTTTTAAGCTGAGACTAAAAGTATTAATAACAGCTTCAAGTCTATAAAAGTAGGAAGGGCATTTTTGGTTGAGGTTGACAAAATATGCCAAAATCTTTTTTTTTTTAAGATTTTATTTATTTATTTGACAGAGAGAGAGAGAAAGCAAGCAGGTGGAGCAGCAGGCAGAGGAAGAGGAAGAAGCAGACTCCCCACTGAGCAAGGAGCCTGAGCCGGGCTTGAGCCCAGGACCCTGAGATCATGACCTGAGCTGAAGGCAGACACATAACCAGCTGAGCCACCCAGGCACCCCAGAATATTCCAAAATCTAAAGTTGAGAAATGATTCAAGGAACGGAGTTGGATCAGGGCAGTTGCAAGTTGCAAAGTGTCTGAGTATACAGTGTATGCATGACCTACAGGGCATACACGGAAGTGGGAGTATAATGGGCTGGCAGGTGAACTTAGACAAGAGTCAAATTATAAATAGTTTCTAGACCTTACTAAGAATTATGGACATTAGGCAATGAGGAGTAATGGAGTGGTTGTAAATGAAGTAAGTATTAGCATTTAATAATTTAAAAGAGCACAGTGATATAATTATGTTCCTTGCTAACATTTTTATTTGCACTGCCACAAAACTTAATGTTGCACTATTTATCTATAATGTTTAATAGTAACTGCTGATAGGGGTGTTTTGCTAACTGTAAAGATTTTATCGCTGAGAACTGTCTCCTTGCTAATTAATATGTGAAAAAAACTACAAATGCTCTCAATTCTTCTATGCCCTCCAGCAAATGTTTGATAATATCACCAAATGGGAACAAAGAAAATCATATCTTGCAGATTGCCAACCAGTAGAATCTCTCTGGGACTTGTTATTTATTTAAGCAACAAATAGTTATTAAATACCTACTATGTATCAGACCCTATGGCAGGAACCATTTATGCGAAGATGATTAAGAAGAGTTTCTGAGCTCAAGCAGCTTGCAATCTGGTGGGGGAGCCAGATGAGTGAATTGAGAACCAAATGAAATTATTAATGTTGGAGGAGAGTAGGTTATGGAAGAGACCATGGGAGGATGGAGAAGAAAGTGATTACTTTTACTTTGTTGTGTGTACCAGTATTGGGCCTGGAAAGACCTTTCCAGAGGAAAAGGACTTTGGGTTGAGTCTTGAATGCTAAGTTCATGTTCACAAGATAGATGGGGGAGGGCATGACTGTAGGGGCTGTGGTATGTTCAGTATGGAGGTAGGGGGCACTTTAATGAATTTAGGAACTCTAGAAAACTGCTGAGCTCTGTTGTATAGCTTGTGTGCAGTAACACTCCTGGGGGTGTTATCTCAAAGTCTGTAAGAATGCACCTCTTCCCTGATGCACACACCAGTGAAACTGTGCAGTATACAACCTATGCAACTTTATATGGCACCTGCAAATCAATTTAATGTAAACATACCATTCAATTAGTTATATAATTAACTGTGAAATAAGAATAACAGTACCTAGGCTCACAAATTGGAGTGAGGATATATAATCATTATTATAAATATATAAACATCAGTTGTTATTACTAAGAACTTTAAACATTTTATATTGTCAAATGCAACCATTTTTGAATATATGGCTTCTAGGTTTAGGCTCTAACCACCCTGATATTATAAATTTATTTTCCTATATTTATAACAATATTTTTATCTAAACTATCTGAGATGTATGCATAAATAGATAGGTACATGGAAAAAGTAAGGTGAGGATCTATTTACACGAGAGCCAAAGATGGTCCCTATATATTGGCCTTAAGTTGTTTACTTTTTCATAGCAGACTGGGACCCATTAACTCAAAAGCCCACCAGTGCCAAACTCAAATTATTACATACCCAGTTGTTTTAAACGTAGCCCCAATAAGCAGATCTTTAGCCAGCTAGAGCATACTTGCCTTGCATTCCCCACAAAGCTGCATCTACTTCTATTAGACGTAGAAAAGTTACACTCTGGGGATGTTAAAAAACCACCAAAACCAAGCTGCACTTTCAGAAAACTCAGACCCCTAGTGTTGCTGAGTGAAGTCATCTAGATGGGTAAGCCCTACTTTCCCTCCCCCTTCATCTGGATTTCCCTTGCCCTCCTTCCCATTTGCAGTAGTGGTCCTACACCACTGCTTCTGGAAATTCTTCTGCTTTGACTCCCTCTTTCCTGCAAAGGGACCTGTCAGACCTGCCTCAAGTGAAACCATTGTGACTCATTGTTAGCCTCGCCTGTCCTTTTTTATGGATCTGCCCTGAATCCCTTGAATTCACCACAAGATCTGATACTTGAAAATTTTCTTTAAGGAGCCAGCTTTTCTTGTGACATTTATTGAGTAGTTTATACTTCCTGCAGAAATTTTGATTTTCCAAATACCTATTGTTCTAGAACTTTCTAGCCTGTTCCAATGATCGGGCTTCCTACATATGTATCAGTACCCCTCTACTGGAAATATCGTTCTATCTGGTAGTACAAGTTTCCTCTCATTATTCTGTTTAATTTCTTTTGCTTTTCCCTGTATTTATTCTATCAGTCTTATATTTAAATGAGACTGCCCTATGCAATAAAACAGATCCCTTAAGATTTTGTTTGGGGCTGTGGAATATTTATAAATTACTTAGTGGGGAAGTCACTTACATCTCTAACAATATTGAATGTCCCCACGAGTAATACTTTAAATGTTTCCATTTATTTAGGTCTTCTTTTTTCTGTTCTCCATTTATGTTGTATGGTTTTCTACATATGGGTTCTTTAATAATTTAATTAGGCTTATTCATATCTGTTTCATAGGTTTTATTATTATTGTAAAGAGATCTTTTTATATATTCTCTATTTGATGATTGCTGAGGTATATAAACTTATAGCTTTACGGATAATTGTTTCATACCTTACCACTTTAATTTTCTCATTAGTTCCGAGTTTTTCATTTGCTTGACCTGATGTGATCAAGTGTTTAGTCACTTTAGAGGAACTTACTGCTTCTAGTGAATCATTGTTATAAAATATGATATTTTGATGAGGTTCTTTTAATTATCCTTCATCAAGTTGAAGAAGATTCCTTATGTCATAACCCAAATGAGATTGTTATTTTCTATTTTATTTAGGGTTTTATACTTATTGACAAAAGATTTCAGTTTATATTTGTTGTTGTTTTTACTAACCCTGTCTGGGTTTTTTGGTGTTTTTTGATTGGTTGATTGATTTCTGATGTCTGAATTATGCTTAGTTTGTATGATTAAATGAATTGAGGAGTTGCTCATCTCTCTTTTGGTTAACCTAGGAAATAGCTGAGTTTTGAAAATTGATTTTACTTTCCAATAAAACCATATACCCAAGTGCTTTTTTAGGATGCAATAGAATGGGAATATGTGACTACATAGTTTTAAAATTTCTTAAATTGTTTTTACCTTGTTTAGGTTTTTCAAATTTTGTATCAATTTTATTGTATTTTCCTTTAGAACTATCCTTTTTATTTACCTTTTCAAGTTGAACCATTTATATTTGTAGATTATTATATGATTTAAAAAAATCTCTCTGGATCCAAGTTCTGTATTCTTTCCCGTTTCTAATATTATTATCCGGGTTTCTATTTTGTTTTGTTACTGACAATTTTAAATATCTTGCTTATTAAATTATTTAACTTTGCTGAGTTTCTTTTATTTTCTATTTCATTAATCATTTCATTTTTTTCATGATTTTCTTGTATTTTCCTTATTTTATAAGCATTTTCTTATTGTTATTACTTGAATACTTAGTTTACTTTCAATGTTGTTTTTCTATGAATATATATGAAACCACATCTTTCACTGCAAATAAATCATTTTACTCATTGCCCCAAAATAATGCTTAATTTTGTAATATTTTTATTTTGTATGATAATCATGTTGAGGTTACATATATTTGTACATGAACATATGTATGTATATGTAGGTATAGGCTTTGCATGTGTGTGTTTCAAAGACTAACTTTATGCTTGCAAAGTCTTCCAAGAGGTTAAACTGTCTTTATTCACGGAGCCATCTCTGGGTCATGTGGTCTTCTCCTCCTAAATCCTGTAGTTTTTACACTCAACCACACTAGCCACATTCAATCATATTTTCCCATTTATCATGCACTACTGATTCCATATGAGTCTTGCTTTTTGAGGACAAGAACCATGTCAGACACATCTGCCTTCCCACAGAGTTAAGCATGTGGCCAGTACTTAGCAAATTGTTTTTAATTTACCATCATTATCTACTATGTTCTTCCATATGAGTCTTATCTCATATGTATTTTTCCTATTTTACTTCATCTTTTGGTCTCCTAGGACAGCAGCAGGATAAGACTGGGGGTAATGTAAAGAGAAAGCAGTTGGTAAGGGTTGAGTGTCTTCTGGCTGACTTGTGCCCTGCAGATCTTGGGCTTGACCATGGTTTTGTTCTTTCTAAATCAAAGAGGCTTAGGGCAAGACTCAGATCTAGTTCAAAGGGAAGTGCTAAGAGGCATAAAAGATCATCTACTGTATGATGTATTTGGCATATTGTTATCATTATGTATCTGTAGAAATAATGAAGCAATTGGTGGACCCTTTGCCTTCCATTTTAGAATTAAAAAGCCAAGTGAGATAAGTGGAAATGTTGAAACCCAGAACCCAAGTTACCTAGCTCTAAAATCCAGTTCTCTTCTCTCTATATGCTATTGCCATTTTGGCAATCTCTTCTGCTGAACCTGCTAAAGTTTCATCTTCAGGAATTCACAGTGAATCTACAAACCATGTGATCAAATTAGAGAAATCAGAAACCTCTCCTGAAAGCCGCAATGTTTATCATTATTGCCTTTCCTGTCTTGCTTTATCTTGGATGTTCTTATCCTCTGAGAGAAAATGAGAGATGACTAGAATCAAGGTTATGCTCCTGCATCCAGGGAAAGCAGTGTCATAGGGGACAAAATAAGTGTGGCATTTGGAATCTGAATGGTAACCATTTGGGGGGTAACCTGCTCTTTTTTTCCTCCTCCTTCAACAATTTGGAAAACATCCTTTTATTGATAAACTTTGACATGTTTTTTGATTTGTTTTGCTTTGTTAGTATTCCTACTATTAAGGAGACTCTTACTGCCTACAGATAATTTTTTTTTTTTTACACAAGTAGATATTTAGGTATTAAAACCATTGAAGGCATCAAGGAAAATTGTACTTCTGGCATTAGAGAAACTAGCTTTATCACCCTATTTTTTGATGTAACAGCAAATTGGAAGTAATTATTTAGGTCTTAGTTGGGATGGTGAAGCAAAAACTAGACTGAGATCCATCAATAGGAGGATAGCCTTTGAGATTTCAGCTCAAGTTTTAAGTGAAAAAAAGACAAGGAGTCTTTATTGAGAAAAATGCTATATAAGAAATAACAAAAGACCAAATGAATACAATAAAAACAACCTAGGACCCTCAGTCTTTCAATGTTAATATGGAATGTTTAAAAAAAGAAAAGCTAACTAGATATGAAACAACAATAAGATGCATCAACCAGAAACAACAATAAAGGGGAAAAAAATCAAATGCCACTTAAAAAAATGAAAGGCAAAGCTTTTTCTAAGAAATAAAAATGGGGTATTTGTTAAATGATAACAGGATATGTTGACAGGTTAACATTAAATGATTAGAAATGTTGAAGGCAGGCTTGGAGTAACTGGTTTGTTTTATAACAACATATCAAAAAGAAAAAAATAAAATAAATTGTGAGTGATGATTATAAGTCATGCAGGAAAATGCTGTTAGGTTTATATTCCTTTCGCTAAAATACTCTATTATCACTATAACACTAAGGGGACACGTCCGAGTAGCTTGGAGCCAGGAGAATGAGGACCCGTGGGACTCACACACCTTTTTTATGCTGTGCTCTCATAGGAAATTAATTATAACACATTTTGACTAATATTTTTGAGAGAACATCATGAGAACTAACATAATGGTGTTTTAAAATAACACAGCTTCTTGTTTTTATTGTAACGAGCAGGTTTGGAGGGTCAAGAAAAGCCTTATAAATGCTCACATTTGTCTACAGCAAGGCTACTGGTGTTGCCCCCATGACATGCTTCAGTAAATTGTGGAATCATGGCCCCTGTGATACATGAATTAATTGATATACTGTTAGCTGGGGTGTACTACCCAGAAAAGAGGACTATTTTTAACTTCAGAATACAAGAAAACTCCATGTTATTCAATGGGAATTAGTCTTGGTCACTGGATTTAATATTTTCATCATGATCCAGAGGAGAAACTATAAAATGAGCTCATTAAATTTGCTTCCGAAACTAAGCTAGGGGTGTCAAGCTCAGAGAAATAGCTTGGTAATACAAAGTTGCCCTAGGGAGCTGCAGGAAGTTTAGGAAAGATAGTTGTTTGCAAAAGAAAAAAAATTAAATAGATAAACTGAAGAATAATTGGCTCTAGAAATATGGTCAAAATAAATTATAGGACTCTAATTCATTATATCCCAACCATGGATCAGAACTATAGTATTGAAATTTTAAGATGACTTTTTAAAAATTGTATTCAACAAATATTTTCTAAGTGAGAAACTGCTGGTGACAAGCCCTCTGCTATTATATCCCTTGGGGTTAGGGACTGAATTCAGGGTCCTGTTCCAGCCTCAGCACCTAGAGCAGTGCCTGCTGTTGAGTCCTGCCTGGCTTTGTTAAAGGAGGGAGTAGGGGTTGGAGTTGGGGGCAAAAAGAAGAATAAAAGTGCCTTACACTTTAAGGACAGATCTCTCCCAGAGGGAGGGACAGACACACATACTTGGTCCTAGAGTCTGAAAGAAAATGCATGAATATCAGAGTCTAAGAGATTGGCAACTCAGATTTGACATACAGCTTTTCGAAGTTTTAGCACATAAGCCACACAAATTCATCTCTGTGTTTCAGTGTCCTATTATTTAAAATATAGCTAATAAATTCTATGTAAGCAATGTCATGAGAAGCTTGAGTAGATAGGTAGATAGATAGATAGATAGATAGATGATAGATAGATAGATAGATAGATAGATAGATAGATAGATAGATGATAGATAGATAGATGATAGATAGATAGATAGATAGATAGATAGATAGATAGATAGATAGATACATACATACATACATGCATACATACATGAATACATCAAAATACAGATACATAGGTAGGCAGATAAATACATAGATAAATAGATAGACACAGATATAAAGATAGGTAGATGGATGGGTGGATGGATAGATAGATAGATGTTATGACTCTCAAATGAAGATAGAAACACCTCCAATGAACCCTTCTTTCTACTTTTGGGTTGGACATGTTTATTAAGTATCAGATTTGAACTAAACTCCATTCATCTAAAAGGCAGGATCCTTGGTCTTCATATGAAAAGCAGTGAGAATATATATTGTTTCCCTTTAGAGAACTTGTCTGTGAGAAGGCACTGTAGGAATAAGAATTTAATGGCATAGCATTGACGAGACAGATACTTTTCATGATAAAGTGTTTTATGCATTTTAAAGTGAAGTTTGTGGAAATTAAAAATTAAATAACATAGCTACATTACCTAGAAGATTTTTAATCTTCTAGAATGGGGTAAAAAAATATGAATGTAATTTTCTCATGTCAAAATTAGAAATCGCCAGTGAGATGGAGATTAATAGTTCTTTAGCTTTAATATCAGAGTTTCACAGAACATCCATCTCTGTAGCTACAATATAGCTGAATTTTGCATTTCAGGAAGTATACTGGAGTACAATTGTGTAAGCCCTGGAACTGAGAACTTGTTTATTATCCGAAAAGGGTCTTTGGAAAATGCACCATGGGTGGTCAGTATTAAATATATTGTTGGACTTTTTCTTGATTGTTGGAAAATTCGTTAAATGATAGTTGTTAATGATACCGTTTTAAACCATTACTAACATTTTTTAGGAAATACCAGGTCATAGAGTATTGAAACTTATCAAACTGTCAGTATTGGTTCCATGGGTAGGTCTTGGCATTTCCCATGTTATATGCTTGTGGGCACAGTGGACTGAATTCCAACTCCCTTCTGTCCTGTCTTCTCCAAACTCCATTTTATTTGTAAGATGAAGATAAGCATCAACATGAATGCAATTCAATGTGGCTTTGGAAGTAAGGACATTTCTAATATGTAAACACTGGCAAATTATAAAGCATGTTTAAATGAGAATAAAGAAGGATATATTCTCCAAAGTGTGCCTTTGAATAGCATTTGAGAAAGAATAGATTTGGCATGGTGTCAGTTAAGCTTCCAATAAAATATGATATAATGTAAGAGGAAAGCTATGGAAAGCATAAGGGATAAAGCATAAGGCAGAACTTAAAAAAAAATGTGCTTTCTTCCTCCTCACACAAAGACTCTGCACCTTTTCCTGTTCTGCTACATCCTTCAGCCTGACCTGACCTAGGACAGCCTCTGCATAAAGGTCTCATCATTCTAGATGATGCTTTTGGGAAGAGGCATTCTTTTCCTTTCTTTTTTCTTTTCTTTTTTTTTAATATGTTCAGTGAGCCAACATAAGTCAAGCAGAGAAAGACATTCTTTTCAAGGGATCTTAGCAACTGTTGGAGGGAGTGGAAGACACTTCCATAACATATAGTTTTGAAGTAACTCTTTGGTTTTGCAAAGAAAACCCCATAAAATAAGTACATAGTCTGTGGCATGCATTACCCAAATACTTGGAGTTCAGTGAATTTATTTTTGTGATTCACTGTGATTACAGTAAAATCAGAATGAAAATATTGCTTTTCTCATCTACGGACTCTGAGTTAATGTGAGTGTGGAATAGCAAAATGCTAGGTATACTATAGCTGCTTCCCCACCCCACCCCCTCAAAAAAGAATAATAATATTGGAAAAGTTTCAGTAATTGACAAAAGTCTTAATGACAGTCATTCTTTTCATCTTGCTTATTCTTCAGTAGAAATGCAGTAAATATTTCTCATAAAATTCACAAAAAGAAATAATTAAAGGTGCGGTTTTTATCCTGGGCTTCTCTCTCCCATTTGTCTGAGAAATTTAGAATTATTCTGCAGGGGTGTCAATTTTCTTTTTTTTTTTAAGATTTATTTATTTATTTGACAGAGATCACAAGTAGGCAGAGAGACAGGCAGAAAGAGGAGGGGGAAGCAGGCTCCCTGCTGAACAGAGAGACAGATGCAGGCTGGATCTCAGGACCCTGAATCATGACCCGAGCCAAAGGCAGAGGCTTCAACCCACTGAGCCACCCAGGTGACCTAGGGGTGTCAATTTTCTATCAAGTTCTGTTACTCCAAAGCCTTGTTAAGAATTCTGAGCCTTTCATATCCAAATCTATAAAGAACTTATCAAACTCAACAACCAACGAATAAATAATCCAGACAAGAAATGGGCAGAAGACATGAAGAGACATTTCTTCAAAACAGATGAACAAAGGTCCAGCAGACACATGAAAAAATATTCAATATCACTCACCATCAGAGAAATACAAATCAAACCCACAATGAAATATCACTTAACATCAATCAGAATGACTAAAATTAACAAGTAAGGAAATGACAGATGTTAGTAAGGATGCAGAGGAAGGGGAAACCTCTTACATGGTTGGTGGGAATTCAAGCTGGTACAGCCACTGTGGAAAACAGTACAGAGGTTCCTCAAAAAAGTTGAAAATAGAGCTACCTATGACCCAGCAATTACACTACTGGTATTTACCCTAAAGATACAAATGTGCTGATCCAAAGGGGCACATACCTATATGTGTATAGGTATTTCCATGTTTATACCCTATACACTAATGTTTATAGCAACAATGTCTACAATAGCCAAACTATGGAAAAACACAGATGTCCATTGACAGATGAATGGATAAGGAAGATGTGGTATATATATATATATATATATATATATATATATATATATATATATATATAATGGAATATTATTCAGCCATCAAAAAATGAAATCTTGCCATTTGCAACAATGTGGATGGAACTAGAGGGTCTTATGCTAAGCTAAGAGGAAGACAGAGGAAGACGATTATATTATTTCACTCATATGTGGAATTTAAGAAACAAAACAGAAGATCATAGGAGAAGGGAAGGAAAAATAAAACAAGATGAAATCAGAGAGGGAGACAAACCATAAGAGACTCTTAATCATAGGAAATAAACTGAAGGTTGCTGGAGGGAAAGAGAGGGTGGGAGAATGGGGTAACTGGGTAATGGATATTAAGAAGGGTACTTAATGTAATGAGCACTGGGTATTATATAAGACTGATGAATCACTGAACTCTACCTCTGAAACTGATAGTACACTATGTGCTAATTAACTGTTAAATTAAAAAAAAAAAAAAGAATTCTAAGCCTTCCATCTTACTACCCATATGACTTCTCCAAGTGCTGACTTTCCTTCATTTGTAAAGTATGAAGTTCTTAGCCAAGCTTTCATTTCTGCTCATTAAAGTTATATAGTCTAATAAAATGATATAAATTGAATTTCTACAAACCTAATTTCTATTTATTAAATATAAACTTCCAAAGAAAAGAATGGAAATCAGATTTCATGTTCAGGTTTTTGTTTTGTTTTGTTTTTTGAACTCTTTTCAACTACTATCAGAAAATACTTCATTCTCTGTAAGTATCACAATTTCTTCTAAAAGTGGGCAAGATAAAGCCTATATTGTTTTTATTAGAAGTCATTCATAGGAGGCAAGGAAGGAAGAAGAGGAAAAATGCTAGACATCCTGGTTCTTGGTGGCGAGTTAGACAATTTAAGAATTTTCCTGTTTTCTCTGATTGAGAAATACATATTTGATGCATTTGTCAGAAAACCTGTGTTATGTTGCAGTAACAAAAGGCCCCCAAATCTCCATTTGTGATGACCAAAGAATTATGTCATTTGTCCCATTGTGCAGCAATTGTGGCTTTGCTGTATGTCTTCTCATTTTGGGATCCAGAGACAGGGAATGATTTCTAGCTAAAATACTCTCAGCCATCCTATCAGCTGATTTTTCAGCAGAAACTTTGCAGACCATAGGGAATGTCATAACATATACAAAGTGCTGAAAAAAAAAAAAAAAAGCTGCACCCAAGAATCCTTTATTCAACAAAGCTATCATTCAGAATTGAAGGGAGAGATAAAGAGTTTCCCAGACAAAAATTAAAGGAATTCACCACCAGTAAACCAGTCTTACAAGAAATCTTAACAGAAACCCTTTGAGTGGAAAGGAAAGACAATAGCAGGGCTAAGAAAAGTAGGAAGTACAAAAGCAGTAAAATTAAGTACATCCATAAAGATCAGTCAGGTGATTCACAAAATAAAAGGATATAAAGTATGACACCATATACCTAAAACCAGGGAGGGGGAGATGAGTAAAAATTTAGTGCTTTTAAAATGAGTTCAAACTTAAGTGGCCATCAGTTTAATACAAAGGGCTATAAGCATAAGATGTTATATATAAACCTAATGGTAACCACAAATCAAAAACCAGTGATAGGTATGCAAAAAGAGAGAGAAAAAAAGAGAGAGAAAGAGGCAGAGGAATCCAAGTCTATGACTGTAATCAATATTCTTTTTGAAGAGAAACAAAAACCCATCAGGCTCCTCAAAATCTATGACGGAAGAACCCAGGTTATGAGACTCTATAACCCATACTTTTCCAAACATGTAAATACCTCTCAATAAAATTATCATCTAAGAGAGGAAATTAAATTCATTAATTAGGGTATTCATACTTACAGTAATATACAAACCTTCAAATTTCAGCAAATTAACGCAATGAAATTGGTTTTCTTACTTGTGTAATTCCCCAGTGTGAGCATTCCTGGTAACCTGGAAACTTTTCTTTCCCTCCTGGTTCAGGAATGCAGATTGTGTCTACCCTGTTGCTCACCATCTCCTAGGACCTTAGGATGCTAAGCATTCAGTGGATGGGGAAATAGAAGGTCAAGATATATGTGCTTCTCAACTATCTTACCCTTGATGTGACACACATTACTGCTACTCCCATTCTAGTAGCAAGAGCTGGTCATGTGGTCCCATTTATATGCAAGTATCACCGGGAAATGTAGTCCTTGACTGGGCAGCCACTCTCTATAACAATTTTATATTATGGAAGAGGGTTCATGAAATTTTGGTGAACTTAGAGGCACTTCTGCCACATAAGATATTGTTATGTTTTATGATGATACAAACTATAACATGAATTAGTTCCCAGGAGAGATGCAAATATATTTCAGTCCATGAAGTATTTGTTTCTTGTTTCCTTTATCCAAATGCCACCAATAAAATTAAATATAACATAATTTTGCTAAGAAATCTATTAAATGACCTTGCAGATGTTTTACTAGATACCACTAGGGATATAAAATCAAGAATGATGCATTTTCTTCCCTCAAAGGGATACCATGGGTTCTTCCATTTGAATGTCAAATCCAGGAATAGAAGGAATTCTGCTTAAATCTCATCCACAGCTGAGCAAGTAGCTGGAGGAACCTTTGTTCTCACATGTGAAATGGAAATAATAATATACCTGGCTGGCATGTATGATGTGGGGTTAAAATTAGATGAGCATTATAAACCCTCAGTGAAGAAGGGAATTATGTGGACCATTTATTGTCTCACTTCCCTTCCTTCAACCCAGAGGGACTAGTGCACATGAATACTGGCAGAGCCTGGCTTCTGAACACAAAATGCAAATTTAAGGAAACCCATCCAGCTCCATTTACATAATCATGGCAAAATGTAAAATGCTCACCTTATAGAATTGAAGTGTAGGGATGAGGATCATGAGGAATTTGCTCATTATTCTTCCCTAATTCCCTAAATCCCTAACTTGCGTAATTTTCTTACTCTACCCATAGTTAGGAAATCAAGTCCACTAAACACTCCAGGAATTGGTACTCTACTGTCCTAATTTAATCATTCCATGACTGAAATGAAGGAAGAGAATATGAATTACTATGCCTAGCTCTAGGGGGAAGGAGCATTTTTTGTTAGGTCTGTGGTAAAAATGTGCCCTTAACACCTAAAGCAGGGCCCCTCAAACATACCTGACAATAATAGGAACCCAGAACACGTATGAAACAAATTAAAGGGCTTACCCTGCTTTTCAAAGTTGAGCATGTCTCTGAACCCCTACAAAGCTTACTAAAACAGACATATTTCTGGGTCCTGCCCTCAAGAGATTCTTATTTAATGGGTCTGAGGTGAAAGGTGCTGAGAGTTTACACTTAAGACAATTCCAAGGTGATGCTGATCCTGCTGGTCCAGGGACCTCATTGTGAGAACCACCCAGCTGAAAGCATTGATACTCAGTCCAGGCAGCTCATCCCAATCAACCTCTGATGTACATCTAGAATTAAAAGCACTGTCCTGGGGTGCTTGGGTAGCTCAGTCATTAAGTGGCTGCCTTTGGCTCAGGTCCTGATCCTGGGATCAAGCCCCGCATCAGGCTCCCTGCTCAACTGGGAGCCTGCTGCTCTCTCTGCCCCTCTCCCCTACTCATACTCACGTTCGCTCTCTTTCTCTGAAATAAATAAATAAAATCTTTTTTAAAAATTAAAGAAAAAAG
>CM053604.1:12357434-12395901 GCA_028646535.1 Procyon lotor | reverse complement strand
AAAAATTAAAGAAAAAAGAAAAGCACTGTCCTGATGATTATAAGCTTCCAGAGTGAACAAATTGCTATTATTGTTATTGTTATTTTTCTGAACACATGGACTTGCATCAGGAATTTGGCCAAGAACTCTCCTGTAACTAACTGCCTCCTTGTGTCTTTTCATTGTGTCACCAAAGGGTCTTTGAGATTGCAGTTACCCTTCCTCCTGTTACGTCTGTGATTGTTTACCCCTCTTTATTCCGTATATGCTTCTTCCTCTCCTGCTTGCTTCCTACCTGGGACCCAGAAGGTTGTTTGGCCAAAGTATTTAGAGATACAAGGTAAACGATGTCTAGTACAGTTGCCTTTCCTTTCTGTGCTTGGCTCTACCACTTACCAACTACATGACTAAACCACAGTTATGTATTTTTTCTGAATTTCAGTTTTCTCATCTGTTAAAGTAGGTATAACACCTTACATGTTTATGTGAACAAATAAAAGTACTTAGTGCAAAGTAAGGGCTCAAAAATATTCTGTATTGTCTTTTCTCGTCTGCTTTCTTGCTTCCCCATTTTTCTTTTTTCTTCCACTGCAGTGTTTTTTTCCTTCACTCCATGTCTCACCTCCAGTGTAAAAAATACATAAAAGATCATTTCTTTCCATTTCCCACTCTGCCAAATGGTTCCACAAGGCCTACCTATTTGCAAATATCTTACTTTCCTTCTCTGGAATACGCCTTTTATCTTCAGGTTCTAGAAATCTGACCAAGAAAAGACTGAATTTTTCAAAACTCAAAAGTCTGACTACTTGTGTGTTAGGTCATGTATTAAAATGTGAATAATAGGGACTTAATCACTCTGGCATTGGGGATAATATCAACACTTACCTTTCACGTTCTTTATTATATATCAATTTGGCCCTTACACTTAGGCAGATGTGCCTGAACATACTGCACTATGACCAGGAACTAAGGACTCCATTTCTCTTTGGGGTCTCCATAATTCTGGTATCTCAACTGAATAAATGACTGTCTACAAAATATAGCTGTTAAGTTGTTGATGAGCTTTAGAGGGCAGTAGAGGAGCTGTCTGAAAAAAATCCCTACTTGACCAGGAAAAACATTTTTCTTTCCCAAGTTATTTCTGCAAAGCTCTCTCCTTGGAAGGAAAATAAAGGATTCTATTTAAAAAGGTGCATGTAAACCTTTAAAAAAAAATGAAGAGAGTATATCCTAGTATATTTCATATATAAGATCATTTTCCACCATGAAAAAATTTACCTTCTACTGATTATTAATATGTGAGGAATCCAAAAGAAATTTAAAGGAAAATAATTATTCGCTTTATTGTATGTATTGTAGGGTTTTTTTATTTTTTATTTTATTTTATTTTTTAAAAAGATTTTATTTATTTATCTGACAGAGAGAGAGAGCGAGAGCAGGAACGCAAACAGGGGTAGTGGGAGAAGCAGGCTTCCTGCTGAGCAGGGAGCCTGACATGGGCCTCAATCCCAGGACCCTGGGATCATGACCTGAGCCAAAGGCAGCCACTTAACAACTGAGCCACCCAGGTGCCCTGTAGGTTTTATTTTAAGAATGTTTTATTCAGTTTGTGTGTGTTTTGTATTATGTATTGAAGGAGAAAATATTTTGGAAAATTGTGACTGTGTAAACAGTTAAGAGATAATGTTGAACAATTTGAGGCAAACGAATTTATACAAAAATAGTGATTCCTGAAGGTAATGAGAAAACTGTTTTTGATTGAAAAATTTAAATATACACAAATGAAAGGATGAAATAGGAGTTACTTTTTGGGGGGTCGTTAGAGTTCATTTAACTGAATTAGATTTTGTCGCCTAGCAAGACTTACACCTGAATTTAGCCATCGTACAATTAAGAGAAAATTCTTCAAAAAAGCAGTGTCCAAGATCTTACTAAAGGCTACAAGGAACAATGCTCATCCTCGACTTCTCTTGTTGTCTGAGTGATCCCAAATCCATAGGCACATAGCTACCACAATGACTGCAGTGTCCATAAAGTAGAATACTGTTAGGTTTGAAGCACCACCTACACAAGCTACACCAAGACAGCAGGGTGTACTGCATAGTCTGAGTGATCAAAACAGAACTTTTTACTGTTCTGTACTCAGCCTTCTATTGGTCTGAAATGTTTCCTCTGGGGGTTGGGTCATTCTTGCCTGCTTGGCACTAGTGACAAAGGGCATTGCTCAAAACGGATACTCTTACAGTAGAAGCTCAGAATTTACACCTTGCATAGAAGCTCCCCTGCCTGTCTTGCCCAAATTCTTGTCCACTGCTCTGCAAGAGCTATGAGCTCAGGTCTTTCTTCCTCCTTTGTGATGTTTATTGTCCTTCCTCTGTATTTTAGTTCTTCTAGTAACCTTTGGCCATTTCCCTTCATCCTTGTCTACTGGCTTTCTTCTTCTTTGACTCTTTATCTGGGAGTATAATCTTCTCAACCCCTTAGAACCTGGTTTGGAAGAAATCAAGCATGTGATTTCATAGCCCTATATTTTCTCCAGTAAATTTATTGGGTAATGGACAGTCTATCTTGCTTCTAACTGTCACAGGAGATCGGGGGTAGATTTTCCAGGTCTGTTACTATCAGTACCACCAGCTTTCAGGGTAGCAGGATCTTTCAGGATCTGCTGAGGCTACCCAAGGCTCTCTGCCCACACAGACAAGATATCACGAGGTTTGCTAAAGTTTTTTGGTCTTTTTCAATATGGTCTTATCTTTAGTGACCCTGAGCCATCTGGCTTTAAGAATTTAACCTAACCAATATAGCATGACCATTTGACACAACAAATTGGGAGAGGACCTCAGAAACTCCAGAAATGAGTCATGATGGCCTTCAAACATTTAGAAAATGTCATGCTTCTTTACTCAAAAGTCACAGTCAGTGGGGCGCCTGGGTGGCTCAGTCGTTAAGCGTCTGCCTTCGGCTCAGGTCATGATCCCGGGTTCCTGGGATCGAGCCCCGCGTCCGGCTCCCTGCTCGGCGGGAAGCCTGCTTCTCCCGCTACCATTCCCTCTGCTTGTGTTCCCTCTCTCACTGTGTTTCTCTCTGTCAAATAAATAAAATCTTTAAAAAAAAAAAAAGTCACAGTCAGTATGACACAGCAGAATATCCAGAGCCTCAAAATCCAAATTTGAAAATTCCTTTCATGTATTCACATATCCTCTTTGGGCACTTCTGCAGTGAGTTCTATGAGGTGCTCTATCTAAGCATGTGTTTATGGAGATATCCACCTTCTGTTGCTTTTTTCCATGTATCATTCTGGGGAGGGAAATGGCATTGGTTTTGAGGCCACCCAGTTTCTAACTCAGTAGCTCTCAGGTGGCTCCATCTTCATTGAGAAGGGGGTGCCAGTTCCCAGGTATAACTGTGCAGAATGAGGCATAGTGCTCATGAACAGATACACAGGCTATTTAAAGCTCCCATGGCAAATCAAAGTCCAGAAACAGCTTACAAGTTGGAAAAACATTTCACTGAGGCATTTATCACTTCTGCTCACTGAATCTTCTTAAACTAAAATGCCCTGAATGCCTACCATGTATCCAATAGGGCACTGATCCTTTTATGGAATTAATAATCTTTAAGCAATAAAAATAAAAATGATGGGAAGCCCAGAAGGAAAGTTATTATATCAAGGTTTTATTGTTTTTTTTCCCATTTTAGGTCCTTGCCATGCTATATTTCATAATATTTCTAATTATTCTGGAAAACCTTATGGCCAGGAAAAGGGAGGGTTTTTTTTTTTTTTTTTTTTTTAACTGCAGGATGTTAAATAAAATGATGGTGAGTGATGCACTGTTTCTTTCAGGATCAGCTGATTTTGCTCCACCTCTGCTGACCAATGCCCAAGATAGGCTACATTATGATTGTAGGGTACACATGGGGTCACACTTCTTGGAAAAGACCCAGTCAACGCTAAAGCATTGATTTTCTTGACATTATATGGGAGCCCCACTAGGAAGTGTTATGTAGGGTGTTTCTGGAGGTGGGATGGGGTCTCTAGGACATCACAGAAATGATGCTTTGTACTTTTAATATTGTAACTATGCTGAGCATGATTTGGCCTGTCTATTTTAATTTGTCATTCTCTTTTAGTCTCACTTTTTGCCACTCTCTATATCCTGAAGTGATTTCAGAATCTTTTAGTGCCACAGGTTATCACTGTGACAATTAATTATCATTAAACTGGCAGTAGAAATGTTAGTTAATGGATGGTATTTGTTGATAAAATGCCAGATAGCAGATAATTAATTATAATAGCTCATCTTGGGGAAAAACAAGTCCATCAGAATGAGGATAATGAACAATTTGCCATCTGGCCTAGATTAAGGGACTGTCTGGGTCAGTGTTGAGTCACTCTAAGTTCCCTGAAGTGTCTCAGTATAGGACAAATGCATCCATTGCATCTATGAACATTGTGGATAAGATTCTGGAGTTCAGTTTTTGCTGTCCATTTTGACTGGGCTGAATTCTAAGGGATTTGGGTATTTCAGAAACCTGAGTAAATAGGGAAAAGGTGAAGCAACAGAATAAGTAAGTGGGACAGTGATCCTGGTTTCAGGGAGCAGTACTTGCAGGCCATGTGCACAGAATGTAAAGGAGTATGGTAAACTTGAGTGTTGTGGGAGCAGGGTGCTAATGTCTAGCAGCAGCGTGGGACCTGGTGGCCAGTCCACTCACAACAGACTTCCAGCTGATAGCCGGAGAAATAGGAAGAGGGGACACTTCACTCTTACCCATCCTTGCCCCCCACCCACTCAAGCAAAGATCAGTTGTTTGCAGGTGTTGGATAGGACAAAAGAACCGTTCAGCAGTTTTGGCTTCAGAATGAACTCCATTAGCTGAGAGTTTGAGTATAGACTAGAACACGGAGTGAAAAGCTAAGAATTGTTATTTGTATGTTTTAGGCTACCATTTGTGGAGAGTGCCTGTTATATCCCAGGTACTATAATGACATTATTGTATTTTAAGATATTTATTACAATTTTATGAAATAAGTGTTTTCATGCCTGACTTCCAGATAAGAAGAGTGAGGAACACAGAATTTAGGCAAATTGCTCCCTGTCATATATCTAGTAAGTTCCAGAGTCAGGTTTTATACTTTGAGTTGTCTGTACCCAGAGAACTTTCTGTTTTAAGACAGAAAGCAAGATAATTTAATGGAGGTGAAAGATTGTATCTTGGAGATGAGTTGGGGGGAAGGACACTGGACATTACCCTGGACAACTACCAAGAATTAAGTAAACCTGGCTGACTTGTGGGAAAAGGGGATGTGGTTAATCCTCTGGGCAGAAAGCAGCCATAACACTTCCTTTTCTGGAAGGAGAAAGCACCTACACTGGCTGGTCATGTCTGATCATTACTCTTAGCTGCTTTCTCTGAGATTGATTCTCAGATTTTGTTTGTTTTATATAAGACCAAATATGACAGCTGCTAAGTGTACTCTGAATACCTAGCTCACAGTAGGCATTTGAGTCATTCCTCATGAGTGACTAAATAAACGAGTGTGTTCATTTTCCAAAATAGCAAAAACAGGGGCACTCTGCTTCTGTATATTCCCAGGTGTGGCTCTCCTTAAAGCAGGAGAGAGGGGTTGGCACTCTACCCTTGGACCGTCAACCCCTAAATAATTCTACTGAAGTGAAACTTCAGAGAGTCTGTATGTGAAGGCATTTGGGGATTTCACATTCTATCACAAAATGTTCAATTACTGGTATCCAAAATAGAGACTTTTCCTGGTGGTAAAGGGGTATTGTTCATACATGGGAAAAGATGAATGCTTTTAAAAATACATTTATTAAAAAAATAAATTCTTAAGTATACAGAAGATCATCAAGAAAACAGCAGACTTGAACAACAGCATAAACAACTGAGAAGCAATATGTCTTAATAAGGACACTGCACCCCTAAACAGGAGAATACACATTCTTTTCAGGTGTTCATGAGACATTCTACAGGATAGACCATTAGTTAAGATGCAAAATAGGCCACAATGAGTTGAAAAGGAATGAAATCATACAAAATATGTTCTTAGATTACAATGGAATGAAATTGGAAATCAGTAACAGAAATTTGGAAATTCACAAATAATGGATATTAAGCAACTATGCAATGTACTTCTTTTTAAAAAAAAATTCAAGATTTTATTTTTTAAGTAATCTCTACACCCAACATGGGGCTCAAACTCATAACCCTGAGACCAAGATGCTCTACCAACTAAGCCAGTGAGGCACTCCAAGTACCACACTTCTAAATAATCAATGGATAATAAAAAAAAAAAAAAATCACAAGTGGAAAATCAGAAAATACTTTGAGATAAATGAAAATGAAGGATCATATAGCAAAACTTATCAGATACAGCTATAGAAGTTCTTAGAGGGAAATATGTAACTATAAATACCTATGTTGTAAAAAAATCAATGAACTGTCAACTTAAAAAGAAAACTACAAGTGCAAACTTAACCCAGAGAAAGTAAAAGAAGGTAAAAACAAAGCAAGCAAGCAAGCAAGAAAGAAAGAAATTTAGAACAAAACTAAGTTAAAAAGAAAATAGGAAAAAAAAACAGTAAGGAAAATCAATAAAATCTGTTTGGTTCTTGAGGAAAAAAATCAACAAAACTGACGAACATTTATTTGGATTTATCAAGTAAAAAGGCTCAAGTTAATAAAATCAGGGGGCATTTTTTTTTACAGTAATTGACAAGCTGACCTTAAAATTCCTATGGAAATTCAAGAGACTAAGAATAGCTAAAGCAATCTTAAAAAAGAATAAAGTTCATAAAGGAATGCTACGAACGTTTGTACCAAAAAAATTGATAACCTAAATGACATAATAAATTCTCAGAAAGATACAAACTACCAATAGTGACTCAGAGTGAAATAAAATCTGAATACCTCCATAAGAAATAATAAGACTGAATTCATAAGGTAAAGAGAAAAAATAACACATCCAGATTGGCAGAAAGATGTAAAATTATCTCTATTTGCAGATGACATCCTTCTGTGTTTGGAAAATCTTGAAGAATACACACACACACACACACACACACACACACAAAGATTATCAGAGCAAAGTTCAGAAAAGGTGCAGTATACAAAAATCATTTGTATTTTTGTTTACTTGAAATAAACAATTCATGTATGACAGTATCAAAAAGAATAATTTACTTAGGAATAAATTTGACAAAAGAAGGGGGAAATTTAAACTCAAACAAAAAGAAAAAAGTTGTTGAAAATAAAGAAGATATGAACACATTGAAAGACCTCCTATGTTCATGAGTCAGAAGGATTAAGATTATTAAGATGGCATATACTCCCTCCAGATTCTCTAGTTGAGGCTACTGCCCTGACTCTAAGTTCCTGGTAGTTCCATGTGTTCTTTGACTTATGGCTGTGTAACTCCAAACTTTGCTTTCATCTTTACATGCCCTTTTCCTCTGTTTTGTCTCTTATGAGGACATGTGTCTTTGTATTTAAGTCCCATCAAGCTAATCCAAGATACCATTTTAAGATTTTTAACTTAATTACATCTGTAGTAATCCTTTATAGATTCTGGGATTTAGGTATGGACATATACTTTGGGGGCCACAGTTTAACCGACTATATCATCTGACTCAGCAGTTCCCATCCTAGGTATATGCTCAAGAGAAATGGCAGCATATTTCCAGGCAAAACTTGTATATAAATATTCATAACAATATTGCTTCTAATAACTAAAACATTGAAATGAACTAAATGTCCAGTAACCGATGAATGAATAAGTAGATATGGTATACCCATGTAATGGATTATTATTGGGAAGTAAAAAGGAATTAAAAGTAAAGACTACAGTGTGGTTGAACTTTGAAAAAAATGTTATTCTAAGTGGAATAAGCCAAGCAGAAAAGTATAGTTCGATCTATAAGAATGTCCAGAATAGGCAAATCTATGGAAACGGAGAATAAACTAATGGTTCCCCAGGGGTGGAGATGGGGTGAGAGAGAAAAGGAAAGGAAAGTGATTGCTAGTGGGTACAGTGTTTGGGGGAATGATAAAAATGCTCTAAAATTGATTGTGGTGTTTTTTACCCAACTCTGTGTCTACATTAAAAACCACTGAATTGCACAGACAAGTTCTATGGTATGTGAGTTACATCTTAATAAATCTGTTAAAAAATGAATTCTGAATAATTATTTAGTAGGTGTTGTGTTTGCTGGAGAGCAAACTCCCAAGGGCAAGAATTTGGACTTATTTATATCTACCAGTGAGCCCATAGATCCTCCCATACTATCAGTAGTCAATACATGTTTTTGGTAAAGAAATGATTCAAGAGAGGGGCATGAGTTTGGGGATAAGGTTACCAGAATGTTGTGGAAGCCCAGGGAAGCAATCCAAGTCTTTGTAGAAGAATCTGAGGATTCTTCACAGAACCATTAGCCTTTGGAACTGAATTGTGAGGGATAAATTCAAGTGTCCCAGGCAGGACAAAGGCTTAGAAGATAGTAAAGCATAGAAGAGCAAGTTAACTCAGTTGGCATACAGGTTGCAGCTGGAGAAATGGTAAGACAGTGGTCTAGAATTGAAGTAGTAGCTGCATCTTGAAGTGCCTTTTGGTGGTGGGGGGGGGCAGTTAATCTATGTTTCCCAACCAAAGTGTGCTTTAAGGAATTGTTTCTTGTGTTTCTTGAATTATCTGGGGTAAAAGACAAGCTTTTTTTATTGTTATTAATTTTAATCTGTTATTAACTGATACTTTTTAAAAAATAATGGTGAATTACTAGAAAAATGAAAGGAGAAAAAGCAAAACACAAAAACCCACTGAGAATGGCTCTTGGAAGCAATGTCAAGTTGCTATAAAATTTTCTAAATATTTACTGTTAATTTCTGTCCTTTTCTCATTGCAGGCAAGTAATAAATAATTTGTGAGCTAGCTCTGTTTCACAAACCACATTTTGAGTAGCACAGATCTAAATAACACACCCCCCAAAAATGCTACAGTAATCAAATGTGTATGGGATGCATTGGGTATTTTTTCTGCTCCATCCTACCTTTGGGAGAGGCATAAACTGCATTATTAAATTAAAGAACCCTAAGAAATCTTGCAGTAACTACATTTGCTTAAATTGGCCTAAATTTACAAAATTTTCCTTTCTTTCCTTTATTCATGGATGCATTCATTTCATCTTTCATTAATCAAATGTTTGTTGAAGTGCCTACTGTTTGTTTGCCCCTCCAGTGTTTCATGCACTGAGGATATGGACAAAAGTCTCTGTTCTCACTCACCCTGTCTCCCAGGGGAGGAGACAGACAATAAAGTAAATCATGAAGGCAGATTAGAGTGAATTAGGCAATGTTAAGTGCCGGGATGACCAGTAAGGTCCAACAAAGGATATTGCAGTTAAATGTGTTCACTGAAAAGATGGTGTTTGGGTAAAAACCAAAGTTGTGAAAGCAAACCATGCAGATGTGGGGTGGGAGGGACAGCGATCAGTCAGAGAATGATCTATGCAAATTCCATAAGGCAGGAGGATGCCTGTAAATTTGGGTATGAGCTACAGCAGAAGGAGTGGAGAGAAGATAAGTGAGAAAATCAGAGAGGTAGGAGGAAAACAAACCATGCCAGGCCTTGTAGATCTTTGTATGATTTTTAGCTTCTACTCTGAATGGCATTGGAAGCCATTGCAGGATTGGACCAGAGGCCTGATATCATCTGACTTATGTTTTCACAGGACTACCCTGGCTCCTCTTAAGAGGAGAGATTACAGGAAACAGAGTTTTAATTAGGGAGATCAGCTGGAAAGTTACTTCAGCAATTGAAGCTTGAAGTGAACAAGGCTCAGAGTAAAGTACAAGTAAAGGGTAAAGGTAATGGTGAAAGTAATTGGATTCTGAATATATTTTGAAGGTAGTTCTGACTACCTTTTAAGGATTAGCTCATAGATTGGCTGTAGAATGTGAGAGAAGACAAGGAAATGATGCTACTCAAGTGTTTGACCTCAGTAATTAGAATTCACCTGTCCTAAAACTGGGGAAATCTAGAGGAGGAGGAGATTTGGGAGTACAAGTATCAGGAGCTCAGTTTTGAGTTTAAGTTTGAGATGCCTAAGATACAGGTGGAGATGCCAAGTAGGTGATTGGACATGTGAGTCTGGAGAGCAAGAGGTGGAGATATACTTTTGGGAGTTACCAGCATTTGCATGGTATTGGAAGCTATGCAACTAGATAAGACTTTAAGGGAGTGAGTAAACATAGACAAAAAAGTCCAAAGTCTGGTCCCTGGGGTACTGCTTCATTAAGAGCTTACACCGATGAGAAGAAAGATCAAGTAGAAGAGGAAGATCAGCTGGAGAGGAAATAAGAAAACTTATAGAGTTTGATGTCATGGAAATCAAGTAAAGAATGTGTTTCTAGGAGTGTTTCTAGGGTGTTCAACCCCATTAAATACTGCTGATGGTCAGGTAAGCCCAAGATTGGAAAACAGTCATGGGATTTAGCAAAGTGTACATCATTGGCAACTTTAACAAGAGCAGTTTTAGCAAGTATGGAGGTGAAAGTCTAGTTGGATTGTGTTCAAGAGAAATCTGGACTAAGGGAATCAAAGAGAGAGACCCCAGTAACTGTTTTGCGGACTTTGGGGCAGTAGCTGGAGGGGACATGAGAATAAGGGAGGTGGTGAGGATGATGATGGTGATGTTATTGGAGGTGGGGGTGGGGTGGTGATGGTATTGCTGATGGTAATTAGTGATGATAATGGCGGTGGTGGGTGGTGGTTATGGAAAGAATAACAGCATGTTGGTATGTTGATGAAACACATGAACATGTGTTTCATGTGTAGGGGAAGAGGAACAGCTTGAGCAGGTAAGAGGAAATAGAGTTTTGTACATAGTTGTAAAGATTGGTTTTACCTAGGAGCAGATTCAGAAAGGAGAGAGGTATTTGATCATAGATTAAGGTGGGTGAGGAGATGCCAGAGGAGATTCGTTTTTGAATGCTCCTATTCTCTTAGGAGGAGCTTTTAAGCCGAGAATAAAAATGGGACAAGTAGGAGAAATCTAAAGTGAGAGATAACATGACCCAATTGGCCAGAGGAGTGGGGGAAGGAAGGCAAGGCAGGTGCTCTGATGGCCAGGCAGTACTGAGGACCCTCTTAGAGGTGATCATGGAGTTCATACGAGACTCATCAGCATGGCTGTGTGATTTAAGCACACTACCTTTTTCTACCTTTTTTCATGTAACACTTCTTGCCAGTCAGCTGAAATTCTTTGTAAAGTACCCATAATTCTAGATCAGAGTGGAAGGGAGGTTTTAGGCAGGACACAGATGCAGTCACATTTACAAAGAGGGTCCCTGTGGCATAAGCATGTAGGGTGGATTCATAGGAACAAGATGGAGGACAAAACTTAGGAAGGAGGCTACGGAGACAGTTAGGCAAGAACTGATGAGCCTGAGTACCGATTCTTTGGTTTTTGTCATCTCTATGCGGTTCAGTTTCATATTTGAGAAGGTATTCTCTTCTTCCATAGAGCAGAGAAGGAACACACCCCCATCAGGCCTCTAGATCAGATGATTTTGGTATTTGCTTTTGCTTAACCTTATTCTGGGGCTGCCATATGCCAACTCTGCAAACCCCAGCATTTCCATCTGCCTTTACTCTCTAGGAGAGACAGGATTACAGGAAGGGGGGGAAGCTGGCCAGGGAGTGTGATTTTGTTTGCATGAATGAACTAGTTTTACATTGCTTACACTCCACTAGTTTTTAGCCCTATCACCCCCCAATGCCAGGAGAGCCTTCTTATGAGATGAAGCCATTCCTGATTGTTTGATGGGGTTCTTTTTATGGAGGGAGAAGCTTGGAAGATGAGGAATTGAGATAGTAAATGACAGTGAAAGATTATCTGAAAAAAATTGCTCACTTACAATTGGGAGCCAGACATTTGATTTTTTATCTCATTTTGGAAAAATTCTGAAAAACATAGCTGGCCTGCTAAAAGGCAATAAACCTGGCAGGAAGGTAAAGAGAAAGGGCCAGCAAGCTGCCAACAAGGAATTAAAAGAGATCATGGAATACAGCCCAGAGCTCTGGCAGGCTTCTAGGGGTGGTCCGGGAGAAGTGGCGGCATATAACAAATGATCATAAGCCGAGACCTGATTCATTCAGTGGGAAATGAAGATGGAAGCAAAGAAAGAAGCCTAGACTCCACGAAATGAAAGATTTCTTTTATAAAGCAGACAGTAAAATGGAAGAAGAATGAGAATGGAAGTTAGATACAATACAGAGGGTGGTTTTTCATGCAGCTGAAGAGGGTATGGGCAAAGGCCGTACAAAAAAATCACAAGACTCAGAATTTGACTCATTTGAAATGTTCCATCGGAGGAGAAGATGTGGAAAAAGCTTATGACAGCCTGGATCCCCTGAGTGAGCAAGCGGTGCAATATGAAGCGGTATCCCTTGGAGTTCTGGAACAACACACGTTGAGATCTTTGGGAATCTGCAAGTTCATGAACAGCATCATAGTCCATAATTCATCCTGTGAAATGAACTAAATATAACTTTGTAATGGAAAAGCTGCTCTGGGTGTGTGAGCATAATGAAAAGCAAAGCTACTTGGAAATAATCAAAGAGGTGAAAACTCACATGGAGCTGGAGAGACTGGATCAGGCTAGCTTACCCCTCAGAAAAGCTTATTGAGCTTATCTGCTTCCCTTGGAAGGCAATTCGAACATATCCTAAGAGGCACTCAGAATATGAAAGCAGCAGATGTAGAGTTTCTCAGACCCAGAGTCTACTGAACTCCCTTCTTTAAATGATTTGGATTTACAGAGTGACGTTACAAAAAAGAAGAAACCCCCTCTTTAGCAAAGTTGATAAAGAAAACTTCATAATAGAAAAATCACCATTTTATATAATGTTTAACAATCTGCGACATAATTTAGCTATCTGAATCTATATTTATTTTAATGTGTTTTTGAAACTGTGTCACAAGTGCATCACATCTACGGTTTTATGTTATATTTATCTTATTACTAGGTATAGATAATATATTATTACTAGAACAAGACTTAATTTTTCAGGAGTAAGTTGATTAAAATAAATATAAAGTTAAAAAAAACTATGGTGGGTAGTAGATTGATCTAAAAATTGAACCAAGGTGTAAGACATTATTGTACTTATAAATATGAGGAACAGCATAACAGAAAAGTTGCTTCAATATAGGAAAATACTGTGCCATCATTCAAACTTGCTCAGACTAAGAGGATTTATAACCAAATACTGATCCTACTACAAAGTTGTTGTTTGGCAAATTGGAAAGATAAAAATCTTTTGGAGCAGATGGATCTAGATTCAAATGTTGGATCCCCCCCCTTTTTTTCTTTTTTTTGCTCAATGGGTTTAGGGAAACTGCTTAATGTCCTTGTGATTAAGTTACTTTATTTCATTGTAATACCGTATAGAGTGCTCAGCAAATGCCTTGCCCAGAGAAAGCATTAAAGAAATTCTACCACCATTACTGCAGATATAAAAACAAGGTCAGTTTTCTTCTGTCTGTGTTAACCAAGAGATAATGAGGCATTCAAGTCTGATGGAGTGATACGATGGAAAAAGGACAAGATGTATAAACAAAAGATTTGGGTTCAATCTGCAGAGTCAAAAAATTTCCACTTAATCAATGTGCAACTTAGCCATTCGTTTATTCTCTATGAGCCAGATATAGAAAATCCAACTGAGAAGGTACACAGTTACATCTAGAGTAATATCTAAATATATATAAGATGATGACTACAAGACTATCACATACATATGGCGACATGTGGAGGTAGGGACAGAGCATGAAGAAGGGGAGGATGGAAAGAGAAGAAAGAACAGGTTATTGTAGAAAGATAGTTGGCTTAGAGCTAGAATATCTTGATTCATTTCATCCCTTTGAAAAGGAAGGAAACTTTAATTTCTTTATCCATTCAATAAATGCAATAGAACCTACATCGATGAGTTTTTTGATAAATTATTTACCTACCTACCTATCTACCTATCAGTTGCCTGGAGTAAGTGCTTGGTGTTTCAGTCACAATTTAGTTGTTTCTATCACGATTAAGTTCTGTACTGTAGTCTAGTGAGATGTGGCTGATTTTAGTGGATTGTGGATCCTTGGTGCATTTGAAGCAGCAAAGCACAGGAAAGTTAAATTTATAAAATAGTCAAAGACACTTTCTGAAAAAATTATAATAGATCCCCTTTAGGGTCATTGTTTGGATCCCATCTTCTCTAGGAATCGGTCTCTATTTCACAGGAGTGGGCACTCAAAACCAAGTGGGGCAGTGGTGGCAAAATTTGTTCCTTGCCTGTAGCTGACTGGACCAGGAGCAAACACATTTGACCTGAGCCATTCTCATTTAGAGAAAGACGAAGAATAGGGACAATTGCATCTGACTTGCTACATTGAATTGCTACATAGAAAGTCTACTGCAAACTCTCTGTTAGGGTGATCACCTATCCCCGTTTGGGACTAAGGAATTTCCCCAGAACTGGAGACTCTAGGTGCTAAGAGTGGGACAGTCCTCGATAAACTAGAGTGGTTCGTCACTGTGTGAGCTACCCTGGTCACTGCCCTACTCAAAGACCCAATTATTCAGATCCTGCATGGATTCCTACCCCTGTATACTTTCCATAAACTGAAATTTTAAGATTAAACTATCCAGAATTGAACCAAAAGAATCTTTTAAAAAAGGCCTAGTGCTATACACAGAAAAATACTGAAGGAAAAGAAAAGAACATCTATATAAAATGGAAACTGTTAACTCAAACTGTCAACCTTGAGTGGAATTCTTTATTGCCCCTAATATTTGTGCTAGAAAACTACTGCTTAGTTGAATTTGAAAAAAAGGATGCCTTTTCTAATGCTCCTTAATATTCAGTGAATTATGTTAGTAAATTGAGAAGGATTATCTACTTACTCTGTTTGGAAAATTGACTCATTACCTCTGTTACAGAAAGGGATGAGGGTGTCTTAGCATCAGAAGCGTTTTACCCTGAAGTCCTGATGATGAATCAGGAATTCAATCAGGCTGTAGTCTCCAGCGAATTGCACTGTCAAATAATGTAAATAGAACCAACTGAAGCTTCTCTCACGGCCTCCCCAGGCTTTACCGTGCCTTAGAATCTCTTTGAGAAGGAGTTAAACATTTAGTCTCTTGTGCCTCCTTCCCGGAGACTGAGGCAGGGCCCCCAAATCTGCTGTCCACAGAGCACCCCAGTTCATTGCTTCTTGACGTGTGATCTGGACCAGGCTTCACCAGGCAGCCTGTGAGAGAGAAGTAACATCTCGGGTCCACCCCAGACCCCGTAAATAGCGTAATACCTTGTGTGTGCTGCCCTAGGGGATTCGGAGGCTGTGGTCCAAGGATCATGTGTTGAAAATATATTCCAGTATCTTCTGAGCCAACAATAACAACAACAGCAGTTAATGTTTTTGAGAGCTAATTCTGTCCCAGGTGTTATTCTAGTTATTTTAGCATGACTTAACTTGATTAATCCTCCTGAGGACCCTTAGAGGCCATTGTTTTTAGATAAAGAAATGGAGGCTCCAAAAAAATTAAGTTCTCAAGGTTACCAGCAGGTGAGTAATAGGACCTTGCTTCAAAGACAGAAGGTTTGCCTGCTGAAAGGAGGTAGGGACTGTGTTCAAACAGCAGGTTAAGGAAGACATTCCTTGTAGCCTGAAAATCAATAAACTGTAAGGTATTATGTATTGTGTCGCTGACAATGAATGCCAAAGATGCTTTCTGAGCATTGTGCGGGGCCTCAGTGCCCTCACCTGTGATGCATGGATGATATACCTCACCTCACTGGGCTGCTGTGAGGCTTGACTGGGCTGCCTGAGGCCAAGGACAGGGCAAGGGGCAGGACAGGCGTAGACGAGGGGCTCATGGATCTCTCACAATGTGGAAGGACACTGAGAATCCTGGTTGGGGCCCTCAGTTCTGCACATCATTTGGTCCTCTGGGGAGATGTCCCTGAATTGTACTTCACTTTCTTCACCTGTAAAATGAGGTTAATAAACCCCATCTTCTAGTATCGCTGGAAGAATTAAATGAGCTATGTTCATTAGGTATCAGACTATATCAGTTCCGTAGAATGGATTCAGTAAATGGTTATTACTTATATTTTCCTATTGTCATAGCTTTTACCCTAAATTTGAAGCCATTATTATCCTCTGTCAGGTAATCATGAAGTCTCAGCATTGGAAGGGGTCTTAGAAGTTGTAAAATTTTCTCCCGCCTTTTCACCCTCAAGCCTGTACAGCCTATGAGACGGCTGACTCACACATTACTATGCTCTGCTTCCTAAACAAGAGGACCTTCTCTTTGAATCTGTGGCTCTCAAATGACTGCCACAAGGTAGCAGAAACTAATTTATCGATGGCTAAAAGATACCTAAGCTATGGGTAGCCCCCAGGTGTCCCATCTATGAAAATGATTTTTCCTCTTGAATAAGCACAGATCCAGAATGAAGCAGGTTTATTAGTACTAATTAAAATAAGAACGACAGTGTGCATTCCCTTCATTAAGGAATATGGCCTCTTTTCACACGGGGAACTTTCATAGTATTAACCATTTTATTTATTTTTTATTTTTTTTTTAGTGTTAACTATCTAAAAACACTGTGCAAAAAGGATTTTTTTTTTTTTCCAGAGACAGCAGCTTTGGCTTTCTTCCCATGCTCCGAGTCCTCTAAAGAGACAATTCCATATGCAGGACAAATATTACTCAGGATGACAGCGAGGATAGTAATTAGAGCATTGTTGCGGTATAGTTGCAATAACGATACCTGATGTTTCATGTGCTTATTTCATGCCTGGTTTTTTTTTTTTTTTTTTTTTTAAGATTTTATTTGTTTATTTGACAGATAGAGATCACAAGTAGGCAAAGAGGCAGGCAGGGAGAGAGGGGGAAGTAGGCTCCCGGCTGAGCAGAGAGCCCAATGCGGGGCTCGATCAAAGGACCCTGAGATCATGACCTGAGCCAAAGGCAAAGGCTTTAACTCACTGAGCCACCCAGAGGCCCCTCGTGCCTGGTTCTGTTTTGAGCACTTCATTGCTTCAGGTGTGTATTCTAGCACCTTGGGCAGGGGTATTGTTATTTATTACTTCCATTCAGGTTAAGTAAGTTGACCAAGACCATTTATCTGGAAACCAGGTTAGGAACCCTAGACAGTGTGACGACAGTACCCAAACTCCAGCCATCAGCATTTGCCAACTCGGGGAAGAGAGACTCCTCCCTTTCCAGTAATTTCTACCCTTTCATCTCCAGGAGTCTCCATTTCTGGCAGCTCCTGACTTCCTTTCCCTCCTTCCACATAGTCTGGCTCTTTGATGTAAGGACTCTCAGCTGCATACCAGAATTTAAAACATTAAATTTCAGGTCAGTGGCATAATGTAGTAAATAAATAAAATAAAATAAAATAAAATAAAATAAAATAAAATAAAATAAAATAAATAAAAAATAAAATAAAATAAAATAAAATAAAAATTCTTCTTTTATTTTATTTTTTTTAAAGATTTTATTTATTTATTTGGCAGAGAGAGATCACAAGCAGGCAGAGAGGCAGGCAGAGAGCCACCCAGGTGCCCCAAAATTCTTCTTTTAAAATGTTGAAATTTGAAATTCTCTCTTTTATTTCCAACATATACAATGATCAGATTCTCTCAGTGCCTAAATCCACGGTGGCTTATTTTATTTATTTTAAAAGAGTCTATTTATTTATTTATTTATTTGAGAGAGAGAGAGAGAGAGAGAGAGAGAGAGAGAAAACCAGCAGGGGGAGAAGCAGACTCCCTGCTCAGCAGGGACCCTGACTGGGGGCTTGATCCTGGGACTCCAGGATCATGACCTGAGCCTAAGGCACATGCTTAACCACTGACTGAGCCACGCAGGTACCCTTACCTCCCCTCAGTGGTTTCAGTCAAGTACTTAAGGGATGCAAATTCTCCTTGCTAGCTTCTGGAAGGTTAGAGAAAGACAGATTTGTTTTTTTAATCTCTGAACATTTTAAGCTCTTATTTCAGTTAGCTTAGTTTCAATAAGAAATAATTTTCTTTTAAGCAAGTAAAAATTCTCAACCATCTTGAACATTAATTTATTCAGATGCTCTAAGAATTGCTCTTTTATGGTTTCCTTTTCCTTCAGTCCTCACTTGACTTTGAGCCTGAAAACGGCCTTGAAACCTATTTGGTACATTGTTACCAGCAAAGATGTTTTCACAATATTTTCTCACATGTCCCTTTGTAAAAATTACCTTGACCACCTTAAGATTTTTTTGATTGCTGTTACCACACCACTGACATATTTGGTAACACTTGCTACTGTGCAATGTGGCTTCATTAAGGAATCTTTCATTTGTCATTGTTGGGGGGAAAGATGATCATTTTTGAGTTATTTTTCCTGCCACAGAAATAACAGAAACCACTAACTTCTTATAGCGTGCTAAAACATAAAGGACATTAACATTCTTTTGATTCTTCAAGCAACTTTGCAGGAGAGGGCTTATTACCATTTTTATTTTATAAATAAGGAAACTCAGTAACCAAGAGGATAAGTGCCATATGTCTATGGTGGAATCAGAATTCAAAATCGTTTTTTCCTGATTTAATCTATTTCACTACCCCATGCAGTTGGATTTGCTTGCATTAAAATGCTTTCTGGGATATTATGCCACCATTGATGTTTGACTCTGTGATCATAGTTTACAAATGGCATAAACCACTGTTTCTTACAATTGACATTTCACCTTATGCTGCTGCTATTCTCAGCTACAAAATGCCAGATGGGAAAGTGATCTTGTTACTCATTACTCAGGAAAAGCAATAACTGTGGAATGAAAACTAGCTTCAGATGACAAGAACCACTTGCTGTTACCACAGGTCTAGGAAAATTCTCCCATTGCCTATGATTAGGACATTGAGTTTCCCTTATCCAAAAAAAAAAAAAAAAAAGTTTGATTATTCTTTTCATCTAATGAAACACCTCTTTTGTGCCATTTACAATCACTATTATGTTATTTTTGCTCTGTGTCTAAATCCATCCATTTTTCTTCATATGTATAAGCAACACATGTAAAGTTTAATGCCCTGTATTCTTACTTTTTCAAATCCTGAATTATTTCATGACTTTGAAATAACTATAAGTAGTATTCAGCATCCAATAGAGTAGAATCTCAATAAAATCCCTTCATGAAAAGTAGATTTGAAAAGTAATTAAAATGTCAAAGTATAGTCACATGTTTTATTTGATCCTTATAATATTCCTATGAGTAGGTCAAAGAAATATAAGAATCACAAATACAGGAAGTGATGTCCAAGTCCACTGGACTATTAGGTGTCAGATTTAGAAGATTGAATGCAAACTGATTTAGAAAAAAGATCAAGAATTTGGCAGTGGCCATGTTAAGTTGTAGTACATATTAGGTTTCTAAGAGGCATTTGAAATGAATCCTGAGATGTCCAGGACATGGAGATGAAGTTGTTAGCACACTGATGGATTTAAAGCTATGAGCATAGGTAAGGTCATCAAAAGAATAAGCCAAGATAGATAAAGAATGAAGTATGAAGTAAATTCAGAGGCACTCAAACATTCAGAGGAGGGAAACTGACAAAGAACCAGCAAGGAAGAATAAGAGGATCTATCAGTAAGAATGGAAGAAATTAGGTAGTTGCATCTTAGAAGATAATGAAACGAAGATTTATAAGAAAGTGATCATAATGGGTTAAATGTTCCTTATATGCCAAGTAAGATAAGGACTGAAATTAACTTGTCTTTAGCAAATAGCAATTACTGTCAACCTTGCTAAGAGGTTTCAGGCTGGAATAAATATAAGAGAGAAAGGAAAGAGAGGAATTAGACATAACAAATATAAACAACGTAGTGAAAAACAAAGGATGGAGACTATAGGTCCTCACTCCTGAAGCTTACCTGGATAAGATGTCCTCAGTGGGTAAAACCACTCAGGGCTTTTAGTGTCAATGGTGACATCATAAATTACAAGTTCGAGCAAGGAAGAATTAAAAAGGACTCCATTGTTTGCCTCCTGGGGATCTCTGTAGACTCTGGAGGGGAGGGTGCCCATAGTAGCCTTTAACTCAAATTTGTCAGTTGTGATTTCTCACTCGCAGGACCTGAAGTTGAAATATTATAGAGAGAAATTTTTTAATCTCAGCAGTAATGCAGAATAAGAGGGGGTAAAATTTAAAACCTAAGAACAAAAAACACAATGCAAAAGAAAAGAAAAGTGAAACACAGATTGATAAGTAATAGAAAGTAGGACTGGCCTTGAATAGCTTACCTTTTTCAATAGATATTTGCAGGTACTTTTTAAATGATGTAATGAAGTAAAGTCAGTAGATTTGATGTTCAATAAATATTAGATCTTTTTCCAGAACCTCCAAATGAACCTTGCTGTTCTCCCTCAGATCTTCTGTCTCTAGTCTATCAGACAAAGTATTTGAAATGAAGAGAAATGTGCAGTAGATGTGAAAGTAATCATAGAAGGGTGAGTGGTTATAACAGAAAGATATAGTGGGAGGGAAAAGACTCTTAGTAGCCCTTTATCTTTTTTTTTCCTATGGGGTTGGGGGAGAAAAAAGATTCAGGAAGATTACATAATTTGCTCAAGTTCTGTGCTTTCTGACTCTTAATGCCTCCTTCCAATCAGTGATATTTTGGTATGGAAAGTCCTGTGAATTAGATGAACACTAGCAAATGGACAATAGGGGAAGGGAAATTGAGAAAGGCATTGTAAACAAGGGCAGATGGAAGCCTGAAGCAGTGAGAATAATTTAAATTTGACACAGAAGGTGACAGGCAGCCCTGGAGGTTTGAGAAAGGAAAGGATATGGTCAAAACTACGAGCAAGGAAGATTATTTTGACAGCCTTTGGTACTGATTGGGCATTTCATAACATGAAATAGCGCTTGAGGTCTTGGAAAAATATTTTATATCAATTGATTTTTTTTTTATTTTTTTAGCATTACATAAATTATCATACATTCTAGGAATTAAACTCTTTGTTTTGATTTGTTTTGCTTTGTTTCAGGAGGTCATGCAATTGAGTTAGGCAACAGCACTACATAGCTCAAACCCAATCATTTCATTTGGCTTAGCACAATTTTCACAATATAGAAATGATTCTGATATTTATTCAAGTTGAATAGAGATGTATGTTCCCATCAAGTTAATTATTAGCAGAAAAAAATGAAAGTATGACATTGTTTAAATAGTAGACTTGTTAATACAGAGTAATTATGTTGACTGAAAATGAGCAATTCCATCAGGCAGACGCCCAATTTTTTCCCATACCAGTGTCAACAATGAATGTCTTTTAATACACCGGAAAATTACTAGGCAGATCTGAAATAACAAAGCAATCACTGCAGGCTTTGTTTAAAATTTCTCTAGAGAATAGGACAAATAAAATGATTACAGTGATTTGAATAGTTGGAATTTTATAACCATTCACTTAGAAAAACAATCTCCCAATTAGCTGACAATTGATAGCTTCTGATATTTTCTGAAGTGGTTTCTGCATTAGGAATATTGATCTCTACTTCTGTTCAGTAGGTTATCTGAGAGAAGGTTATTCTCATTATAGTGAACACACATAAAAGCTGTACTTACAAATACACATATATTACTATTTCAAATGTATGGTCTAAATGTATTACCTATATATGAGCTCCTATTGCTTGTACTGCTAACTATTGTGCTATTAACTGTTGCAACCATATTATGCAGGATATTTGTGAGTTTGGAAGCTTTGTGTTTTTCCACTCTAGTTTTCTCCACTAGAGTTCTAAATTTATTGCTTTCATTTTCTTTTCTAATTGGGGCAGGGAATAAGCAGGGTCACTGAATTTTCCAACCTGAGCATTGGAGAAGCCTTAACATGGATTATGGATTTTCTAAGGTCAGGCACCTTAGAGTTAGAAGTAGTCACAGATATTTGCTTATAAAGTGAAATGGATGAACTGTGAATTAATACTCTGTCATCAAGTATATTAGATTGATGCTTCCTGTGTAAAAGAAAACCAAACTAATACTTCCTTAAATAGGTAGAGTTTAAGTTCCCCACATACCAAGAAGTTTGAGAGTAATTTTATTTTGGTTTTGTGGATCCGTCGTATTCGAGCCATGGTATGCTATCTTTTGCGAATATCTTTCACTCACACCCATAAGATGGCTGCCTCAATTCCAGACGTAATATCAATACTCAAGGAAGTCTCTTCCCTGCCAAGAGACAAGGGAAGCATCAGGTGTGATCATGTCACTCCCATTTGTCGTGACACTATATATCAGCAATCCCTCAGACTTCGTTTACAACCCATTGGCCAAGGACTCTACCACGTGACCATCTCAAGTTCTAAGGCAGTCTGGAAAGATACATAGTTTTTATAGTCTTTCTAGTAGAGTCAGGCAAGGAAGAGAGTTGGGAATGAGCATTGCATTAATTAGCCAGCCATATCTGCCACAATCAGTGAATAATATGGAAAAGTTCCCTTACCTTTCATTGGTTTCATTTGTGTAGTTATAGCTAATACTAAGTAAGAGTCCATTCTTAGGGTTTACTAATGCAGATATTCAAGATTGATGTTTAATGGGACATACATAAATATGGGTTTGATTTAGTTACCTACGCTCCCACAAGAGACAAGACACACTGCAAGATGAGTTCAGATCAGGGTGCAGACTTTCTTCTTATTGGCTCTTTTCTCTACTTTTTGATCCCTTCTAGTATGTGTTAACATACTTCGGCTTTATCCCTGGAATTCTCCTACAACCCTGTTTTGTCTTATTTTGTTTTTTAAAAAAAGCATTATTCTCTACGTTAGCCTCAACTGCGTATTTAGATTAGCATAACCATGTGAAACACCTATAATTGATAAAATTACTATGTAAATCAGTTTCAGTGTCAATTGATTTTATTTGCATGCCCACATGAGTGTAAATATCTACTTTATGGTATTTCACTAATGGATTATGATTACTTTTCTAAGTTTTTCGTATGATCATCTAGGTCCTTCATAAAAATCTTCTGATTTTATATATTTACTATACAACTTTGATATCTCAATTGCACAGCTCACTCACATTTATAGCAACTAGCCATTCTAGAGAAAAAGCGCTAAAAAAGATATATTTGAGTCATATTTTTACACAGAAAAAATATTATAATCGTAATTGTATGCTAAACATTTTATAGAAATGACAAAAATTCTGTCTTGACTTAAGCTTGAAAAGAGGTCATATATCTCTATATAACATATTGCATCAAGCTGTCTAACTCTATATACATTTATCAAATAGCAAATTGCATAAAATTGCATTCAGAATCCTCAGAGAACTTTAGCTCTAGGAAAATATTACCATCCCAGCACCAAGAAGGCCTTGTCATGTCTCCTTACAGAAATAGATATGTAAGATTGAGACACATGCTTTGAAAATATCTAGCAAAGAGCACTGGCAAAGAATCCCAAGAGCAAAATGTTTCATCATGCTAACAAGATTCAAGAAATTCATTACTGGAGACCTGAATTAACAAGTATAAGCTAAGTCAACAAGAACATAAAAATCGGTGCTCTTCTTCAGACCAGTAACCACACACAGGTACACAAGGGCCATTCGTAAAATAAAGAAAGCTATAAAAGCTTGAGTTCCATTGACTTCATGTTGACTAATTGCTTTACCCACGCAGCTCTGATTAAAAGAAGATTAAAAAGAACAAAAGCTTTATCAGCCCTTTTTGTTACAAAAGGAGTTTGGGTTTCTTTCCTGGCTTGCTTAGCAACCCTACCACTATTTAGAAAAGCTACTTCAGAAGAATCACAGTACTTTATATATTTCAATTTATCTTCTTTTGAAAACTGGAAACAGTTCTCCTAGCACCTGGCAGGCGGTTAGGTTGCCGGAAGTTGGGGCACCCAGAATTATTGGGCCCAAAGCAGTACCTTTACAACAGTGCTCAACGAAATCCTAAAGGTTCAGCAAAACTTCCTCTGAAGCTTAGGAGAAGGGTGTGGAAATGAGGCAGAGAAGCAGCTGCCTGGTGGATCCACTCTTGCTTTTGAAATCCCTGGAGAGATCCTAGATCCATTTTTTTATTTGTTATAAAATTCGGTTTCTGTGAAAGATTTTATTTGAAGTCAGTATTTCTTGTTTTAAAACTTTCGTTGTTGTTGAGAACAGTTATGCCAGGAGAATACAATACTGGTGTTTTGGCACACCAGGTACCAAAACAGTTATATGTGAAAGGAAAAAAGAAAGAAGGAAAAGGCCTGAGCAGGACCTAGAGGAACCACCTGTGAACCCGAGCTTTATTTTCAACACAAGAATACAGCATTCAAAAGAGAAAATTCCATCCAGCAAGTAACGGCCCCAGATTTCCACTGTCTACCACTGTGTTAGGCTCAGGGGATAAGACAGAATAAGTAACTTATTGGGTATATATATATAGCTATGGTAGGAAGAACACTGTACTTAAACTAGAAAAATCAGTTTCCTGTCTTGATTACCCCTGAAGAGTCAAAGGCCACAGTCACTCGTCCTCAAAACTTGGACTTAGCAGTTGATAACATGGTGGCAGAGTTCTCTGTGAAGCACCTACTATGTGTCAGGCACTGTGGCAGGTACTGAGGATTCAAACATAAACGTGATCAGCTGCCATGCACTGAAAGGACTTAGAGAATAGTGGTATTCGTCTGAATAGTAAACCAGCTAACATGTATCATAATTATTCTGGACTGCATAATGTTCTAAGCATTTTTACAAGAATTATTTTCAAAACCTTCATGGAAGTCTCATTAGGCACATAATGTATTTATTCTGATTTTATAGGTATGGGAGTAAGGCCCTGGTGGGTTATAGCTTTCCCCAAGTCACGCAGCTAGAAAGTACAGAGATGTCTCTGAGCTTAAGTCTCAGAATGCCAGATCCCATGCCCTGAACAATTTTATTCCTTTGCTGTCCCTGAATCAAGAAGATATGGCAAGAGGGAAACTGGTGTGGTTTTGTGAATGCATTTTGGAAACAATGGTGTTCTGTGTATGTGTTTGTTATTGTTAAACCAAGGAGAGAAATAAATCCTAAGTTATATAAATCATGATTGAAAATGTCCGAAAAAAGTAAAGATGTAAGTTAAATATAGAGGTGTAAAGAAGACTACCTCAGGTTTCTAGGATATAAATAATACTTTATAAATTTTTCCTGTGCCTGATTCAGAGTCCCTGCTGTGTTAAATATCAGTAGGAAGGAAAACAAGGACCAGATATTTCCCAGGCTCTGACTATGTCTGTCTCATCCTTAACAGCCAACAAGACCATCCAAATGTAGATACATATGATTTTCATGACATTGAGTCAATCTACTCGAAGAAAGGGTTGGGTTGGGCATCAATAATGATGAGATAAACCCTCTTTGAGCTAGGGGGTGGACATTTTAAGTGAATAATCTGTCCAAATGGTTTCTCTTGTGTTTCAGAAGTAAGCAACTCCAGCATTGTCAAGATAAATAGTAAGGATATGCTCAAGGTGCACGCATTTCCCTTTTCTGGTTGAGCCTGGATTGTGTTCTGCTATTGTATCTAAAATCTGTTCTCTTCAGAACCTCTATTTGCAGAAACTACTTTCGTAAATAAAAGCAGATTAGAGTAACTTAAAGGTCAACGGCAAAGCTGAAATATAACCTGTGTTAAGCACAGCTTCTAGTAGAAGATGTTCTTAATAACAAGGTGCCTGCAAACATCTGAGGTTAAGAATTGGTTTTAATTCAGCTAGTGGGGGAGAAAAAAAAATCTTGTCCTATTTGTGATTTGGGTACAGCTCCTGGTTACTAGAAAATGTGCCCTTTATTAAGAGCATGAAAATAGACATTGTAGAAATTTGCTATCCAGTGTCACTCCTCAATTAACTTCTATTCATTCAGCCAGCAAGAGTCAGTGTTCAGCCCATTAAAAATAAGAGGCTTCCTTTTCTATTCCCTTTGCTGTTATTGATATTGTTAATCATTTTAATTAGTGGCTTCCCATGATTCCAATCAAGCCCAATTAGACTCAGACCCAATAAACAATGAAGAGGTGTAAACAGCAGCTCAAAACATGGATTAATCTCACTAGTACAAAGTGGAAGTAGCTGCATTTGAAATTACTTCTGTTCACCTTTAAACAATGGCATCCTCGTCCCACTGACTAGAATGGCATCTGGTTGTTTATGTGAAATGTAATCCATGTGAAATGTGATCCAAACTTTTCCAAGCCTTTCACCTTCTATGTCCCCTCGTATCTATACTTGCATATCCTCATATTCCCCATCATGCCTTTATTTACATTTTTGCACACCAGGTACCAAAACAGTTGAAATTTCTTGGGCTTTCTCTTTCCTTCTCCCCTTTGATGTGCATGTTTCTCTGCCTTTCTCTCACCCCAGAAAGGCCCATTCTCCTTTACAAAAGAGCACTTTCCATTCTCAATGATGTTATGGAAGTTCAGTGCATATATTTTCACATAGCTACAAGGTGTCTATCCTGGATACAGTGCTAAATTATTTTATGACACTTTTTATTTAATTCCTTCAAAAACTTGATGAGGTGGTTACTTCTGTTATCCCCATTTTATAGATGAGGAAATCGAGGTTTCAAGAATAAAGTAACTTGGACTTGGATGGCTCAGTTAAGTATCTGACTCCTTTTCTTTTAAAGATTGTATTTATTTATTTGACAGATAGAGATCGCAAGTAGGCAGAGAGAGAGGGGGAAGCAGGCTCCCCGCTGAGCCAAGAGCCCAATGCGGGGCTCGATCCCAGGACCCTGAGATCATGACCTGAGCCGAAGGCAGAGGCTTTAACCCACTGAGCCACCCAAGCACCCAAGTATCTGACTCCTGATCTCAACTCAGGTCTTGATCTCGGGGTCATGAGTTCAAGCCCCACATTGTGCTTCACACTGGGTGTGGAGCCTACTTGAAAAAAGACAAAACCAAAAGCAAAATCTACCTATCATCTATCTATCTATCTATCTATCTATCTATCTATCTATCTATCTATCTATCATCTATCTATATATGTAACTTTATCAAGCAAGAAAGAGTTAGATTCAGAATTTAAAATCACCCCTATATGGTCCCAGAGCCAAGTGCTGAACTCTTAAGTACAGACTCAGGCTGGTCTTTCCCTTAGAAGTACAGTCAAGACCATCTCCCAGTAGGAAAATGTACAAACACTAAAACATCACCACGATTTTTTCTTAGAATAGTTGCGATTAATAATATTACTTTTTTAATTAGAATTATATCAATTTAGCTAAGCCATCTTCAGTTCCCTGACCATACCTGCCAAGTGACACGGTACAGACTATCATTTAGGTGAGCCAAGAAATGTTGTCAGTATTCCTAGGTCTATGCATAGATAATTTTTAGCTCTTGGAAACTATTCAGTTGTAACATTGACATCTCTCTCATTACTTCAAAATTTTCTGATCTCTATTTTACTTTTTTTTTTTTTTTTAAGATTTTGTTTATTTATTTGACAGAGAGAGAAAGAGTGAGAAAGAGAGAACCTAAGCAGGGGAAGCAGGAGAGGGAGAAGCAAGCTCCCTGCCGTGCAGGGATCCTGACTCAGGGCTCAATCCCAGCACCCTGGAATCATGATCTGAACTGAAGGCAGATGCTTAACTGACTGAGCCACTCAGGAGCCCCTGATGATCTCTCCATTTTAAATATTTGACATGGAAGAGCTTATAAAGCAAAAGTAGAGCTTGATTCTTGGCTCTAGCATTTACTCTCTGGAATATCTCAAGCAGGTTACTTACCTTTTCTGAGCCAAGGGCTATGAAAATAGTATAAAGAATGAATGAATTGAACCCAGAAAATGACAGTTCTAAAATCTGCCTTGCAACATTTTTTGAAATTTTGCAGAATTAATTCAAACATAAATATAAATGTTCTTCACCTATAATTGCTTCTTAATAAATCACAATGTTAATGACTATTCATCTGTATCATATGTAAAGTATTTGATGCTTTTTTTATATGGGAGCAGGTAGATGGTTGATTTCAGCTAAGCAGAATGTCAGGAGAGTGTGATAGCTAATAACAAAAATCCAACCAAAGGGACTCAGATTAGAAAGGGACTTGTGTATAGTAGGGCATTAACTTGGTTACTGGAGATAGGATGGAACACTAGACTTGATTGAAAAGAGCAAGGTAATTAAAATAGTGATTACTAGCACTCAGAAGCATGTGAATCAGTCAGCTATTACCACAATAATGCTGAGAAATGACTCCACAATGCAATGCTTATAAGAGCATTTATTAGAACACTCATTTTACTGATCTAAGACAGTTCACCGATATCTTTCATGTTGTGGGTCAGCTAGGCTTAGATACAGAATGGAGATTCAGTTTAGATATGTTCCATGAATTTTTTTTCTGGAGTCCAGGCTCCAGAGCACTAAATAATAACAGAGAGAGCTCAATTATATATGCACATTTCAAGATTTAGCTTACATCAGGTCTCCTAATATCCTGTTGGCCAAAGCAAATCATATGGCATCATAGAGTGAATTCTATTCCACCCCTCATCTGGCATTATATGGGCATAGTTTTATTATTAGGGGAGTGAAGAGCTGAGATCAATAAGTTAATCTCCCACACAAAAGTTCAATTTGAGATGACACTAAAACTTAGAGATTGCTAAACCTTGGAGCTATTGATCTAGAGTTTCCACTGCTTTCTTTGCAGAGAGTCCAGAATTATTCTAGAATTTAGACCTGAAATTTAAGTATGGGCCAAGAACCATCAATTTGGAATAGAAAGAAAATTTCCCTAGTGAAAGAAAAAATTATCCTGATTATGACTGTGGTTCAATTATTTGATCTGGCCCATGTAACCGTCTATTTGTGGGATGCCATCCTTAAGTGTTTTGCTTTGGTCTTGGGGTTTCACTTGGTTGCTTTTATCAAGGTTGCTGGTAGACATTGATGGAGCTATTGATTACACATCTATTTGCCTTCCTAAAATCTTTTCTCCAAGAACCTCATGTCTAACTTGTGATTTTCCATTTCTTGAGCAGCATTTGTAAGTACAATGCAGAAAGGTCCATTGTTTCACTATTGGTACAGGGCCTTTTTCCCAGCTGACTAATCTGAATAGTGATCATGAAGATTCAATAAATTTGTATCTCCTTATTTTGTGCTTATGAATAGATGCATTCTTTAGGACTGTTAAACATCATAACTTCTGTTACATGTTTGCAGTGTGTATCTTCCCCAAAATCAATACCTGTGGAAATCAATTCTGATTTAAGTGCTTTGCAAGTACCATAATGTTTTGCTAAATTGAGATGCTTCTTATGGCCAAGAAATGAGAAGCACCTTAGACTAAGTTTTATTGGGAACTTTTGCTGCTTTTTGGGGAAATAGCAGTGATTATTCATTGAACCTAATCTAGAGTTTTCCTGACTTTGCTTAGAGTTATGAGATCTTAACTGGGCATAATGCCTTCTTAAGGTTGTTTTCTTCAGTAGAAATTGAAGACAGTGTTCCTGCCTCCAAATGTCTGTGCTTCCTATAAGATTTTATATATATATAGCCCTTTGAATCTATTAATATTATATCTCTATTCCCCAACAAGATTACAAAACAATATGGCAGATATAAGGCCTTTATTCACGGTATCCCCAGTACCTACATGCTTATCAATTATGTTTTATTAAATGACTAATTGTTGTGGTTTTTGGTGCACTTTACCAAACAATATAATCAAGACTTTAAACAAAAGTTTTTGTTTTTTTTGTCTATAGGTTTCCCTATTTGTGTTTCTCATTACATGTGGGAAATGGTGGTTTGTGGGCACTAATCTGTCCTAGAAGCTTATAATTCAGTCTTTAATAATTTTAAACAAATGGCTCTATGTTCATACAGTATATTAATCTGTCTTGAGATCTGACTTCTATTTGGAACATCCTTCTGTATTTTCCCAAACATTTCCACTCTGCAACATTTTAGTGCTAATTCCTGTTCTAGATCTCTCTGTTAATAGTCACTCTTATCTGGACCACATCTGAGATACATACAACACACAATCTATAAAAAATAATTGCCTTTGGTGACCAGTTTTGAATTTATATGTGTCTGAACATCATTTACTGACATTTTACAAATGCATTTCATTGTTGTCATATAGTAGGTATACATTCATAACATTCTCTCTGGAAGGAATCAAAATCAAAGCAAACCAAAGAATTGTGTATGGCACTTTGTGGTTATAAAGATCAGTATTTTGTCCATGTCCTTTTTGCATTTATTATGTGTTCCTAGTTTTACTTTTTAATGATTGGAATGTTCTGAACTAGAAATTTCTTGCATTTATTTATAATTTCCTTTGGATCTGCAGACTCTTAACTTTTCCCTGAATTTTTCATGATCCTTTTTGACATTCTCCTGCATCTTCTCACCCTCAGTTCTATATTCTTTATCCTTCTTTCATTTGAATGTATCAGGTATCCTGGCCCGTGTCCTCTGTTCTTTAATTCAGTATATTTTATTGGAGAAGTGCTCATGGCGAGTTGACAACAATTTGCCTCGTCTCTCATATTTCTTTATATCTAATGAGGTTGTTCTTGTAAGAAATGCATACCAGAAGCATATTGCATTCTATTTTTTACATTGCTTCGATGCTTTGTTTGAGTTTCATCTGTAAATAATATCTTAAATCAGTGCCTTTCTTTTGAAAGTCTTTGAATCTATTTGGAATAGTGTGACTATTTTTATCTTTGGCTCCACACTTATATTTCATGATCCAATTTAGAAGCAGCAGAGTAGAGTGTAAAGAGCTGGATTTACTCAGCCTGAGGTTTTGAATCCTAGGTCAGCCATTTAACTGCCTTTGTGACCTTGGGTAAATCACTGAGCCTCTCTGAGACTGTGATTTCTCACCTATTAGTCTCTTGTTATCTATATTGTCTTTAACCCTCACAGGCTATTTTGAGAATAAAGAAAAATATCTGGCTCATGTATACCTTTCATAAGCAATGGCTGAATGATGCTGACATTCATTTAAAGGAGAGTCAGGAAATTACTAGGAGTCATTAGCATAGAATTAATCTTGAGTAGGGGCGCCTGGGTGGCTCAGTGGTTTAAGCCTCTGCCTTCGGCTTAGGTCATGATCTCAGGGTCCTGGGACTGAGCCCCACATGGAGCTCTGCTCAGCAGGGAGCCTACTTCCCCCTCTCTCTCTACCTGCTTCTCTGCCTACTTGTCTCTTTCTCTCGATGTCAAATAAATAAATAAAATCTTTAAATAAAAAAAGAATTAATCTTGATTAATTGATTTGACTGAATCCTCTTCACTCTCTTCAACATCACTGCACTATGTTGATAATGGGTATATGGCACACATCCCCAGAGGTGATTGGATATCCTCCCTCATACTGTGCCCATCTCTTCCTTTTTTATAACACACTATTGCTGATAACTTTCCCCTCTATCAAGCTCATATGTTTACTTCCCCCTTGAAGAAAATCCATTCATAAGAGCCCTCATCACTTCGAAATATTTGTTCATATCATTAAAATATATGCTGGTAATTATGTAACATGATGCCCTAATAAACTACTGTGGAGTCATTTAAATTTCATTTTCTAAGGATAAAAGATATGTCAACAGGAAAATAAATTGGACTAAAATGTAAAAACCAACTGATAAAAATGCAGAGGAAAAAAGCACATTAAGTCTACGAATACTTACTGAGAACATTTGTGTACAAGATACTGCTTTAAGTTTGTCAGTGGTACCGAATTCTTTCAGTCCTGTCGGGAATGATGATTTTGTCAGTGGAGACTTCTTAAAATGGAAGTTCCTTGCTTATCCTCACAGTGACTGATAATGAATGCTGAGTGCATACTGGATTGAAGGAAAGATTGGAGCTAAAAGACTTAATTAATGTTACTTTGGAGGTAGCTGGGCTGGAATAATTAGAAGCATTGTTTCAGTGAGAATGGATGCTCAAAAAATAAGAGATATGGGTTTTAAAAATATTTTACTTTTCAGTTTGGGGATTAAGCAAATAAACTTCTAAAGTCATAAAGGACCCAAATTAAAAGAGATCTTAGAGATGATTCTAGTCTCCTCTCTTTGTGTTAGAGACTTAATTGAACTTAAATTTATACTCAAAAATATGTGCCTTATTTCTTACCATTTCTACCCTTCATCTTGGTGAAATAGCCAGCAAGCATACACCATAAGTGGTACCTAGATGTTGGCAGTTTGAATTATTCCTATGAGGATCCCATTTGTAGTGTAACAGCAATTGTGGATAATGTGATGACTTCCTCCCTCCACCATGCATGACTATGGGCTTCATTCTTTCATGTCAGCTGTGGTGATTTTTGAAGCAGCAGGCTGATTTTAATGCTGGCCAAAGTACACATAAGTTATATGAATTCTTATGGAAAAATATCAACTTTTCTTTTATTTCGGTTGACTTTTATGGCTCCTCTCACTGTGGCTTCCCATCAATGTCACAGTGGCCTGATGTCCCCACTGGACAATCATGTTTCTGGTAAAGCAGGATATTACATTTCAAAAGGAAAGTATACAAATAAAATCAGAACCCTTCAGTGTGTCTCCTTTAAAAATGACAATATAATGTACTTCTCTGATTCAGAGGTAACAGCATGAGAAAATAATAGAGATAACTCTTAACCTGTCACAATAGTTTTATTTGCCATCTATTTGTCTGACCCCTGCTTGTATCAAGGTCCTCTCAGACACTTCCCAACACTGGTTTCTCCTTCTGTGTTACCATATCCATTATTGCTCAATCATGGTGTCCAATTTTCCCTGAGAACAAAGACCACAATGAGTCTTTCCCAATGCCTTCATTCGTTTTATGCTTATATTAGAAGGAGAATTCGTGTGAACTACCAGTTAGTGTCTGATAGTAAGTTTTCTGGAGAACCTTGAAAAACTGACTCTTCCTTAAAAATCCTCTCCTGTTTCAGCTGTACTGGGATCATTTGTATCTCTATCTCTATCTCTATCTCTATCTCTATCTCTATCTCTATCTCTATCTATCTCTATCTCTATATCTTTATCTATATCTATATCTATCTATATATCTATGTCTATGTAATATGAAGACCTAGCTCCCATTCATTCCTAGTGGATTAAATTTTTTCTAATTCCTTGTAATCCTAAAGTGATGTTTCTCTAACCACATGCCTCAGGATTTCTGGGACAGAGGATCTTTACTTTAATGAGCTTGCAGGTGGTTTTGTGAACCTCAGATTTGGGAACTAGTTCTTCTCAGACCATTCTGAATTACCCTCATTCAAAGCTTAGGCCTCAGCTAAAGACTAAGCCCATTACTCCATAAGGAATCCCCTAAAAGTCCTGACTATTGTGATCCCTTTATAGTTCCCTCTACTTTTGAGCTGACCATACACAGTGTAAGGAAGTGGTACTTTGCCTCATTAGGCTTTCCAAGACAAGACATCATTCCTTTTCAAATGATCTATAACATCTCTTAAAAAAACATGAAACATTACTTGCCTGAAGGCTTAGAAATGATGGGTTAAAAATTAAAAGCTTAGAATTAGATTTTTTTTTTTTTCAGTTTTATCCCAAGGGCCTCAAATATAGCTTGGCCCATAGTAGATGCTCAATAAATATTTGTTAAATAAGTAAATGCCAAGTACAATTGTTCCCAATGAAAATAGATTATACCTTTACCTCCAATTTCCTCACGGTCATACCTCTTTCCCAGCCTAAAGCCCCCATACTGAGGCTCACTTTTCTTGTTCAGCCTCCTACTGTGCAAGTGTTTTCCAAAAACACTGGGAAAAAAGCAGAGCCTTTTTTAGTCATGTAAGGAAATTTTATCCCCAATTTAGGCAAATATTACGTACTGTTCAAAAAGTGTCTGTCTTTCCCTCAGACTGAATTAGATGCATTTTGTGAGAACAGAAAGGTAGTGATTACTGTGAAGGGTGGTGAGGATGTGATTTGATTTAAAGTCTCATACTTAATTAAAATATTTCTTCCAAAATACTTTGATTTTATAGAAAATAAACCTAATTTATGCCTTAGAGCACATTTAGTATTGATTTCTTCTCTTTATCAAAGGATTTTTTTTCCGTGTTAACCACAGGGTTTTATATATTTAAATATTCATAGGCAATTCAGGTAAATAAGTAAAATAAAGGTATGTTCCATAGGAATAACAATACAAAAAATTAGTTTTTCCAGACTTCCAGATCCTGTTATTTTATACTTTTCTTCTTTCTGTGTAGTCTAAATGTTTGATTACTTCAGTCAAGAGTGATTGCACAGATTTTTAAAATAGCTTTATTAAAGTGAAATTTAAAAATTATGAAGATAACTTGTTTTAAGTATACAATTCAATGATTTTCATTACATTGACAGAGGTATGCAACCATTGCAACCATCGAATTTTAGAATGTTTCCATCATGCACAGAAGATCCCTACTGCCCATTTGCAATCTCTCTCTTATCTCCACCCGTGTACCTTGGCCATCACTATAATACTTTCTGTCTCTGTGTATTTGTGCTTTCTAGAGATTTCATAGAAATTGGAACACACAATACGTGATCTTTTGTGCCAGTTTATTTTATTTAGCATGATGTCTTTTAGCTTCATCCATACTATAGAATGTAGTAATATTTTGTTCCTTCTTATTGTTGCATAATATTCCAACACATTGCTTTATAATATATGCTAGCATGTGATATAACATTGGAAGCAAACATGTTTGAAACTCTGAAGAATTTCTTTTCTTTTAAAATAATTTATGTCACCATAACTTCTGAATGAATTGTAATAAAGGCTAATGATACATAATATCAAATATAATATATAAATTTTATATAATATGTATGATCTGAATATACAGAAAAATCTTACAAAAGCTTATTTTATTTATTCATAATTCATTCTTTAAATATTACTTTTAGGGGCGCCTGGGTGGCTCAGTAGGTTAAAGCCTCTGCCTTCGGTTCAGGTCATGATCTCAGGGTCCAGGGATCAAGCCCCACATCGGGCTCTCTGCTCGGCAAGGAGCCTGCTTCCCCCTCTTTCTCTGCCTGCCTCTTTGCCTACCTGTGATCTCTCTCTCTGTCAAATAAATAAAATCTTTAAAAATAAATAAATACTGCTTTTACTTTAAATTCTTTTACTTAATTTGCATATGCACCTAACAGATATTTCACTTCAACTATGAAGTGTAAAAAGATGAGGGGGAGTTAAGTTTTAATGTTTTCTAACTCATGTCAAGAAAAGAGAAAGACGGGGCACCTGAGTGGCTCGGTTGGTTAAAGCCTCTGTCTTCGGCTCAGGTCATGATCTCAGGGTCCTGGGATCGAGCCCCGCATCGGGCTCTCTGTTCGGCAGGGAGCCTGCTTCCCCCTCTCTCTCTGCCTGCCTCTCTGCCTACTTGTGATCTCTCTCCTCTGTCAAATAAATAAAATATTAAAAAAAAAAAAAAGAAAAGAAAAGAGAAAGACTGTAGTGATAGTATCACAGATAGTTTTAGTTGTCTCTTGACAAATCAAAATATTTAATGGTAAGTGCTTGAGAAAAGATCATTTGGGAAAATTAGCTCTGTGTTAATTCTATAATATTGAACTTTATGTTGGAGAAAGGTAGTATTTTATGCTTAATAATTCTATTTCATTAATAATTTAGAAGGGTTAGGCCAAAATGGAGAAAAGACTAGTCACAACCAGATCTTTCAAAGGTCAAGTGAAAATAGATTGTTGAGGATTATTCTATTTCCTTCAGCCTTCCTGGATTTTCACACCTCACCTCTAATATCTCTTCCTCCATCTTTTTATTATCTATCTGTTTCATCTCAATAGACTTCTTCTCCTTTGTGTTTTACAAAAAGAACTTTGGTGTAGGGTGGGGGTTTCATGAGGAGTCATGAGGAAATAAAAGCAAACTAGTGTATGTGTCCTTCTACCCAGACATCTATTTATCTCCCAACATATGGTGCTGTGCATATCCTATCTGGAAGACATTTGATTAATGTTTACTAATTTAAAATGATACATCAGAGGAGACATGAAGAACTGTGCAATATCCTAAAACGTTCTTTTCTTAATGCTTGAATTTGACTCTCTTGTAAATTTTAAGAATCTTCGGTAACTATTTAGTAGAAGTGTTGTAAGATGGTCCTAAAGAAAGGAAGAAAACTTTCTTCACTATTTTTACTAAATAGATCAAGGAGTCCAAATATTGAGACCCTGTCCACTTAGTGGTGAAAGGGTAAGTGTGTTTTTCCACATCCCTTTACCTGTCTTCCTTCCCTTTACCTTTCATCACGGAATGAAGAAAGAAATCTCATGAATCACATAGCTCACAAATGACATACTGTACATTCCCATAAAATGCCAGTGCTATTTGGGTGGTTTTCTTTCTACAGATTTTAGTGAAAACATGTCACCTCTGACATCAACAACTCTGTGAAATTAAAAAAAAATCAATTAGGTTGAAGAATGTGACCTGGACTTGGCATGCAGAGAAGAGAGGGGCTAAAGAAGTGGTTGTAGGAAATAATCCAGGAGACATGTTTGAAATTAATCCCTAAATTTCTCTTTCCTAATTAGCATGACTCATCTACCTTTTCATTCAACAAATGTTTACAGGGCCCCTTTATTTTGTGTGTGTGTGTGTGTGTGTGTGTGTGTGTGTGTGTGTGTTAGATACAGTACCACATATACAAAAATGAGCCATAGCGACACAGTTTCTATTAAGTAGAGCAAAATGAAAATTTAGAAACTACATGTCAGATAAGTGAACTTACTTTGTTCTCACTTGGAGCATCACCCCCAAGAGGGAAAGGTGAACATCCAACCTTCTATCTCTCTCCCACTTATCTTTCTTTTTTGGTAGCAGAAAGCTCTTTAATTCCTCTTTTGGATTTGGAACCTTCCCTTAAATAAATCCTGTTATGTCTCTCTAACCTATGGCTTATAATAAAACACTATTGTAAAAGCAGACTAGAGAAATTTTAGAATTAAAAAAAAAAATCCCTTTCTTTAGTTTCAATGCCTTGGGTTTTATGATTACGTTCAGGTATGAGCTTCAAATTAGTGTTTATGAAGCCCAAAGCTAAACCTATGTCCTTTTCTTTTTATTTCTTCTGATCTTACCTACAGCAAAATGATACCTGTGATTAAATAGAGGGGAAGTTAGATGCAAAGAATTGATACTGTTACATAGTATATTAAAGACTACAGATGCTATATAAGTGATGTCATGTAAAGGGCAATATGACAGAGGGGATATAGATTCTACCAGAAGAAATGATGGTTTGGGTAGGTCCTACTTTAGTCTAGAATGAAGAAAGTCTTCTCAGAGAAAAGACACATAATCTTTAAGTTAAATTCTTAATGCTGAGTGGCAGTCATTTCACTTAAAAAGGATTGCATATTCCAGAGGGGAAATGATGAAGGATGAAAGATGTGTGGGTTAGTTATATGGTAGAATGTCAGGTAAGAATAAAGGATACTAAAGAGAAAGCAGTCCAGGACCTGGAAGATCTCCTAAAGGCATATTAAGGATTTTGGACCTCCCTATTGGGAGGATATTGAAGGCTTCTTAGTAAGATGTTGACTGTCTTATGCATATGCCACACAGATTCCTGTGGAGAAAAGACCTACTAGAGGCACAGACTAGAACAAGACCTTGAAGGGGAAAGTCTTTACACAGTTATTCCACCAATTAAGGAAAAAAAGGATCATATCTTAAATTGGAGGGACGTAGAGTAGTGACAGTAGGGAAAGGGGTGAAATGTAGTGATCCAAGAGAGATTTAAATAAGATACATTGGCCCCTTTGATTTCATTTTTACAGTGGAATCTAAAAACTGAAATCTCCAGATACCCAGTGCAATGTGTTCCTCAATTATGATAATATTTTGGTGGGTGTCTTTCAGTGGAACTTGGGGCACTTCACCAGCATTGACAATCAGGTATAAGTGTCTGCTTCTTGAGGTCACTCAGGGCAGCTCTTACAAATAGATAAAAGTGAGTCTACAATACTAGCAACAGATCTGACCCAGCTCCTGTGATGAGTCAAACCTACAACTGAAATCTCTTTGCTTGTAATGGTTTTTGACATTGGAATGACTTCTCTGCAAATACGGAAGGAAAATCAAAGTTACAGCTCTTTCGTAAACATCCAAGCTTCTCTGCCCAAATCTGACAACCAGGCTGTGCAGTTTTTGCATGTACTGAGATTCATTTGAGGGATCTGGTGTCATAAGTTTTCCCTAAATCTCTTCTGCACATCCCATCTCTTCTTGGATTGGTTGTAACAGTGACATGGCAGGAAGGAAAGTCAAATAGAATAAAATAAAATATTTTTTTGTTCTTCCTTCACTTGCTTGTCCTCCTATGCTTTATCTCCTTAAAAAAAAAAAA
>CM053604.1:12326493-12356934 GCA_028646535.1 Procyon lotor | reverse complement strand
ACATGAAAAACATGGTGTCCCTGCCTCCAGACTTGGCTGCCCTCACAGGGTGAGAGGGAGTTGGGAGCCTGATTTCTTGAGGGAGAGAATGATGATGGAGTACTACAGTTCCAGGTCAGACTTTCAAAGAGTGAAACTGCCCTCAGGTTCCTTATAAAACAGCAAAGGCAAACATACTTTGCTGCAGCAAATATGATTTTTTTTTTCCCTAAAGGAACACAATTTCACATGGGGAAAACATCCTCTTATTAGCATGACTCTGACCCCACTCATTTCAGAATAATAGCATTAATATCCCTGTTTAAAGAACATGAAATTCTGTCCCCTGCCTGAGTATACGAGACAAGTGGAATTCTTCTCAAATTCAGTTCTATTCAAATATGACCGACAGATACTCCCCCGTCATGGTGGGAAATAGTGCTATAGTATAAACCACTCTTAGTGAACCTATATATTCCATAGGAGTCTTTCTTTGCTTCTACATTTGAAATTAGTTCTTTTAAGAAATATGTGCATGTGCTAGCTTATATTTGTAAATTTGGGCAGCTTTCAATGTGTTTAATGTTCCATGCACTTTGCTCAGTTTCTTTTTTTCCTAGCTTCAAACGTTTCTCCTTTGTATGTTTAAATGATGGTTAACTATGAAGAAGACCAAAATAGACAAAATAATTGTCACTTGTTCTTTTGTCTCTCAGTGGCTTGCTGTGCTATAAATGTATTTAATCTAGCCCAAACTGGGGAGGTAAAACCTAATTTAATAGCTATCAATCACAGGCAGCAGGTCTGCAAGAGGAGAAAATTAAAAAAAAAAAAAAAGTGGTTCTATTGTGGAGTCCTCTCTCAGGAAAAACAAAGTGAAACATTAGACACTCCATATCTTTACAAGACGGAGTCTAATCCCTCTACCAAGTCACACATAATTTGAAACTCTGTGTGTTCCATTTATATGTCACCACTCTTATTTTAAAAAGTATGTGACTGACATGTTAGCTGCAATATTTAATAAGAATTAAATATATTGGGCTTTGTTAGAAGGAAACAGAGCAACATGATATGAGACTTGAGTACTAAATAAATAAAGCCTCCCTATGTGGAGCTAAGCAACTGTTCTTCTTAGCCCCAGCATAAGGCACATGGTTATGCCCTCCCGCCCTTAACAGTGAGACTGTGGTCCTATGTTGCTTGGTAAATCCTTCTAGAAGCTTCTCAATTTTCACTGGTTAAAAAGCCAAAGTCTGACAAATTTGGTGGCTTGCCAGGCTGCATTATTCTTCGTATATTCTCATCCCCTGTCTGCTTTGTTCATCCCCTCCTCGCTCATTTTGCTCCAACATTCCTGCTGGCCTCCTGGTTTTCCCTCTCACATGCCAGGTGCTTTCGCATCAGAGTCTTTGCACTTATGTTTCCTCTCCCCTAACACTTTTTTCTAAGATGTGCACACATCTTCCTTACCTCTTCCAGTTGTCACCATCTCAGTGAGGCTATCGCTGTCACTCTATTTCAAATTGTATTCTGACCATCTCTGGCACTCCCTGACCTACTTCCTTGCTTTTTCTTCATAGGACTTCTCACCATCTAAAATACTCTGTATTTCATGTGTACATTTTGTTTATAGTTTGACTCCCCTGCTAGGCTATAAAGGAAAGAATGTTTCTCACTGTTGTATCTCCAGACCAGTGACTAACACAAGGTTGGCATATGATAAATACTTGCTGAATAAATGAATGAAGAAGAGTAAAACCAGGCTGCTCTGCAGAAGCTGTAAGTAATTTCAAAAGGAAATTGAGCATAATGAAGTTGGTAGAAAGGTTACTTGGGGCAAAGACTAATAACCCTGTGACAAGTAGGTTGAACCACTGAAGACTGTATTACACTAATTCAGAGTCTTTACTTAAACTCTAACTTTCCCCCATCTATTGAACACATTGGTTCTTGTCAGGAGCCAAAATAAGAAATAGGGTAAAGGAGCCAAAGATTCATTCATTCATATATTGATGGCTTCTCAGAAAACCAGGCAGTGTGTAAGGCTCTAGGGACATAATGCTGAATAGGATCTAGTCTCTGTCCTTACTGAGTTCATAGGGTACTGGGGAAACAGATAATAAAACAGTTTGTTACAACTCAACACTCTCAATGGTATGACTGCTGTATAAGCAAAATCCTGGGGGAGGGGAAAAAAAAAGGGTCAGTAAGCTGACCTGCCTATAGGGATTTAGGAAGGCATTACAAAGGAAGTTCGATTTTATCTGGATTTTTGTTTAAGACACTTTCAATTACAAGTAATGGAAAACTCAGCTCAATTAGGCTTAGGCAATTAAGGAAATGTATTGGATCAAGTAGCTGAAAACACCCAAAGGTAGAGAGGAATTCAGGGCTAGAAACCAAAGCTACATGGCCATCTCTCTGTGTTTCTCAGATCTGGTTTCTTCCATGTGGCAGCTTTATCCTCCAGCTGGCTTCTCTCGAGCTTGAAAGTGGCTCCATCAGTGCCACCTCTCATATCAATCTACCTTCCTGCCATGCCATCCTCATCAATAGTTTGTTGTCCCCCAGCTACTTAATAAAAATACAATTGTTAATCTAGGTGGACCACCTAACGTTACTGTTCATTCATTGGGCAGTTGTTGTGGCCGGGAAGTGCCATGGACTGATTGACATATATCGGGTTGCCTGCCAGGCCTATACCCACAAGGGGCGTGGAACTAGGGTCTCTGGCTGATTGCAGTGAGGGCCCACCTTTGACATAATGTGTTCTGGTTGCTCCTTCCCAACCATAGCTACACCAATGGGAAAGGAGAATAATTCTTGCATTGCAATGTCAATATGCCATGCAATCTTAAAGGATCAATAAGAAATTTCCAGGGAGATGATGGAGAAAAGTTATGTTGAACGTAGAAGGAACACCAGGCACCTGGGTAGCTCAGTTGGTTAAGCATCTGCCTTCAGCTCAGGTCATCATCCCCGAGTTCATATATATATGGACTCCATCCATATATACACTACTGGTATTATCAAAGTATAATGCTTGTAATCAGCTCAGCAAGATATAGAGGAAGTTTCAGGAGCAGAGGTTACACTCCCTGTTCTCCAAAAGTTATGGAGACAGTCAAGTTGGTTAACTAGAGTAGCAATCCAAAGTGGTTCATTGTCAAGTCGTGTGTCCCTAACTTTAACTTAGAGGGCAGAGAACTGGAGGATAGAGAAAGACATAAAGAAAGACATAAAGGAAGAGGCAAGAACCTAGAGAAACTTTAGAAGCTGAGTCTGTGTGGAGTAAGTGAAAACAAGCAGAATACATTCTTTATGACAGGGGATCAGCATGTGTTCAGATGAAAGGTTAAGTAAGAACATTGTATGAACAGGAAGAAAGAGGAGAATGGCTACTGGTTATATATATAATGAGCAGTCATCAAAGAATCATGAAATGTTAAGACCAAAAGGTAAGACTTTAGTGTCTTTAATCTAAGCTCTAGACAATTTATTTCTCTTGACTCAGTTTTCTCATTTGTATGCTAGAACAAGCATTTCTTTTTTAATGATGGTACACTAAGGAGCTAAGAGAAAATAACTATGTACAGTATAATTTGTGATCAATATAGGTAGCTTCCTTTCCATTTTCCTGAGGATGATAAGGAATAGGAGGCCTATGATGATGATAATTAATGAATAGAAGGCTAGATTTAACGACTCAATAAGAACAAAATAGAAAAGGAAGGTGGAGAATGGTCATCTAATCCTGACTTGTAATTGACAAAACTGAGGGAAGACTTTTTTCTTTGTTTTTCACTGTACTTTGATAATACCAGTAGTGTTGATTTTCATTTACTGTTGGTAACATCACTAAGAACAATCAGACAAAGTTTTATTAATAGATTTCCCATCGTGATTGATCTGAACATAGCATAAGAGAACCAATGGCCAAATATAAACTTTCCTCACTATCCAACAATTAACTTTTCTGATATTTTTAGTGTAAAAAAAATTGACATTTACATTAAAGTTCATTTTTCACTAACATAGACTCTTTGCCCCTTCTTCAGTCTCAGGGCATTATCTTTTACCTTAAATTTCACTCTATCCAAAACTGAACCTCTTTTCCTAAGCACCTAAGCATTTTTACCTAAGACAGTATCAACCACTAAGATGCCCTAGCTCAAAAAGGTAGTGTCATCTTTGAATGAATAATTCCTGACATTTGTAGGTTTCCCCTCTTTTATTTTTCTGTCTCTTCTTCCGTTGCCCTTCTCCAGGTCACCTCTACTCTGGGAGACCAAAATAGACCCAGTCACCTTTCAGTGCTGTCTGTCTTTCAGCCATCTGATTCCTTGCTCAGTATTACCAGATTATCATGGCCATATTGGCACCATCATCATGACATTCCCCACTTCAATTATTTACAGAGTGTCTGAAAGGTTAGAAAACATAGGATAAATTTATTTTTTAAGAGTATGTTTCCATTAGTTATTTATTGATTACTGAATACCACACAACTTATTAGTTTAACATTATCTGCATTAATTAAAATTCACAGTTTCCTTGGGGCTCCTGGGTGGCTCAGTGGGTTAAGCCTCTACCTTCTGCTCAGGTCATGATCTCAGGGCCCTGGGATCAAGCCCCACATCGGGCTCTCTGCTCAGCGAGGAGCTGCTTTCCCCACCCCCCACCCTGCCTGCCTCTCAGCCTACTCGTGATCTCTCTCTCTGTCAAATAAATAAATAAAATCTTTTTAAAAAAAATTAAAAAATAAAATAAAATTCACAGTCTCCTATGGTTCTGGAAATTGGAAGCAACTTGGCTGGTTGGTTCTAGCTCCATATTTCACAGAGAGCAGTCAAAATATTGGCTCTGTCACCCAGAAGTTTAAATGTGTTTACATGGCCCACTTTGAAGATGGTTTAGTCATGTCCCTGGCAAGGTGGGGCTGGCTTGTGCCAGGCAGGAGACTGTTTCTCTCCATGTGGGCTTCTCCATGAGGCTGCTTGAATGTCTTCACAACCTCAAAGCTGGCTTCCCCCTGAGAGGTGGTCGCAAGAGAGCCAGGCAGAGTCTATATCCTTTTGGTAACTGCAAGTCACATAGCAAGTCACTTCTGCTACAGTCTGTGGTTAGAAGGGAATTATTAAGCCCAACACACATTTGTGGGGAGGGGAAGAGAGAACTGTCAAAGAATTTGCAGACCTATTTTAAAATCACAGTAACCTTAATTACATTTTCCAGGAATATGCTCAATACAATTTTCCTCGATCTCCCGCACCTCTCAGGGTAAAATAACTCTAAATTTAAAGGAATAAGTCCCACTCTCATTCTGAACAAAGTATAGTAACTGTACTGCTTTCCATGTGTTTCCAGGGTTTTGAACACTCTGTAGTGTATCTATTGTACTTCCATAGAAGGAGTCATGTCAGATTGCATTTAGTATAAAACATGTGTATTTACTTTTTCTTCTACTTTTCCAAAATATAGTTCAGTTCAATCAGACTGATCTCATTCTTCCAGTTCCTGTGTTTTTATTATTCCCTCTATAGCTTTACTGAGAACATTTCTCCTTCCTCTGCTCTGCCTTTTCAACCCTCGACAGGCAAATTCAAATCTCACCTTTTCATGAAGAGTTGACTGATACTTCGGCCATTCAGGGTCCCCTCAGTTCTGACAGTTTGTATACACTCATACATGTTTTTACCTGATCATATCTAGTTCAACATGATTTTGTTCATCTTTATATCTGTAACATGTCTTTTCATAGCAGGGATGCATTAAATATTTGTCGAATAAATATTAGATTAAAAGATTTTTTAACCCAACTATCCAAAATATTGTTTCAACATGTCACTGATATAAAAATTATTAATAAAATATTTTACATTTTTGTACTGAGTTTTCAAAATCTGGTGTATCTTTTACATATCTCAACTCGTATGCTGAATTTTCATGAATACTTCATCTGTAAAACATATAGCTCAAAAAAGTACATTTATATAGACTTTACTGCAAAGTACTTAGAAGTTTCCCAATAACTAAACTGAGTATCCATTTTTAAATTTAAATGAAATAACACAGAGCAAGTACATCTCTGTCTCATTAACCATATTTAAAGTGCTCAATAACAGTATATGAACACTGATTATCATATTGGGTAATATAACTCTAAAATCACAAAAGAAAGAGACATACTTGGGTGTGGCTGGGTTGTAAACTTTAACCTTTACCAAAAGCAATTCTGAGAAGTCAGAATAGAAGGAAACATAGCTCATGTCAATACTGTATATTTCAAACTTCACAAATGGAATTTTGTTAGCAAATCGCTGTAATAAGAATTATCCTGGGCCTTTTTATGACAAAGGTCCACATTTTGGTTGTTACATTTAAATTTTTAAGAAGTATAATTTTAAGCATAGCATAGCAAATAATTTTGCTTTCATAACATTTCACAGAAATTACATGGCAATGAACACAGAAGAACATACCTCACATCTCCTTCCAGCCCTCTCTCCCCAATCCTGAATGTATCTCCTTTTTGTCCCTTCAAACTCTCCTCAAAAATCCTCAGCTTATATTTTTCTGGCTCCTCCTCCTCCTCTCTGCTCCTTTCCAAGGCTTTATCATATAAGTCAACTTAAATTCCATCCTTGTAATTTGTCTCTGCACATTCCCCTAATTAAACAAAACTGGCTACCCCACCAAAACCTGAGAAGATCAACATTGAATCTCTTTGATGGGGGCAGAAAATTAAGACAAAAGATCTGGGAAGTCTCTGAATGCCAATATTTTTTAAACTCTATATTAATATAAAGGATGAATCTTAACTTGTGTTGTCTTTAGGACTAAAAGACACTCATTGTTGTCTGTTTTAAAAAAATCTATATATAAAAACAATTGTACAAGACTTTGAAATGGATCAGAAAGATTCCTGGGTATCCTCGGGATCTAAAGGCATTTGTCTTGGTTTTCTGATTCTATTGGCTCTCTGTGTGTTTTGAGGTAAATTATCCATAGAAATTCAAAATTGTGTCCTGTGGAGATTCTGTTCTTCTTTTGCCCTGTGAATATTGATCAGTTTTGCCAATTTTTCATCTAATGAACACATTTATTTCAGCATTCCTGATGGCCTGTGTTTCTATAGTTTAGAAGACTCCTTACAAATGACTCTAGTCTCTCTCTCCTTGAAGTATTTGGAGTGGAAGATGAACCGTTTATCTAACAACAGCAAACTTTTAAAATTAAGTTATAAAATATGGCCTAAAATAAAAGTCAGCAAGGAAAATGAGGAAATGAATACTTGCAAATTTTTAGAGAGTTCAAAATGTGGGGTATGGTATTAGTTAGGAGTTGGGATTCTGGCTCTAAACTACATCAATTCTAGTTTTGCCAGCAAAGAGCTCTCTACATTTGTTCAAGGTATTTAGCTCCTCTGCCCCTGAATGGACTATAATTTTAAATGTTTATTCATTCATTGATCTGTTCATTCAATACATATTTACTGAGTATTTAATATACCCTAGATATTGTTCAAGGCTCTGGCAAACACCAACAAAAGAGATAAAATAAATGAATTCCCTGCTTTGCAGAGGTTACATCCCTTTGGGCAAAACCAGCAATACTTAATAAATGCATTAGGGAATGATTGAGAATTATAAGTACAAGGAGGAAAGCAGATGATATTGAGGGAATAGGGCTCTCAGACACAATTTCTCTATGAAGGTAATATTTATAGACATCTAAATGAAGTTAGGAACCTGCTGGGTAATTCTGTGTTCTTCAGACAGAGGAAATAGCATGAGCAGAGTCCAGAAGCATGTTAACCAAAACAAAACATAAGGAATCCAGTCTTATTGGAAGACAAAGGCAGTGAAGAAACAGGAGGTGACAGTAGACACTTGTCACAGCCATGGAGAATTGCAGTTATTCTAGAAACCTCTTGGTTCCATCTTAACCATGAATCTTTTTATCCACATATGCTATTATAACCACATATTGGTCACATATTGGTCATTTGGAAAACACAGATTCACTAAGTTATGTATGTTTTCCAAAGGTTGTCACATTTCATCATAGTAGGGAAAAAAATCACATTCATTAATATCATCACCAATTTCATCAGTAAAGTCTTGAACTCTTGTAAAATCACCAAGCTCCCAGTGGCAGATAGGAGTTTTTCAAAATTCTGGTATCTATTGGAAAGCTCAAAGTCCATCATTAGCCACAAATTCTGTCAATTGTTTCTTTGAAGACTCACTCTTCATTTTCAAGAAAATGTCTGCCAAATATCCAAATCTGAGTAACTGCAGTTTGTTGGTAATTCTCTCAAATAAAAATATTAGACCTTGAAAAATGTGACTGTTTCAGCTCACAACTAAAACAGTTACACATGTGCCATTCCTTGAGACAAATGTCATACTTGTGTAGGCAACAGAAGTGCATTATATATGCCTATTTTGTTACAAGGAATATTAAAAAGTCATGGCCTCAAGAGTTGAGATATAATAAAAGTAATAATTTTTATTGTTTATTATGTTGATTTGTAACTGAAACTAACCTACTTGGTTCTGCCAGTGTGTGATGGTGAAGAACACAATGAATATTAATACTGTTTGGTGCCACAGCATAGACATTCACAATTTTACCACCTTTGATTTTGTACCATTGGTGTAAATATCACTCCAGTGGAAAAAAGGAAATAACATTTAGTATTATTTTGAAAACAATCTGTCTTGTTGATGCTATTATTTATATCCTCTAGACTGTTAGATTATGAGGAAAATGCAGACAAAGATCCTAAGGTCCCTTTTTAAAGGGTTTTGAATTGGTTTGTGTTTTTTGGGAAATTGTTGTTTTTTGGTTTCTTTTTTGTTTGTTTATTTTCTGGATCGAAACAAGTCTTCACAAAACCCTCTAAATTTCCATCTCCTCAGCCAGGCCTTTGTTCACCAGCCGTTCATCTGCAAGAGAGGTTGGGAAATGTCAACTTCAAGCTAGAAAGCAAGGCCTTATATTTTTAAGGTCTAAGAGATGACAAGCCACTAGCCATGATGGAAAGAATTCCCTAAAGACAAGAGAGAAGGATCTCATGCAGGGCAACAAACTGTAAGCAGTCTACATGTTTGCAGCTAGGACTTGGGCTAATAGTACTAAAGATAGTGAGGATAATGGCTGACACTTATTTAGTCCTTCCATGTTTTAGTAATGATGCCTGGTGTGTTACAGACATTATTTTATTTTAATTCTCTCAAAGTGTAGAAAGGGTGCAAGTTGCTGTGCCAGTTGGCAATTAACTTAAGACTCAAGTTCATATCTGTTAGACATCAGAGACTGTGCTCTTCACTCCACCACCCTGAGCACTTCCTGGACTAATACCTTGGGCTCCTGTAGTTGAAAGGAAATATCTGTTGGGGTGTCTCCTTGAAAGATCCTGGGTTAGAGGATATAATATCAGAAGTTTTTGTTTTTAGTTAGGAAATTGTTACAGAGATTGAGGTATCTTAGATCTATGTCATAGGTTAGTTGCCAGTTATTTCTTTCAAGTGTAGCTAATCAACTGCAACTACCATCTACCCCAGGCTAATAATTTAGCCTCAGTCTAGAATTTTTTCTCATTAAAACAATGCATATAATTCACTTACAGTTTGGTTTATACACAAGAGCTAGAAATTGCTTGAACATTCCTAGCTATGAACGCTGTACTATAACATAACGATTTTTTATAGTAGATATGATGCATGTGTTCATCTCTGTGTGTATATAAACTTACATTTATGTGTGTGTGTAGAAGACTAGAATACTTGGAAACAGAAGAAGACCCAAAACCTAAGTGATGTTCAGAGGTATCTTGGGGTGCTAAGACTGATACAGATGATGTTATGTAATGGAGACAAAGATTCATTCAACCATAGATATTTTCTAGGTAGCCACCTAAGTGACTAGCACTGTTCTAGCCTTTGGAAGAACAGAAGAGAATAAAACAAGTACCTGCTATGCTGGAGCTTATAGTCTGAAGGAGGAAGAAAAATACCGATAAATAAATGTTGTTATGGTAGTAAGTACTACACAAATGAAGCAGGCTGAAGGGAATAGAGGGTGATGGGAGTAGGAGGCACAACGTATTGCATGATATCTGAGTTGTTTGAAGGAGCAAGCTGCACGGACATGCCATTGGGAGAGCTCTCCAGATGAGGAACAGTAAGAAACCCAGTGTGACTGCTAGGGAGTAAGTGAAGTACAAGGGGATCTTCGATCAGGTCAAAGAGATGAGGCAAAGTGGATCATGTTGAAATTTTAATTTTATTCTAAATGAAAAGTAGATGAATGAACATCCACTGGGTTTTGAGCAGAAGAGTAGTGACCTGACTTACATTTTTAAAGTATGACACTGACTGATGGGGCCAGGGAACAGACTGTAAGGGGAAAGTGGCAGCTAGACCACTTCTTAGGAGATCGTTTCAACTGTACAAAGGTGAGATGAACCTAAACAACAGCAGTCAGTCAGAGTCAGCTTCTGGATATGTTTAAATACAAAATCAACATAATTTGGGTGGGAGTATAGATAGACAATAACAGGTGTTCGAAGACAGCACCCTGGGGCCTTCCAGTATATAAAGATTGATAAACTGATAGTTAATAAAAACTAAAGACTGAGAGGAAATAGCCTAGAGGTGGAAAGAGAGCCAAGAGCATCTTACTAAAGCCAAGGAGGACAAAGTGCTTTGAGGAGGAGAAAGCATTTAGCTGTGTCAAATACTGCTGATCTGTACAGTAATATGACAACTAGGAAAGGCTACCAGATTTGACAAGAAGGTGTCATGAGTGACCACAACAATGGAGTGGTAAAGACTAAATTTTTCCTGGAGTGGGCAGAGGGGTTCTTGAATGAGTGGGAGGGAACATCAGAGCAAAGGAGTTGAATTAGAAGGGGATACAGGAAATCTCTGTCCAGGAAGGGGAGTGGGGCCAAAGGAAGGCTTTATTAAAAGCAGGATTTATTCTAGAATGTCCATGTCCTAATAATCTAGTGAAGAGGGAAGAATAATGGTGTAAGAGACATAGGTGCCTCCCAGAGAGAAAATAGGACCCAGAGCATGAGCACAAGAGTCTGTCCAGTATCCAAGCCTGGCTGTGCTTCTATAAAGGGAGAGAGTAATCTGTGCCAGCAGGAGCAGGTGAGAGATTTCATGGTAGGCTCGCATGGTTGTTCCCTTCTGAAGTTCCATTATAAGGCTGAAGACTGTTAGAAACAGCAATAAAGCGTGAAGGGAAGAGGAAGAGAGTTTTAGTCTTGTCTATGCCTGCGACTGTGCTTGTTAGGAAACCAGCATAAGAATGGAGTCCTACTCCCACATATAAAGAGGCACTGGAGGGATTGACAAGCCCTATTGGCCACTTAACACCTTGTCTTTCTCAATGAACTGAACTCCAAGATGAGATATTCCTATTCAGTCTGACCATATCATAACCACAATTATGGTAATATGAAGAGACAGAGCAGTAGAGGGAAATTTGCTGTGATTCATTTACTCTTCAAGAAAGAAATAGCCATTTGTGCTTCTATTGAAGAAATTTGAATTTGCAACCAAGACAAGGCTATCTTTTCTGAATAACTGCTTTTTTTAAAAAAAAATGTAGTATTCTGATTTGGGGGAATTGAAGTAAATCCAGAGAATCCATTTAGCCAGTGAATCTGCAGAGGACAAGTCTTTTTTTCCCCCTCACTCTGCATTTCAAAGCAGTTAGGAATGTGTCCACTGTAAGTAACCTAGAAGATAAAGTATATGCTTTACAAAAATTGAATTATATCAAAGACCTTTTAATGCCTCATTTTAAATTAATAGACCATGATTTGCTTTTTTATCCATGATATGCTGAAGGATCCTTTCCATGTATGTGAAAGTATGTACTTCAGCATCATTGTTTTATTTTTAAAATAGCAGGAGCTTCTGAAAAATAGAGACCTACATTCTCTCTTCATGAAAGGATTACCCTCATGCTTTCTGTTTTCTAGAACTCTGTTTTCTAGAACTTGCCCTCCCTAGAGAAAGGCCCCAGAATCTTGCTAAATTATATAATGGGCCCATGATATAAGTATAGAGAATGAGCTATGAATTAGCACAACAGGCTCATTTCCCTGGTAACCTGATTTTACACTATGCATTGCATTGCTATAAGTAAAAGCAGACAGGATCCTGTGCTCCTTAATTCTCTGTTGCCAGCCTTTCTTAAGCAAATTAGTCCAAGTTTTCTAAGAAGCTGAAAGCGATTCCTTTTCTTATTGTATTCGTATCTGAAATAGGGAAATGTCAATTAACGTCAAATTTGGCAGACCCACTCCAACATGAGCAAGTTCAACTACTTGCTGACTTTTTGAACTGTGACACCTTAATAGGTCTGCCCCAGAAAAAGCTAAATGGAAGTGTTTGGGGAGCCCCTTGGGTTTCCCTTTGAGCATGGGCATAGGAGATTTGTAAAATGGGACAGTACTCACACATCTTCATTCCTTAAAGAGAAAGTCTATGTTTTTCCTTATTTGAGAAAAGTCCAAATGAAATTATTCTAGGCTAGTGGGGAAAAGAAAAGAAAAATGAAACTCAGCTATGTATCTTTACCAGGTAATCTTTAAAAAGGAAAAAGAATTTGGATATAAAGAACCTGCTGATTAAATGCCCTCAAGCAAGGCAGAACAGGCTTGGATTCTAGAGACAACCTCACTGAGCTCTAGCCACCTGCACATCATCCCCACCCCCCGATCTACAACTGTCAACAGTTACCTGATCTCTCACTGTTCTCTCACCTGGAGAATCAGGGGTTCCAACTCTAAAGTTCTACACATTTGCTGACCACAGATCTCATAGAGTTTGAATTCTATATTCATGAATCCTATCCAAATCAGCACCACTTAATGCCACTTGACTTCACCCCCCACCTTTGGCTTTGCCCTTGAAACTGCTTACTTGCTAAACAGCATCATCATCTTAGAAAAGCAGGAGAAAGGAGGGAAGAAAGAAAGGGCAAAGGGGAAAGAGAGGAGAAGGAGCAAGAGGAAAATAGGACTTGGTAAGAGGGCATTTGTTTGAGATGAGCAGTCTAGCCCACCTTCGCATGCCGTAACCCACCCTTCTCCCATTGCCCCAACAAAGTCCAGCTCAGATGCTATCTCCTCCCTGACTGGTATTCTTGTTTTCTCTATACCAGTGCAATAGGTTTACTACTAATCTCTTTTTTGCCTGTATTTGTCCCTCTGGAAAGACTGAGGCCTTTGTTGTGGAGGAATTGGGACCTTCTTACCCATATCCCCCCACAATGCTTTGCATAACGTCTAAGGCGTAAGCTTTCTGTGAATGCCTGCCTGGGGAAAGACAATGAATTCAAGTGAACGCTGAGAAAGTCCTGCTTAACATAGAGGCTGTCACTACTTTCTTCTCTACTGGATGGATTCTAGGACCTTGGGTTTAAAACCATGTAGAGTTAGGAGAAAGAGAAAGAAATTTGGAACATCAGCTTGATAAATACCATGTGTCCTCTTTTCTCTATTAGGCATGAGCTCTACCTAGCCCTTATTCCCCTAAAGGTAAGTGGGCAGAACACCTGACTACATCCCATGATTTAATTGTCTCGGTGCTATGGTCAAATGTCTCTTTTCTTCTGCCACTGGCCTTGCTCAGCATGTGGAGATAACTTCCTAGAGAAGTTAGGATTAGAGTTGTCAGACTTCCCAAATAGTTTGTGGGACATATTTGTGCTGAAAAGTTACTCACTGTCTGTCTGAAATTCAGATCCAACCAGACATCTTGTATTTACCTGGCAATCCTAGATAGGACTCAAGTGGCTTACAACCCAGTTCAAATTGGCTTCAGCAATAACAATAAAACAACAAGAATTTATTGGTCCACATAACCGAAAGGCCAGGTGGTAATTCTGGGCTTCAGGTGGGACTTAATTTAATATGTCATTAGGAATCTATTTAATCTCTTAGCTTTGTCTTCTACCTCAATGACTTGATTTTCTGGCTTCCCATGGTGCTAGGTGATTTCAGACAATGCCTGCCTCACGTCCTGCTAGGGCCAATCTCACAATCACAGTGGGTATGAGCCTCTGCCTCCTGCCCAGTGGCCCCAGCAGAAGCTGGCTTATGCCTCCTTTGGCCACACACCTGACCCTGTGCTTACACCCTGGCCGGGCCAATGCCATGTTCTGACTAGTGGGACCTGAGCCCCATGTCCCAGCCTTAAGCCCCACTGGAGGTACCTGGGCTCATGGTGGGAGAGCAGTAGTGCCTTATGAACTAAATTTTGGTGCCCACATTTTCTCAGACAAAAAGTAGATGCTGGGTGACTGATGTAAAATGAAGAAAAAAAAAAAAAAACAGAAGAGAAAAACTGCTCACCACACTTGCTATTGGTTTCTAAACCTCATATTGGTTTTTGTTTTGTTTTGTTTTGTTTTTTAAGAGGTTTTGAAAGAAGAGATGGCAGCAAAAGTTCTAGGTGCTAATTCCAATTGTTCTGCAAACCTGTTCAAGTTGCTTTAACTTTGTATATTAAGTTCCACACATGTAAAAGGAAGAGCTGGGTGGTAGGTGGTTTTTGAAGTCCCTACTAGTCTAACACTTCCCGGTACTGTGAATGGTACCAGGAGGGAGTTATGAAAAAAATACAGAGAGGAATTCTAGTGCATTCGATGTATTTGGGATCGAAGTGCCAGTACTGGAAGGATAGTCTTAGTATAAATGAAATGAGCTGTATTCTGGGCTTCAGGTAGGACTTAATTTATTATTCATTTCATACTAACTAGTTACTCTGTTAGGTCTCTTCTTTTGTGGCTTCTTTTTGGCTATTTAAAAAATAAATTCAACTCCATGGAAATGTGCATATGTCCATGTGCATGTGTGTATCTGTATCTATTAAAATTACTGTTCAATTGCTAACACTAAGTTGGTTTTTCTCTCCAAATTAATTTTTTAGAGAGGAAAAAGAAACAAATCTCAGAGGAATGATCAAACTCTTGTGATTTTATTTCAACATAGCTTCTATTAGAATGACATAGATCATCTTTGTGTCATGGGATTAATAGTAATTTGTGAGCTTTTGAAAGCCCTTTGAAATGTTCAGATTAAAGGAATTAAGTTCTATTTTAAAATAACACATCTAATCACAGGTTTTTCTGAACATTCAAATGAAGAAGAAAGTCATTTTCCCTTCTTCCTTCCTTCAGATATATATCTATATCTATCCATCTATACATATATAGATATAGATACTTAATTTGTTCTCTTACCACAGAGCCTTTAAGTTCAAAGGCAGTTTTCATCATTTTGGCTTAAACTCAAAACAGACCTGAATAGACTTGGCCAGACTTAACCTTGACAAAAAAAAAAATTGAGTGTGACAGCCCAGGCCTTGGTTAAAATTGCAGCTGCTTGTAATAAACTTGTGAGGTCTAGCTTTTCAGACTCCTTTAGCTAACTCCCCAAATCATCCCTGTGGGGAGTGACCCCGTGGTGTGTGTGATTGTGTTTCCCTCCAAGTTTTGGAAAATAGCTTAAGTAAGTGCTGACACAGAGCTTTCTGTACCTTGCTATCTTAGAATGACATGTCATTTTTTTGGATGTTTAATCCATCACCCCCTTCAATTTGTAGGTGCAAAGCAGAGCCCTATTTAGGGAAGAATGACATACCCACGGGCAGAGAGCTATCAGAAACAGGAGCTCCCACTTCCATTTTGATGTACAACACCCATTCTATAAGAGTTAATGTGATCATTAATCTGCCATATTTAGCTTTTTGACACAATCATCAAATCCATTAAACTAATTCCAGATCATTGGGTAAGTCAGAGGCAAAGTTATATTTGAAAACATATTTAAAATATTATTATTAACACAGATTATTAAATCTCTAATATCTTATTTTGAGGAAGAATGTGATGAAAGTGCTCAGGATGTTATTGATAAATGTGACAATATGATTTCATGGATCCAAGTATGAATCTCAATGTTTCTCTCATTCCAGGTGTTCCCATGATCTTTTGAATAATTAAAGTGCCAAGGGAGGGTTTGAAATAGATTTGAAACAGCAGAGCCAGATCTGATGATGTTTTCCAAAAGTTGTCCTCTAGCTATTTGGACATAGTTTATTAACATTTAGGTACCAAGTTTCTTTTATTTCAGATTTAATTTTTAAGAGGCCTGAATTTGAATGTGTGGCTTTGCCTTCCAAATTCTTTTTTTATTGTAATTTTTTTCCCTTTTTACCTCAGCTAAAGATTCAGAAGAAATAGCCCCATTGCAGAGACAGATGCCATGTAAATATTATGTTTTATTTTGCCCTCTAGGAAAGCATGTGAAACTATATTGGTTTTCCATTGTAGTGGTAATAAATTACCAGAAACTAAATGACTTGAAACAAAACAAATTTACTCTTCATAGTTCTGGGCATCAGAAATTAGAATTAGTTTCACTAGACTAAAGTCAAGGTGTCAGCGGGGTTGGGTTTCTTCTAGAATCTGCAAGCAAGACTCTGTTACCTTGCCTTTTGTGAGTTTCTAAAGATCTCCCACATCTCCCAGCTCTGACATTGCACCTGCTTCCAATTTTCTAGCTCGTTCTCTGACCCCAACCTGCCTATCTCCCTCTTGTAAGAATCATTGTGATTCGGGGTTATGGACATTGGTGAGGGTATGTGCTATGGTAAGTGCTGTGAAATGTGTAAGCCTGATGATTCACAGACATGTACCCTGGGGCAAATAATACATTATATGTTAATGAAAAAAAAAAAAAAAGAATCATTGTGATTACCTTAGGCCCACTTAGATAATCCACACACAGTCATTAGTGACTTTAACAAGACATGGCTCCACTCTTCATTATCTGTGTAACTTTTGAAGGTTTACCTAATCGGCTTTCAGTGTCAGAATCCTCATTTTTTAAAATGGGATAATGAGAATGGCCACCTCACATGGTTTGGGGAAGAATTAAATGAGATCACATATATATGGTCTTTAGAACCAGTTTTTCCACAAAGGGCATGTGAAATAATATATATCATTCATCCATGAAAAGCAAAATATCAAAATGAGAAAGCATGTTTCCACTTTGAGAAGTTCCTGGATAAGATGGAACCAAAGTGAAAGTTTATGGAGAATAAATTTTATTTTAGGCCAAATAGATGGTTTAAAACTTTGAAATGACTTGAAGTGTCAAATTAGGATTCATTATAGTTTCTTTGAAGGTTACTTTCCACCGTATCATTTACAAGGAAGTGCTTAGATAATTTGATGATGATGATTAGCTTCCTAATAATATAAGGATTGTGGCTTATTTTTTATGAGCCTTGTGCTTGGCACAGATGTTCAATAAATTTGAATTTAATAAAAGAGTGCCAAAGCATGCAAACCAATTTATTCAACAACATTAAAGGATAAGTGTCAGCCAAGACTTTTAAGTTATAGGGGAAAAACATAACCGAATCAAAAGGGAATTTATTGGCATATATTACTAAGAAGAACATTGTGGCTGGTTCGAATCAAAGAATGATCTGTAGAAATGAGGGATCTGGAGATTAAAACTGGAACTCAAAAGTAGCAGGACTCTATCAATCTCTTATTTTTTGTTTTCTCTGCTTCCCCTTACAGTGGTCCCCCTTTATCCATGAGGGATATGTTCCAAGGCCACCACTGGATGCCTGAAACCACAGAGAGTTCCAAACCCTATATGTATATTTTTCCCTATGCATACATTCCTATGATAAAGTTTAATGTATAAATTAGGCATAGTAAGACATTAACAACAATAACTTCATAATAAAATAGAACAATTATAAAAATAGACTGTAATAAAAGTCATGTGAATGTGGTTTATCTCCCTCTCTCCTTAATACCTTATTGCTCTATACTCACCTTTCTTCTTGTGACGATAGGAAATGATAAAATGCTTATGTGATGAGATAAAGTAAGGTGAATGACATAGGCCTTGTAACATAGTGGTAGGCTACAATTGACATTCTGATGATCTGTCCTAAGGAGAATCATCCACTTCAGACCACAGTGGGCCATAGATAACTGAAACCATGAAAAGTGAAATCTCAGATAAGGCAGGATTAATGTAAATGTTGGTGTTGCTCTAGCCTCCTATAATGAGCCTTCTTAAGTGACATGGAATATAGGGGTTTCATATTCCCAGGTTAGCAACCTTGCCGGATAAGAGAATCCCAGAGAAGAACATTGACTGAACATAATTTTTAATTTTTTTTTGTTCTCATTAATCATTGCTACCAGGAAAATAGAGTCCTCTGATTAGTTCTGGGTCACATGACTCATTATATAGTTTGTGTGTGTCAGGTGTAGGGAGAAGTTGAAGAAGTAGAGATAGGACCATCCCCAGAAGAAAAGGGAAAACAGAAAAGATTGTCACTCACAAGGTACTATGGTTTATTATAAGAGCTAAGGAGTAGTAAATTTTTTAAGTTTAAATATATTTTTTCAGGAGTGCCTGGCTAGCTCAAATGGTAGAGCCAACTTGATCTTGGGGTTTTGAGTTCAAGTCCCATGTTAGTTATAGACATTACTTAAAAATAAAATCTCCCCCAAAATAATAAATAAAATAAATATTTTTCCTTTTCTTTTTTTTATTATGTTCAGTTAGCCAACATATAGTACATCATTAGTTTTTGCTCAATGATTCATTAGTTGTGTATAACACCCTGTGCTCATCACAACATTTGCCCTCCTTAATACCCATCACCCAGTTACTCTGTACCCCCCTTCCCTCTGAAACCCCCAGTTTGTTTCCCAGAGTCCAGAGTCTCTCATAGTTTGTCTTCCTCTCTGATTTCTTCCCACTCAGTTTTCCTTCCCTTCCTCTGTGGTCCTTCACTCTATTCCTTATGTTCCACATACATGCAGTGGAATTTTACTCAGCCGTCAGAAAGAAATGCCTACCATTTGCATTGACGTGGATGGAACTGGAGAGGGTTATGCTAAGTGAAATAAGCAGAGAAATATAATTTCCTTTTCATATAGTGAAAGAAATATTGCTTTCCTCAAACACTGAAATAACTCATGACCATTATGGAACCACAGATTTTTACTTTCCTTTCCTAAAGTTGTTCAAAGACTCTGAAACTTTTTTTGGGAGGGGGGACAAAGTGAGAGGGAGAAAGAGAATCTTAAGCAGGCTCCATGCCCAGCACAGAACCCAACATGGGGCTTGATCTCATGACCCTGAGATCATGACTTAAGCCAAATCAAGAGTTGGAGGCTTAACGGACTGAGCCACCCAGGTGCCCCTGAAACTTTCCATAGGTTCATAATTCTTCCCCTAAATGCTATTCAATTGATAAACTTTTTAAAGTAGAAGTTTGTTTTAAGGGAAATACATAAAACTTAACACAGTAGACAGGTGGGAATTCAATTAATACTTGGTAAATAAATGGATTATTTAGACATTTTGATCAGTGGATGTGGGACCTTAAGTCTTCATGTAGATTTATATAGATTCTGGATACCTATATGATTAATTATTGGACTGTAATCAACACTTTATTAAGGTGTCTTTAAAATTAGGTACCTAAATATAAAACGTTTTATTTGTTAGATTGGTGGAAAACTTCAATTAAGGCACTAGGGAAACTGATAATCAAGACTAGAGAAGAAAATCATGAAGCATTCTAAAACTAGCAGCACAGCATGATTCAAATAGTTAGGAAGTTAAGACAAGATTTTGATAAACCTATCAGTCGTTCATAACTTGAACTTCTTGAGTTTCAAATCCATAGTTACCCTTGGTCTGTGGACAGCTTTGTTTTGTGGACCAATAAACTATGGACATCAAGGCCTGCAATACTATATTACTTGCAGCACAGGTTTCTAGGGGTTCATTGGATAAAGAGCCTTCTCCCTTATTCTTTATGACAGGCTTTCTAAAAACAGCCACCTGTGTATAGGTGTAGCATGACTACGCCCAATGATGTCCCTTCTTTCCTTTGCTTCCCTATAATCAAATTTTCTTCTATAATGAGAACTTTGTTACAAATTTTGAAGATAAGATTTCAGAGTTAAATTAATTGAAAAAAGTATCTTCTAGAACTTCTTCTAAGGAAGAAAGAAAGAGAAAAATGCAACACCCAAGCATTAAACTACTTTTGACCTGACTTTTAGATTGTGTGATGTGCCTCACTAATGATACATATCTTTTCTGGTGAACATTTGAAAGAAATATTCCAATAATGATTTGACAGTCCTCTTTAACAAATATATTTCAGGATACAGTCACATGTCCACCTACTGATTAAATTTTCCAGGAGAGAGAGACAAATCTTTGAACAGTACCTCATCACAACAAATTTGATTCCATTTTTATGTTTATTTTTCAATGACAGGCCTAATACCTAAATCAATGTGTTTAAAAAGAAGCCTCCTTAGGTTTCTTCAAGATTGATTGCCTTAGTTACATTATTGCTTCAGGTATAATCAGAAATATTTGTCTTCATGTCATTGCAACGGAGATATGGGATAGAATATGCTAATGTGCCTGTCTTTGTACATAATGTTTTATTAGTGTTTTGTTTGTTTCAGTCTCTTAATTAGTGACAGTCATTTAAAGCCATCCATCTTTGTTCAGATTTATGCAAATATTGTAAGTTAATAATGAGAGTTTCAAAGGACCCTGTTTATTAGCTTTTATTTTGAGTTTGTTAGCCTGTTATTTTGTTCAACTAAATAAAATGTCTTTCTTTAAAGCTATAAAGCTAAAAATTCATCAATCAAATAATTATTGAAAGCTCTTCAGGATAGTTTTGTGCTTCACCTCAGAGTACAGATACTGTTTGTGAAATTCAGTGGCTCTTCCTCTATCTCATTATTGTTTCTACTCCAGTGCAGCTCCCACCCTTATCTTAAGGGATGGCTCAGGAAAATGATAAGGTCCTGTTAATGTGGACTCCCCAAATGCCATCTTGAATGTATTGACTTACTGCAATTTAAAACCAAATCCTCGGGGCACCTGGGTGGCTCAGTGGGTTAAACCCTCTGCCTTCGGCTCAGGTCATGATCTCAGGTCCTGAGATCGAGCCCCGTATCGGGCTCTCTGCTCAGTGGGGAGCCTGCTTCCCCCTCTCTCTCTGTCTGCCTTTCTGCCTACTTGTGATCTCTCTCTATCAAATAAATAAATAAAATCTTTAAAATAAATAAATAAATAAATAAAACCAAATCCTCATAGTTTACTAATGGTAATTGGAGTTAATGCTATAGAGGTTGATTAAAATGCTTGTTGGTACTATATGAAATGCTCCTTAATTATAATCTTCTTAAGAGTTAGCTCACACAATCAAGGCAAAAATTATCACTTAGCTTACAGCTTTGCATATTCATTGTGCACTTACACCTTCATATCTGGGTTACATTGTTTTGTCTTAAAACTCCTAAGGCAGATAGCTTAGAGGTGCTAACGTGCAATTCTCAGCAGTGTATTGCTGGCATTATTCCCATTTATTGTTATTATCAAGACTCTATCATGCCAGGGAATTTATGAAGATCAGTAATTCCAGTAAAATATTAGAATTGCTTTCCTTAAAATCCAGGTTTTTTCAGAGACTATGGTAGTGAGTTTAATGATATGATCCTTGGGCTCAGGTTATTTGTGCCACATTTTTAGCCACATTTTTAGCTAGACAAATTGCTTCATTCGCTGATTGTTAGTGTTCTAATCTAAAAAGTGGGGATCATGACACTAATTTGAATGACTACTTTTTAAATATTAGAGATTATAAATATGAAGTATTTGGAACATAGTAAGTGCTCTTTACACACCAAGAGGGTATAGAAATTACTTCATATTAGTAATATTTGATGCTCAGGTAATCCAATTAAAAGAGAACAAAGGATCTGAAGAGATGTTTCTCCAGAGAAGATTTTTTAAAAGGCCAACATGTACATGAAAAATCTTTAAAATCACTAGCTATCCTAGAAACAAAAATCAAAACCACATTAAGATACCAATTACACCCACTAAGATAGCTATAATAATAAAAAAAAATACAGATTAAAAACAAATGTTGGTAAAGAAGTCAAGAAATTGAGCCCTCATGAACTATTGCAGAGTATAAAACGGAACAATCACTTCAGAAAAAGAAGTCTGGCAGTTCCCCAAAATGTTAAATACTGAGTTACTGTATGACCTAGCAATTCCTCTCCTGGGAATAATACCCAAGAAAAATGAGAACAGGTGTCCACAGGAAACTTGCATGAGAATGTTCATAGCAGCATTATTCATAATGGCCTAAAAGTGGAAACAACCAAATGCCCACCAAATGATGCATAGATAAATAGAATGTGTTACGTACAATGGAATGTTATTTAGCAATAAAAGGGGGTGGTGATGACACAGGCTACAACATGGATGAACCTTGAAAACACTGTGCCAAATGAATAAAGTCAGTCACAACAGACCACATATTATATGATTCTGTTTACCTGAAATTTATATGAAATATCCAAGGTAGGCAATTGTATAGTGCAGTTGCCTAGGCATGAGGTATTGGGGAGAAATAGAGCATGACTGCTAGGGGGTAAATACAGGGTTTTTTGTTTTTTGTTGGTTTTTTTTTTGAGAGGAGAGGGAAGATGTTCTAAAATTGATTGGGGTGATTGTTGGGCATCAAAGGGTGAATTCTTTGGTACTTGGATTGTATTTCAATAAAGCTGAAACAAAAAAGTGAAAAAGTAATAATTCATACATACTTTGAGTACTTAGTACATGAAAAGGGATATATATAAATTATCTCATTTATTCATTGAAGCAGCCCTTTTTATGAAATAAGGACTTTTTTTTAAAGATTTTATTTATTTGACAGAGAGAAACATAGCGAGAGAGGGAACACAAGCAGAGGGAACGGTAGCGGGAGAAGCAGGCTTCCTGCTGAGCAGGTTGCCTGATGTGGGGCTCTATCCCGGGACTCCGGGATCATGACCTGAGCCGAAGGCAGACGCTTAACGACTGAGCCACTCAGGTGCCCCTGAAATGAGGACATTTTTAAACACCATTTTCAAGCTGGAAAACTGTAATTTAAAGGTATAGCTTATGAGTGGGATAGTTGGGGATTTTAACAATTATATTAATATATAACATTAGAACAGATTTATTATATCCATTCATATACTGCATATATAGAATATATTATTATACTATAAAAATAAAAATATTTTATAGTAATGGGATACAGTGTAGTTTTACTTACCTGTAGCTAATTTACTAACTTCCCTTTTTCCTGCTCAGAAGCCTGTTCTCAGGCAACAGCTCTCCCAATTATTGGGTATTATATGCAAATGCCTCCAAGCCTATACCAGGGAAAGGAATATATTTTGTTTTCTGCTTATTCACCCTTCTGAGCTCTCCCTGTCAGTAATGCAAGCCAGGATATTCAGGAGCAGAGAAGGTTCATGGATAAATAACTGCTTAGCACAACACCTGTCACTAGTAAGCAATTTAACAATGGTTGACGTGGTGTTTTAATATTTTTAAGTATCAAGCATTAGTAGAATATGTCTATAATAAACATTTTTTATTCAATCATCTTAACATATCTATGAGGAGAGAGGTAAAGTAACCAATTCCTCCTGGTTTGCTGGGGACTTTCCCCTTCTAGCACTGAAAATCCCACGTTCCCAGACCCATTTAGTCTCAGGCAAACCAGAATGGTTGCTCAGTCTTAAGACAGGATTCATAGTGCCTTACCTCCTGAGCTGGGAATTTGACAGTGCGCACTGCTCTTTTTTGCAAAAATGGAAAGTTTTAAAAGTGCAATTTCTAATTCTCACCCCCATTTTACAAGTTGTTTTTCATGACCTATCACTTGGTGATTGGATCACCAGGCTCCATGAAGGGAAGCTAAAGACATTCTCAGAATAGTAACCAGGTATGTTTTAGGTGACATCAACAAAAGTATTGATACATTGATTAAGCACACCTGAAATCTGGTATAGACTATAGTTACATGTTGCATAGAAGCTTTTATATTGAAGCAAAGAAAAACACATCTTCTATTTAAAATGTCAGACTGATCATTGTTCCTCATTTTTCTCTTGGCTATAGAATGACATTTCCATGAACACTCATTTCTAGTTTAGTGATACAGAAAAACACAATAGCTATTACCAATTATTTAGTTCCTACCGAGCTGTCCATAAAAGACTTCTGAAAGCAATGGCATCAATTGATATTCCTAGTCTTCCTCTCCTGCCTGCTCTATTTAAAGATAACATTGTCTGAAGCTTGGCATGAAATTAATCCATCTTCAGGCTCTTGCCTCCAAAAGGCAGTTTCTGTCTTCACTTCCTACATCTCATACCAAAAGGAACTTATTTCTCTTTGGGGAGAATTCAAAGTTTAGGCTGTGTAAGAAGAGGGATAGTGTCCAGGACATGAGTTTTCCAGAAATTATTTCCTTGAAGATAATAAGGCCAGATAGGCAGCTCCATGGTGAGCTAACTAGCCTGGGTGTACTGTCAGAAGGTATGTTAGCCTTCCAAATATTTGCACAGTGTCTAGCATGGTGCCTGGCACCGTAGGCACTTAAGGAATGCTAACGTTCCCTTACTCACTTGAGGGGTGAAAGACAAAGCACATGGAATTCAGTGCTCTGTGTTTGGTGAAGCTTCTAACAAGGTAGGATTCATGAACCTTTGGGACAAAATTTTCCTGTTCTTTGCAGGCATGGCATTGCCTAGCAATGTGTAGCTAATGGTAACACTTAGGAATACTTTATAGATTAAGGAATGAATTAATGAATTTCCATGCCGTGGCGTATATCACTGGAAGAAATTGTGTGGTTTGCCAACAGGTGATGTAGAAACCTTGGAGAGTAATTTTCCTAAATTTTTTTAAGGCGATCTCATAGTCTATTCACCCCTATTTAGAATATAAACAGCACTCAAATTGTAGCCTAAGTTGTAGATCAATTTAAGGGCCAGATGACTAAAGGCAAACACAACAGAACAGGAATCATCTGTCTCATGTCCTTTTTGACTTGAGCAATAGGCAAGTTTTTATATTGTTTTTAGAGTATCTGCTATTAAAAAAGTCACACCCCAGAATTTATATAATCTACTATAGACTATAATATCTTGTTTTAGAAAGAGTTTAGAGTAATATTCTTTTCTTGGTTGATGAGTATTAGATCATCAAGTTCCTATGATATACTTTGTTCTAATTCTCTCTAAGTTATATCCACTCAATCCCTTGTTTGATCCAGTTTTGATGTATTCAACAAAATCATGAGAAAACTAGACACAATTACTTAGCGGTGCTTGGGATAAAGGCCTTTCTCCAGTAAATGTTTTAATCTGGCATTCCACAAATAAATCCTGTAGATTAGATTTGTAACATTTCTGGCTGGCTCCATCTAGCACTTGACCCAATGAAACACCATCTTCTCTAAGCTTCACAGTCCAATTCAATACTTTGATGATAGGGATGTTGATTATGATGATGGTATGATAATAATGAAAACAACATTTCCGAGCACTTATTATGAGGCTGAAATTTACCTAGATGCTTTAAATATCTGAATCCTTTTATTCTTCATGATCATCCTATAGGTTCTGGCATTACTCGTTATGGAGATGAAGAAACTGAGTCTCAGAGAAGTAAACTCTTTTGCTTGAGGTTATTCCACTGGGACATGGAAATTCAAATGCAGGTGTTTTGGTAAGGAGCCCACATTCCTGACCATTGCATTATATGAGCTTCTTTCTGATGCTCTTATTTCCTGCTAGACCCAGTATCCTTCAGGGAGCACCAGACACTTGTGTGGGGAGCACTCTCTTTAACGCCTATCCCTCCTCTATTCAGTTGCTCCTAGTTCTATCTTTCAACCTTGAAGGGCTTTATCAATGAAGTCCCAGGAAGCCCCGCTTCATTACAGCATAGAAGATATATAGGGGGAGATTATCCTCAGGAAAGAGACAAAACACCCCTCCCAGTTCTAGGACTAATTCAGTAAATCATGTTGCAAATACATCGAGGTAATGATATTTAGCTATAATCTGTTTCATTGCCCCTCCCAGTTTTCTCCCCAGGAAGCTCAGCTACTTAAAACAAAAATTCCATTACCTCCAAAACTATTTTTATGCAATAGAGCCAGCATTGTCATCCATAATTCAAAGAACTTTGAACAACTTGATGTTGTTAAGTGTCTTACTCAGAGTCAAATGATGATGCCAATTGGCAAATCCTTTGGATCAGTTCTGCCCCTTTTGAATCACTGTGATTTGTGCACAGACATGAAATGTTCAATATATACTGAGAGGCTTCGACTTAACAACATGCTACATGTTATTCCACATTGATCTGGGATGAGATTTTACTGCCACATTTATCTTCTCGTACTTCGGGGTTAAATTTGTCTCTGTTCTCTAGGAGTTCAAAGTCTTCCCACTGTTTACTGTTTCATGTTAAAGATGGATGATGTGAATTTACAATCAGAGTCAGTTTGGATGGCTCAACATTATTAATTCAACAAAAATATCTTATATCTGCACTGGTTCAGCCCCTGCTGGAAAAAGTAGTGGACAGATAAATTTCCTATTTCCACAGAAATTCAGTTAGAGTGTGGGGAGGGATGATGGGGCAAGTACCTAAGTAAACAGTGTGGTTTAAAATAGGAAAAGTGAACCCAAAAAACAAATAACCCAATTAAAAAGTGGGCCAAAGACATGAACAGACATTGCTCCAAAGAAGACATACAGATGGCCAACAGACACATGAAAAAATGCTCAACATGACTTATTATTATTGAAATGCAAATGAAAACCCCAATGAGATATCATCTCACACCTGTCAGAATGGCTAAAATTAAAAACACAAGAAACAACAGGTGTTGGCAAGGATGGGGAGAAAAAGAAACCCTCTTTCCCTATTGCTGGGAATGCAAACTGGTGCAGGCACTCTGGAAAACAGTATGATGGTTCCTCAAAAACTTAAAAATAAAACTATTTTATGATCCAGTAATTGCCCTACTACTGAGAACTTACCCTAAAAAATACAAAAACACTAATTCAGAGGGATACATGCACCCCTATGTTTATTGAAGCATTATTTACAATAGCCAAATTATGGAAGCAGCCAAAGTATCTATCCATAGATGAATGGGTAAAGAAGATGTGGTATAGATAAATACAGTGGAATATTATTCAGCCATAAAAAAGGGTGAAATCTTTATGACATGGTTGGAGCTAGAGAGTATAATGTTAAGAGAAATAAGGCAGTCAAAGATAAGCAAATATCATATGATTTCACACATATGTGGAATTTAAGAAACAAAACAAATAAACACAAGGAAAAAAGAGAGAGAGACAAAGTAAGAAACAGACTCTTATGTATAAAGAACAAACTGATGGTTACCAGAGAGGAGGTGAGTGGGAGGATGAGTGAAGTAGGTGATAAGAATTAAAAAGCATGCTTATCATGGTGAGCACTGAGTAATGTATTTTAAAAAATAAGATAAGTGCTATTTAAAAAAATCCTAGGGTAATATGATAGATATCACCATGATGGAGTAGAGGACGGTTCATTTCGATAAGTTAAAGAGGACTCTTCTGAGGAGCTGATGTTTCAGGTGACACATGAAAAGTAAGAAGGAGATAGATAAGCTAAAACCTGGTAAAGAAAGTGTTCCAGGCAGAGAAACAGCAAGTGCAAAGACCGTGAAGCCAGAGTGAGTTTGGCTTGTTCCTGAGGAGTGGCAAGGAGCTGATGTTGCTGGGGATGAGTGAGATCAGAGGATGGAGAATGTAACTGAAGGAGGTGTAAAAGGGAAGCATGTGCTTGATCACACTGAGCTTTGCAAGTAAAGATTATTTGTTTACGTATGTATTTGTTTGCTTATAAGTTTACTTACTTATATAAGTAAGTGTGAAAAGTCCCCAAGGCTCTTTAAGGAGGGCCATGACATTACCTGATTCAGGTTTTTCAAAGACTCTCCTGGCTGTTGCAGAAAGATGGAGGAATGTAGAGCTAGAATAGAAACAGGGAAATCAATCTGTAGGTATTTGTAGATAAGCCCCTAAAAGGCAGCAAAACACACTGGGTGACTCGTAACTCATCTGTACTGGGTGTTCAGGTTCTTTCAAGTGTCACACTCTTCCTTGGACTCTTCCTTGGGCTTTTCCACACATCCTTGCACATATTCTTTTTCTAAAATACTCCACCCTCTTGTTTGCCTTGCTCCCCCTACTCAGCCTTCAACCTAGATGTCAGTCTCTCTAGGGACCCTTCCATGGCCCCCAAATTAAAACTAGTTATCCCATAGCACCCTCAATTCCCCTTCTCATGAACTTATTTCCTCTCTTTTTTGGTCTTTGCTTCTCTCTGTTCCCCACTGGACTGTATGTACACTGCTGGAAGAAAGATCTACAGCTTTGATACTGCATTAGTTTGCTAGGGCCGCCATAACAGGATACCACAGACTAGGGAGTTTAAACAACAGAAATTTACTTCACCACAGTTCTGGAAGTGCGAGATTAAGGTGTTAGCAGGGTCAATTCTTCTGGAGGCCTCTGTCCTTGGCTTGTAGTTGGCTGCCTTTTCACTGTGTTCTCAGGTGATCTTTTCCATGTCACACGCATCTTCATATGTGTCCCAATTTTCTCTTCTTAGAAGGACGTCAGTCGTACTGGATTTGGTCCCACCTTTGTGAACTCAAATTACCTTAATCACCCGTGTTTCCAAATGCAGTCACATTCTGAGGTTCTGGGAGTTAGGATTTTGAAATATGACTTTTAGGGGAGTACAACTTAGTCCCTAATAGTCACTGTTGTATACATAGTATCTGGAACATTGTAGGCATTCAATAAATGTGTGATGATGAATTTTATTTTATAATTATCATTTTAGTAATAATTAAAGGATATATAGTGATGTGTCATTTACAACTCCAGGTATTTTGATTTCAGGATGATCAAGGGTTTGAGGCATGGGTACAGCTTGCTTTCCAATAAATAAAACAAGTGGTAATATGCAAGTTACCAAGATTCAAAGATCATTGCTGATGAAGATGTTACTATATCTTGGAGTCTTATATTAATGCCCTATTTTTAGAGCAGGATTCTGAAGTGTGAACATTGGTATCTGTTTTTGGATGATTGACTGAACCAGAGTCTCTTGTTTATACCTGAGAGTTCATTCATTAACTCAAATGGATACTTGGGAATTTTAATTTTTACTTTGAATTTATTTGAATTTATTCATAGGACTCTCTCTAATCATTATACTGATCCTTTGAAGCTGTCAATACCAGCCATAATTGTATTCAATTTTCAGTCAGGTGAACTCTTTCTAACATAAGCCTGATCAGTTTGGTGCTCCGCTTAAAATTCACCTATGTTTTCCATTGCTCTTAGAATGAAATCTATACTCCTGGCCATAGTCTACGATGCCTTGAATGCTCCCATTTACCTCATTGGGCTCTTGGCTCATCGTTCTCTCTCCTTGTATGAATTCTGACTTTGGCAGACTTTCTCTGTCCCTTGATTATTCAAGTGTCACAGACATTAGCATGTGCTATTATGTCTGTTGGAAAATTTGCCCTTCTGTTCTTTTTCATCCTACATTTGTCTAAGGTTACGCTATGCTTCCTTAGGACCACTCAACCTGGAAGATATGTTCCATTGGGTTTAAGGTCCCTTAGCTTGTGTTAATTCTATAGAGTCCTTCATAGCAATTTTGATACTTTCATTTATTCATTTCAATATGTATGTGCTTGAGAAATGCATACCTCCATGCTAGACTGTCAGCACCCTGTGGGAGTTACTGGGTCTCTCTTTGGTTTCTGCTGTATCTCCAGGGCTTCTCTATTAATTTAATACTTAATTGATGCTTAATGAATAGCCATTGTCAGAAAATAGATTTGGCAGTCATGGAAACATCAGTTTGTTCCTTGGTCATTCCAAATCGGTAAGCAGATTGAAATTACAAGCCCCCAATTCCGTCGCAACCTCCATTGTGGTTATAAATAGATAATCTTTGTAACAGAATGAAACCCAGGTTAGATTTTAAAACTAAGAATAAATCAACCCCTAGGATGCAATGATGGTTCAACATTTGCGAATCAATAAATGTGATAGAACAAATCAATAAGAGAAGAGAGAAGAAAAACATGATCCTCTCAATTGATGCAGAAAAAGCATTTGACAAAATTCAGCATCCATTCTTGATTAAAACTCTTCAAACTATAGGGATAGAAGGAACATTCTTCAACATCATAAAGTCTATTTATGAAAAGCCCACAGCAAATATCATTCTCAATGGGGAAAAGCTGACAGCCTTCCCTTTGAGATCAGGAACACGACAAGGATGCCCACTCTCACCACTCTTGTTCAACATAGTGCTAGAAGTCCTAGCAACAGCAATCAGACAACAAAAAGAAATAAAAGGTATTCAAATTGGCAATGAAGAAGTCAAGCTCTCTC
>CM053604.1:12274702-12325993 GCA_028646535.1 Procyon lotor | reverse complement strand
CTGGAGCCAATCTCTCATAGACTCTCCCAGCTCTCAAGATACTACGTATAAGAACAGCTTACATTCCGTGGGAATTTACTGTGTGCCAAGCACAAAAGTAAAACTTTATCCAAATTATTTAACTTAATTTTCCTCATGAGGGAAGTACTGCCTTTATCCCTGTTTTTTATAGGGAATGATGAGATAAAGAAAAATTAGGTACCATGCTCAAGGTTGCAAAGATAGTCTCTATAAAGTCAGGACCTAGTAAGTTCCAAAGCCGTATAAATATAATTCCTATTTTCCAGTCTTTTTCCAGAAGGATGGGTTTTTTACTGGTTTCCTTTATACCAAATTCATCTTCATCCCAGGACCTCGCTATTATTGACCTCCTTGCCCAGAAGGTTCCCTCTTTTACCCTTTCATTCATTCAAATCCCATAAATGTCTCAAAGCTCAGCACAAGTCACACCTTCCTGGTGAAGCTCACTGAAACATCTCATTCCTGAGCCTAAAATCCTTTAAAGACCTCCATTTTCAAAAAGGCAGTCCAAATATCTGAGCTTGTCGTGGAAGATCTTTCATGACTTAATCCCTAAAAAAACTATACTTGAATCTGAGGCTGCTCTGCCTTATTGGGCCTCCATTACTCCCCCCTCCAGTTCCCAGGCACACATTTCCTACTCCAGCCGTGCTAGTGAGCTAGATTCCTATTCCTCCCACTGCTCAAGGATTTTGTTCTGGAATTCTCCCCTTTTACTCTTGAGTCACCAAGTTCTTTTTGTTTGTTTGCTTGCTTGCCTGGGTTTTGTTTTTGTTTTTGTTTTTCTTCTCTGTGTACAATTGGAAATGTTTTTTTTGTTTGTTTGTTTGTTTGTTTTTAAGATTTCTTTATTTGAGGGTAGGAGGGGCAGAGGGTAAGGGAAAGAGAGTCTTAAGTAGATTCTGTGCTCAGAGTAGAGCCCAACATGGGGCTTGATCTCACAACCCTGAGATCATGACCTGAGCTGAAACCAACAGTCAGATGCTTAATGGACTATGTCGCCAGGTGCCCCTGGGAAAGTTTTTCTTAACCTCTCTTCAATGTTTATTTTGTTCTTCCCTCCAAAGAGTTCCCGAATAATGTAATAAAATATATTAAGTATAATAATAATGTAATATATAATTAATTATAAATATATTATTATTTATTATTCTACAGTTTTTATCCCCATTTCTTTCCTGAGCTTTCTCTGATCTGCACTTTGTTCAAACCAATTTCCCTGAAATGCTCCTGTCAAGTTTACCAGTGGCTTCCATGTTGCCAAATCCAGTGACTCCTATCTATTCCTCAGTCATGCCTGGTACCCTTTCTCCTTGGGCCTTTCAGATGCTATCTCCTCCACCTGGCAAACTTTCCCCTTAGGTTTCGCAATGATTCACTTCCACCCCCATCAGAGCTTGGTTCTTATATCTTCTGTTTCACTAACTCTTCCCTGATTATCCATTTAAAATCAGAACATTTCTCCTCTCTCAGTGTAGTCTGGCCTCTTCCCTGCTTCATTTTTCTCAATAGTACTTAGAACACAGATTTTATACTTTACTGTATTTTTTTAAAGATTTTATTTATTTACTTGGCGAAGAGAAAGAGATCACAAGTAGGCAGAGAAGCAGGCAGAGAGAGAGGGGGAAGCAGGCTCCCCGCTGAGCAGAGAGCCCCGATGCGGGGCTCAATCCCAGGACCCTGAGATCATGACCTGAGCAAAAGGCAGAGGCTTAACCCACTGAGACACCCAGGCACCCTACTGTATGTTTTTATATTTTACTTTATTCAGACTTATCTTACTTGAGCGTGCACGTGTGTGCACGTGTATGTGTGTGTATTTTACATTAGGTGTCTCTATCCAAAAGAATAGACAAGGTCCACATAGGCAGGAATTTTAGTCTATGTTTTACAGCTTCCAAAATCTAAAAAAGTTTCTGGCATGTAATGAACCCTCAATATATAGCCTTTGAATGATTACTCCATCACCCCAAATTCTCTAAATGTGTCACCTGGTATGAGGTATGATTTCTTTTTGTCTTTTTTCTTACTACTTCCTGTCCACTGAATTCCCTTGCTACCCCTCTGCTCCAGAATGCCTCATCGTGTCTTAAGACTCAGCTAAAAGGCTGCTTTCTTTATTTTTTACGTTAGGAATAACTTGGGTTATGGTCTCAGCTCTTCCCTTTTTAAGTATATGATTCTGGGCACATACCATTATTTCTCTAAGCCTTTCTTTTTTCATTTGTAAATGGAGTTAATAATAGTTCTTACTTCTTAGAGTCATCATGAGACTTAAATGAGAGAGCAAATAGAGGACCTATGTGCTTATCTTAGTGCTTGATACATCAGAAAATTTACATATATACACACATATATAAATTATTATTACTTCATTCCTGATTTCTCTACACCTCATAGATTTAACCATTCTGCATTTAACATACTTATTGCTAGGTCTCTATTAGACCACAGGATTTCCTAGAGGGCAAGAACTGTCTCTTATCTATCTTGATATCTTCAGAACATATCTCATTGTGTGACATATAAGAGCCTGAATGTTAATATTGATAGACATCATTTATTATCTTTAATTCTGCACTGGATACTATGCTTCAAAGCCTACAAACATCAAGTCACTCGATTCTCTTAACATGCCCATTAAATAGTACTTAAAAAAGTGTATACTTTGGGAGACTCTATCAGGTTACCTTACTTCCCCAAGTTCACTCAATTAGTAAGTGACAAAACTGGAATTAGAATTGAGGTCTACCTAACTCTAAAGGGTTGCTCCACATCACTTTACTACAACCAGAAAGGGTGGATGGATGAATGGATGGACAAACGAATGACCATTCTTGGCCATTCTAAATTAACTCTCTCTTTTTATTCTTTCAACTGTATAGTCTGGAACACATAGAGACAATGCTACAGTATTTTAGTAATTAACCACACAGAGACTAGAATTAGATCATGTTTTTTGTCCTTTTTTCTTTTCAACTTAAAACCCTAGGGCAAGGATCAAAGTTATATTGGCACTTATGTGTTATATTATACACACACACACACACACACACATACACATATATATATTAATCTAATAAAAATGGTTGACTATTTAGGAAAGACAGAGGAAGTATAGTCCCACAAGTAAATGCACAGGCTCTAACAGACTTCTGTAGTCTACTTAGCTATACCACTATCTGTGTAACCTTGGACAAATTGCTTAAATCTCACTGGGCCTTAGTTACCACAACTGCAAAGTGAAGATAATATTTGAATTATAATTGAACTCAATATAAATTGTTGATTTAATGCGTGTAAATGGTTTAGAACAGGATCTGGCACATACTATGTAGCCTGTATTTTAGCTATTTTTCCTTTGGGTATGTTTCTCCCATGCACAAGTATTAGACATGCCTTACTTAATCATAATTTTAGGTGTCACTAGGAGAATAAGTTTACATCACAAATTTGAGCTTCATTCTTATGTATTGTTCAGTCAATACTATTGTCATTATAATTAACTGTGTCTTTTCTTTTGAAAGCTGCTTAAATTCTAGTCATTCCAATAAGACACTTTTTTTTTTTTTTTAAGATTATTATTTAAGAGAGAGAGAGAGAAAGAGGGAGGGAGAGAGAAGGAGAAAGAGCCGGGGGCAGGGTCAGAGGGAGAAGCAGACTCCCCCGCAGAGCTTGCAGTCTAATGTAGGACTTGTTCCTGGGACTCCCGAATCATGACCTGAGTAGAAGGCAGCCACTTAACTGAATGAGCCACCCAGGTGCCCCTCCAGTAAGACTCATACACTGTTACCCTTAGTCATACCAACATCAGCAAGTATCACTATCCCAGTCAAAATCTGTGTACCTTACAGACCCTCGTACTGACAGTGATAGAGCCTGGATTCCAACTCACATCTTTCTGAATCCAAATCTGGCTTTCTTTCTCTAACCTTATACTGACCAGTTTGAAATGGCACTTCAACTCAGCCTGGCTAGAGGGTTTGAGAGTTAAAAAATAGGAGTGCTTTATTTCAGAATCTCTGCCAGTTACGCACAATGGCTACAAGCCTGCTTGTATAGGGAGTCTTCGGGGAATCACTTGCGTTTTTACTATCTTAGATCAAATGTTGCAGACATGGGAAGATGGTAGATTGTGAATGTTCCCGGTGGACTCTGTGTTTACAAGCTAGTAACAGACTTGACTTTGCATATGTAGACTTAAAAATTCCCCTGACGGGTAAAATGTAGCTTTGTGTCTTGTTTTAATAGGAATTCCTACACAGATGCATTTCCACTATTTGAAGCTCCCCATGGAGCTACAGATTTCCATCATGTGTCTGGTTTTTGATACAGCTGCACTGGTTGGGGGAAATTCTTATCCAAACCTTTGAAGAACAGTGGATGCTTTCCAAGTTGTGAAATGCATCTGAATATAGAATGAATAACCTGGCTAGACTTGATTTTGACCACTGCCATCTTTTATCATCACCATCTTTTGATCTCTTGAAAGGCAATGGGTATGTCCAGTTTTGTGGGGTGTCTAGCCTGTGGAATCATGCTTGGCTAGGATCCTAAAAAAGAGAATAAAAGATAGACAAAGTAAGCAAAATAAAACAAGAAATGATTGGATGGTGTGGGTATAGAAAGTACAAGAAGGACAAAACAGATATAAGAAACCAGGTGATGAATCTGCTTCCCCATCCACTTTAGGGTAACTTAACCAAAGGTAAGATGCCATATTATATGTTTGTTTGAGGCATGAATGAGATGCAGTGAACTGGAACCCTTCCCACTCCCTCTTTCCTCCCTCAGTGTATGTATCTTCTTTTCCTATCTCCCTTTCCTTCCCCTCACCCCTCTCTCTCTCTCTCTCTCTCTCTCTCTCTCTCTCTTAATCTTTTATATGCCCAGGTAAAGACTAGGAACTATGGGGGTCAAGATTCCATTTTTGTCCTGCCTTATCCCTAGCCTGAACGCTTAGAGATATTGAAGGGTAAAAGGGAGATTTTCCTCAACCCAAAGATAAAGCTGTGTTTCCTAGCTCAAGGGCAGGCTGTGTAACTTGCCTTTCCTCAGTATCTTGAGCTAGCCAACCTGAGACTTGCTGTTGTTTCATCCTAAGTGCCTTTCTACCCAAGCAGTGGCCCCAGAAGCACTAAAGCAAGAAACCTGAGCTCCCAGGCCTCAGGAATTTCTTTCTTGTTTTCCCTCTGGCTTTGTTTTTTCTTTTGAAGACAAGGCTATGAGGGAGATTGCCACAGGAGGAAAACGCAGGTGCTTGAATGACTAAAAATTTGGAAAGAGGCATGGTAACTGCAATGCAGCATCCCCTGGAGATTGTGGGCTCAAAGACAGGTGACCCTTGAACAAGGTGGGAGTTAGGAGCATGGACCCCAGTCTAGTTGAAAATACACATGTAACTTTTGACTCCTTAAAAATTTAACTACTGGGGCGCCTGGGTGGCTCAGTGGGTTAAGCATCTGCCTTTGGCTCAGGTCATGATCTCGGGGTCCTGGGATCAAGCCCCGCATCGGGGCTCTCTGCTCAGCAGGGAGCCTGCTTCCTCCTCTCTGCCTACTTGCGATCTCTCTCTCTGTGTCAAATAAATAAATAAATAAAATTAAAAAAAAAAAAACAAAAACTTAACTACTAAAAACCTGTTGTTGACCAGAAACCTGACTAGTAACAGAAACGGTTCATTAACACATATTTTGTGTGTCATCTGTATTATGTACTGTATTCTTATAATAAAGGAAGCTAGAGAAAAGAGAACATTCTTAGGAAAATCATAAGGAAAAGAAAATACTTTTACAGTACCATAAAAAAAAAGCCTACATATAAGTGGACCTACACAGTTCAGACCTGATTCATTCAAGGGTTAGCTGTACTTTAAAATGTTTAAAAAGAGATGACTTCTTGTTTGCCAAACCAACCATGTAATAGTTTCTTCTTTGACATACCTGGGATAGTTGGTTGAGTTTAAAATATTCACCAAAAACATTCAAACCTTATATATTTGAAGGTGCATTTGCCCAGAGTGAGAAATAGTGACTGCATTTAAAGATGTGTGGGAAATGCAATGCTGAGACCTTAAATCTAATACTTTTATCAAAAGATAAAAGTCTTTTATCAAAGACTTCCTGTGGCAATCTCCCTCATAGCCTTGTCTTCAAAAGAAAAAAATATCAATCCCTATTTATGGGAGGACAGTCAAGCAATCTTTATGAACATAAACATGATTAGACATTTTACACCTATCACCTGTTTCTGGTCTAGGCTCAGCCAGAATGGAGTGTGGGAAAATAATAGCAGCAAAAAAATAACATTTGTAATTTTAGGCATTTCAGAATGTTAAGTATATTTGAGTTTGGTAAGATGAATATGAGCTGGTAAGAACTGAGGTACGAATGTTTCCATAATGGACACAAATACATTATTCACATCTCAGCCTTCAAATTATTGCTAATCTGAATTATTTCTATTCTGAGGGTGTTTTAGATAAATGTTCGCTGCCACGGTTAATGACGACGACAGAAACAGAATAAATAGCTATTGGACAAGAAAACAAAATAGAATAAGAAACAAATTACAGATGGTTTCAAATCAATCACACTTAAATATGATAGAGAAAATAGAACTGTTTCAGATGTGGAAAAGGTTTGATTTTTTTCAATATAAAATGGAAAATAAAGGTAGTATTTACTGTATATTTGAACTTTCAGAAATCACAGTAGTCCTTGGCCAGAAACACTGTAGCATCTCTCTATTGTCCACCAAAAAGCCCAAACCCTTAGGAGAAAGCACACTCTCATTTAGTACAATCCTACCTTTCCAGTTTCCGTTTCCATCATGGCACTCCTGTCAAACTGAACCTATGCCATAATTCCCATCTTCTTGCTTTTCTCACCTGTTTTATATATACTTCCAATGTTTTTTTCCAACTGTGTGCCTTTGCAAAAGCTCCCCCCACCAGCCTTCAAATTCCAACTCATGTACTTTTCCTTCCAAGATGGATGCTCCTAACCAATAGTCCTCTTGACACTATTGAAATCATCTCACTTTATATTTATACATTTCTCATTGTTCTTATTGCATGTTATCTCTTATTGTAGTTAATTCAGTGTGTGTCTTCTCATGATCTACTTGTTCTATGGTTATATTTATATGTTATATATATATAGTTATATGTTATATTCTCCTTGGCTTTCTTCGGTACTACCCTTCCCATAATGTAGACATATTGCTTGTCATTCATGTATTAATTCATTCCTATCATATAAAAGTTATATGTTATATTGTAAAAATTCAGTTTATAATGAGATACTACCACAGCTAAGATTCTTCCATCCACAACCTATCAGTTACAGATTTTCATTCAACACATATTATTGACTTCTCCTATGTATATACTTTGTCCAAATCTTTTTTCCTATAACAATTTCTACACACTACTATGATAGCTCTTACCACATTATACAATAATATTCTGCCTTCCAGAAATTCATAATCCCTTCTTGTAGCAACTATGCCACTTAGTTTTAAACTCCTAACACCTGGCACTTAATAGGCTCTCAATAAATGTCTGTTCAATAAACATATGGTTGGATGCATTGATAAATGGAAGAATGAATGAATGAATGAATTTAGGAAAAAGGAAATTTTTTTCAGTAACATCATTGCTGTGGGCATAATGTGTTGAGATACAAAAAGTCCAATTGAGGATACATATATACTATACATATATACTATAATTGCTAAAATAAGTGTTGACAGTGAAAATTAACCTAGGAAGGATCATTAAAATGCAGAGATCTAATGGGGCTCACATTTTGTTTGTCTAAAGATAAGTAACTCCTGCACTATCAACTTCGCCTACTTCATCCTCTGAGCCACCATGACCAAAAATACTCATGTTTTATTAGGCACCTAGCTTCTGGATTCAAAACGATAGTCAACAAGAGAGCTCTTTCTGAGCTAAGTATTAACTTTCTGATTTAGGAAATTAGTGCACCAGTATTTAGGGCCTCCAGTGCTGGATCCTAACACATTTCTAAGTGTTACAGAAGAATAATGGAGGTAAATTCCTAAGAAAGTCCTTTAAATTCCAAAGAAGACACTTTACCTCAGCCCCTCAGGTGTTGGAAGGGGCTACCTCAAGCTTTGGGCTCTCTTTGTGCTCCTGCTGTTCACATTGATAGTGAGGATAGTCAAAACTATCATCTTTGAATTGCAAAGACCAGAAAGTATCTATCAAAAAATCAGTAATGATATTTTACAGCACAGCTTGCAACTGAGACTTGAGAAGTTCAATTTTCTCATTTCCAGAAGAGCTATATAACTTGTAAGCATACTGCAGATTTTCATTTTACAGATGAAGAATGTAGGCACCTGGTGATTTCCCTAATGCTGGTAAGACTGGTAATAAAAGCAGGTGGCAAACCCTCATGGTTCGCGGGTTTATGTAGCTCCATCTACACTAGAAGGACAAGCCCCACAAGGCTAGGGCAAGGTTTGAGAAGCATCTTTCATCCATTGTGGTGGGTGGCAACTTGGAACCAGAAAGCAAGCCTGGAATAATGTTCAAGAGACAAGCTCAGAGCTACAACTTGTTAGCTTGGCTGCAGTGGGAAGTTATTCAAATAAGAAAACTGAAAGCTATTGGCACAAGAGAGGAGGAGGAAGGGACAAAAGCATGGAAGGAATGTGTTTTGTTTTGTAGAACCAACATTTCCAGCCAGGGAGCCACCCAAGGAGATGTTTTACCTGAAAGCCCCTTGCTAGATATGCTCCCCTGATAGCCCCTATGTGAGCCAGTTTGAGCTAGACTGGAGCTGAGGACCTGCACAGAAGGCCCCTAAGTTGTCCTACAGTTGCGTTCGAGCTCATTATAACATTAAGATCACCTCCTGTGGGCATAGTATTCTGCCATTTTTAATAAGATTTTTATTTATTTATTTGAGAGAGAGAGAACACACAGAGGGTGAGGGAGAAGCAGACTGCCCGCTGAGCACGGACCCCAGTGCAGGGCTCAATTCTAGGACCCTCGGATCATGACCTGAGCCAAAGGCAGGCTTAAGGCACTGAGTTGCCCAGGCGCCCCTGTTGCCATTTTTTTGGACATACGATGTATGCACCAGTACGGGAGAAGCTAGGCATGCACAGATGAGCCAAAACTGCCTCCATAAGCTCCCTGCCCTGCCCCCAACGCAAGGAATAAAAGCTTCCTGTACTAGCCCCACAAAGAAACAATGCTTTACGATCTGTCTGTCGCCTTACTTGTAATGAGTAATTTTAAAAAATCATGGTTTTCAACATTTCCTTAGGTTATGTTCAATTTGTGTAGCCCAAGAGGCGAACCCCTTGAGTTGCATTATAAACCCTCCTCAAAAAGCAATTGTAATGATTCAGTGAGATTTCATGTATAAACTGTTTACACTTTAGTTCAATAAGCGTTAGCTGTTATTACAATCATCATCAATTAGGTGAGTTAGAGATCTGGTTGAATAGCAGATATAAGAATGAAAAATTCTTACACCCATTGCATGTTTGAGATGTTACATGGACAGGTGGGACCAAATTAAAGGACTGATTAAGAGTGGACTTAAGTATAGTTTTTAACTTCAATTTCACCTGTAGAGGTATTTTAGGCTCATTAGTAGGGGACCACATAAATTAGATGGACAAAAGACAGATTAACAAGAGAAAGAGTTTATTACCATATGCATTGTACATACACTTAGAAATATTCAGAGACGGTAACTCAAGGGTGTAATTAGAATTTGAGCCTACCTAGCATTTTAAAGATGTTTTTATAGAGAAGTAGCAATACAAAGAAGGACTTTGAGCTTTGAGGGGCCGCAAATTGCCGGAAGGCAAACAAAATCGGAAACTAAGTAGATAAAGGCTAGTTTTAGCAAGGTTTGCTATGTAGATTCCTCTGGTTAGTGTCTGATAAGGATCTAAGAGGCGTCAACAGTGATTAACTTCAGTCCTTTCTATTTGAGAGCAGAAGGTGGGGATACTTTTACAAATTTGGTAATTTTAGAGAGGGCAGGAAGTTTTTCTTGTATCTGCTTTCTTTCAGTTGCCTTCCCCTGAAAAGTAGTCCATGTGTCAAAGTGGAATCCCTTGAGGTAGCATATTTGGCTACCCTTTACACTCATTAGTAAAACAATCCAGGGAAACAATTCTTCGTGTTTACATGCAGTGGAGAGATCTGCATTGCTTGCACAGTAGGTTGTGGTCCTCTAGCATGTTTCCTCCAGATTCATTGAGATCATTTTTGCAGGAGAGGACCTGGGGACTACAGATGAGAGTAAAAACCGAAGGTGTATTACTTTGGGTTTGGAATCTTTTACCAAATCTTTATTTCAACACTAAGAAGTAAGTATTAATAATCTCATTTTTCAGATAACAAAACTGAGACTGAGATATAAAATAATCTACCCAAGATTACCTAACTAGGAACTGGCATGACAGATCTAGAACCTAAATAAAGCCGTTAGGATTCCAAAGCCCATGCTTCTTCTAATAGCCACACTTTTGGAAAATTAGTGACTTTCAGTGGCTATTTGGCTATTCTTCTTGTCTTTAATAGTTATCAACAGCAGTTTCCAGAATTGCAAGGCTGGGTCAGGAGAGGAGGTCTATTGCTTTCTCCACTGTGACATCCATCTCCATCTGGAACCAGGCTCTGGGCTATTCCATGGCTCCTCTTTTTATTATGTGGTATTTCATCTGCATAAATTCCTGATAAATGATATAGCTCCATGAGCTATTAAGCATGCATCCTTCTTGGGCTTTGCTATGTGAAGTTATTTCCTGGGGAGGAAGACTGGGGAGGAGGAGGAGGAAGGAGAAATGAAGGGAATGGAGAATTTGGAGGCTCACAGCTTCCTTTTCTCCTGGAAGAAAAGTATAAAGTAGCACTATTTTAGTTATAAATATGAACTATTTATACTTAGGACAGGTGCAACACAGAATATGTATCCATATTATTAAATATCTTAGCTAATGAGTTTTTTATGATTACAACATTCAGTTTTCATGTAGTTCATTCCTTAATCCTTTTGTGATTCTTGGAACATGACTTAGTTGCAAATGACTAAAAAAAGGGGGGGCAAAGAAAAGTAAAAGCCAATTTGAAAGACCTCAGGGGTTGAGATCTGAGATCATAAACAGTTTAAAAGTTGTACTTCTCTAGACATGGTCAACTTTAGCAATAATTGCAACTCAAATTCTTTTAGGAACCAGACCATAAAAAATAGTTTTTATTTATTTATTTATTTATTTATTTATTTATTTATTTTTAATATTAACTGTGTACCAGATAATGTCTTTCTCTAGGTAAAGTCCACTGCAGTAGGGCTTGTAAATGCAAATTTCAGGAAAGAGACAGTAACAATGGCTAACATTTCTTGAACATTTCTGTGAGCCAGATAAATCTGAGATACTTTTAAGTAGTTAGTATAGCATTTAGGCCTTAATACCTGAAACTGAAGCCGGGACTATTATACTAATTTTATGCATGGAGAAATCAAAGCATTAAAAAGAGAATCAAACAACTAACAAGTCCTGAGAGTTGCAGATTAAGACAACTGACCCAAGAGTCTTTGTTTACAGCACTGAGCTTTATTCCTTCTATCCCATTCCAAATATCCAGGAATGAGAGTCCTTAAGTTAAAATTTAGGTTATAGGGGCGCCTGGGTGGCTCAGTGGGTTAAAGCCTCTGTCTTTGGCTCAGGTCATGATCTCAGGGTCCTGGGATCCAGCCCCTCATTGCATCAGGCTCTCTGGGGAGCCTACTTCCCCCTCTCTCTTTGCCTGCCTCTCTGCCTACTTGTGATCTCTCTCTCTCTCTCTCTCTGTGTCAAATAAATAAATAAACAAACAAACAAACAAATAAATAAATCTTAAAAAAAAAAAAAAGAATGTTCTAGCTTATAAAAACCTTTGGGCCTGTTTCTACTTGTTGGCTCCCAGATTCAGCAGGATGCTGACTTAAAGCTAAAGTAAAGAGCTTTCTGGATTTGAAACTTAACAACGATTCTGGGGATATTGATACTTCGTCTCTGACTGAGAGAACTTAAGTGTAATTGCTCTTTTGTCTAACTGACCTTGGAAGCAGAGAATCATACTTCCAGTCCCAAAATTCTGATTCAACTTTATACTGCTTCACCTATATTTGGACAATTAACAACATTACTTTGAATATATTTTTTAAACATATAAGAGAAATGGTGGTACAACTGTGAGGAATTTTTAGAAACACAATATCCACTTTCCGTTAAAAGTTGTTACAGAAAACAAAATAAACATAGAGAAGTCCCTTATTAGTTTAAAGAAATCCATTAATTTATATTGTATTCTTGTACTTTTGAAAGATAATGATGCACTGGCTAGGAATAGGTAAGAAAGAAAGAAAGAAAGAAAGAAAGAAAGAAAGAAAGAAAGAAAGAAAGAAAGAAAGAAAGAAAGAAAGAAAGAAAGAAAAGAAAGAAAGAAAAGAAAGAAAGAAGGAACCAATTAAACAACGTAGAAAGGGTTTCTTCACAGCATGTCAATTCTTCAAAAAGAAGGCTTCAAGAAACCAAAACCAAAATCAACATTCTCTTTTCAAGTTCTGAGTGACTTTTATTTGAATAGATAAGAAGCCCCTTCATATAATTTTTTGGAACTAGGTGAGATACAAATGAAATTTATTTTGAAATTGTTTTAAAACAATTCTAGTATACTAGAATTACACTAGAATATACAGAATATACACTAGAATATACAGAATATACAGAATATACACTAGAATATACTAGAATATAGAATTATACTAGAATACTCACAAATAGAATGTAATGGATGATTTATCAAAATTATTTTTCTTGCTCAAATAAGTGAAACCAATGATTCGTAATAATTCCTGATGATTTTGATCTGCATTTTTCTAGCAGGCTGAAATAAATGTAGTCATGTCAATCAATCATTATGAGATTAGATATCTCCTAATTCTAAATTTTAAAAAACAAAAAAAATTTAAAAAGTTTTAAATTAAATACTCAATAAGTATTTTGGATAAATGGATAGATGACTGAACAAGCACATGGATCTATAATGCAAACTATTTGCAAATTCTTATTCCTAAGTATAATATCCAAATCAGATTTAAATATTTTTCCTCTATTTTCTTGAAAACTTCGATATCGGTGAATGGTAGTATAATGACCAATTTCCCAAATTTATTTCTCTACCTTTGTAAGTTGCAAAATTATAGAATAAAAATGACTCATTCATCTGATTTCTTCATGGTACCCTCTAGGAAATGTTTGGAGCCCAGGACAGGTCTGATTGCCAAGAACATTATTTCATAGTGTGGTTACAACTGTCTCATAAGCTGATTAAGTGGTTGAAAGTAACAACAAGAAACTCACACTCTTGGAAACAGTCACTGCTGGTATTTTAAAGGTCAATCTCCTTCAGTTCAGTTGTCTTGAAGTACTTTAAATGTTCTTGAATGTTCAGAGTGTTATTTTATATGCTTTCTGAATTCATTTGTAACATCCAAAGAGTGAACGAGGGCACAGTGTTCACATAGTAATAACTATCCTATAAAATACTTGTATAAATACCTATGGCTTCTCCAACCTTCATTTGTTTCATTGTGTCTATTGTAATTACGAGGAATATCACGTGCTCATCCTTAAGAAAACAGGATAAAAAATACTCCTCAAACTCAGTCTTAAAGATAGAACCTTAATAGTTTACTAGAGGTACAAAGTACCACAAACTGGATGGCTTAAAAAAAAAAAAAAAAGAAATTTATTGTCTCACAGTTCTGGAGCCTAGAAATCTGAGATCAAGGTGTTGGCAAGGTTGGCTCCTTCTGAAGGCTATGAGAGTGAATGGGGTCCATTCCAGCGGTTTGATGGCCATCTTTGGCATTGCTAGGCTTATAGAAGTATCAGCCCTGTCTCTGCCTTTCACGTGACATTCTCTCTGTATGTGTCTCTGTGCCTGAACTTCCCCTTTTCCTAAAGATATTGGATCAGAGCCCACCCTAATGAACTCATTTTAACTTGTGACTTCTGTAAAGATCCTATCTCCAAGAAAGGTCACATTCTGAGATACTAGAGGTTGGGACTCCAAATATATCTTTTTTGAGAAGACAGAATTCAACCCACTTATACCCATCAGAGGGAAATATCATAGGCTATCACAAAAAGAAAAGTGTTTGCTGTGAACCATGCACTTATATATTATCTTTTATCAATCCTTTGACAACCGAGTGAGGTGGGTATCATTTGTACTTCAAAAATAAGTAAGGTAGAGTTTTGAGAGATCAAATAATTAAGGCAAAAACACCTACTAGTAAATAGTGGGACCAACATTCAAATCCAGGCCAAAAATCTATGTGCTTTAATTCTACTCCACCTTTATAGAATGTAAATCCCACATGAGCTGGGCTTCTCATTGAATTATCCACTATTATATCTCCAATATCTAGAACACTCCTGGCACAGACTACACACTCAAATAACTGTTGAACAAATACATAGGAAAAGTTACCTGATTTGTTCACCAGTGATTTTCCTCATTGGAAGATGGAAGAGAAGTGTATATTCAGATACTTGGCCACTAATAGCAGCCTGTCTGGTATGTGGTCTTCCCACCAAATGAAAATTGTCATTGTGTACCATCACCCATCAGTTGAGATGTGGAGGGCCTTTTTTATTCACGATGAGAATCTGTATCACTAGCTCCTATCGAAGAAGGTGCACACCATACACTGTATTTTAAGATACACACACACACACACACACACACACACACACACACACACACACAGAACATTTATGGTAGGAACGTAGCCTTAACCAAGTATGTGGTCCCACATACTAAAAAATCTAGCCAGAGAGAACATGGCTTCAGTGGTTAGGTGATTTCAGAATCTTTTATGCCACATGCAGGAATATTACCTGGAAGCAGAGAATGATGTTAAGTGCTTCCTCTTGATTTTAGCTGGAATAATTTCTCCCTCAAATGGTGAGTGGACTGGAAAAAAAATGCAAAACAAGGTCAGGCTCACCTTTAAGATGATAGAAATTGCTGTGACTATGAAAAGAATGAAATATTTTCCTGTCTATGTACCATTTTAATGATATTAAAATTAAAATATATAAATCATAAGAAAAATCCCAAGTCAATACATGGTAGAGAATTTTTTGAGAGAAATCATGGAATAAAAGAGCTGTTGATGATACAAAAATTATGCATATGTCTGTAGAAATGCTTCCTAGCAGTAATAATGAAGTTATGGATGGATGGATGGATGGATGGATGGATGGATGAATATGTAAGGGCAGGGGTTACTTTTTTTTGACCACCCTGGGGTATCATGTCTGAAGTTCTTTTCCTCTTATACTTTGTTCAGATGTACAGTTATTTGAATGACTTTCCTGTAAGAAGCCTTCTTTCAAGAAAATAATAATACCAACAGCATGGACCACCTTGTAGTTTGCATATCACTGTTTTGGTCTTATTTGATGAACACAGTAACTAAGCGAAGCAGGCCAACTATTACTTATGAATTACTCAAGTATTACTCAGTGGTACTCATGAATCATATGAGGCTCAGGGGATTTATTTGATTAAACGCAGCTTAGCATGTTCTTAACTAACAAGTGTCACAGAAAAGACCCCAGCTGGTCTTCACTCTGTTTAGGGATCATTCAAGGGGGAAAAAAATCTAAGCCCTGTGGATTGTGGGCAGCACTGTTCCAGAGCAGAACTTCAAGCAATTCATCAGCTCTTCAGCCAAGGAGCCTCACAACCTGCCACTTTTATGACCCACAGGACACATTTTATGATGAGATTAGGTTCAATGCCGATATCTAAATGAAAATCACTGTAATTAGTTATATCAGTTTGCTAAGGCTGACATAACAAATGCCACTAGCTGAATGGCTTGAATGCTTCATTTTATCACAGTTTTGGAGACTAGAAATGCAATGTCAAGGCATGGGCAGGTTTTATTTCTCCTGGAGGCTTGCAGATGATGTCCTCACATGTTCTTCCCTATGTGCATGTACACCCATGTCTGTGTCTTCAATCTCTTCTTCATAGAAGGACATCAGTCATATTGAATTAGGGCCCACCCATATGACCTCATTTAGCAAAGGTAAAATTACTTCTCTAAAGGCCCTGTCTCCAAATGCAGTCACATCCTGAGGTACTGGAGATTAGGACTTCAACATGAATTTGAGGGTGGACAAAATTCAGCTTACAACAGGATGACAGTATATTTTGATTTTCCAGGACAACCTTTTTTACACCTGTTGTTTCCATATAATTATCATTAATTTCCTATTTTAAAAGCTTTCCAGTTGGTATGATAAATTATGTGGTTATTTTACCTATAGTCAAAATAATCTTTGAAATTACCTTAAAATCTCCACTAAGCATAGTGTGGTTGTACTATTTCTTAGTAACTTCTCCCCAGCCAGATTTTCTTCCATTGGAAGATATCATTTCTTCACTGCAGTCATGTTGAATGAAAATGCATATTACTAAACACTAGACATATATACACAATATGACAAAATGGTCTCATTCTTAAGGGCATGTGGAAACTGAGACTGACAGAGAAAGCAAATTCACTTCTCCGGGTTACACACATTTAGGGGTGAGTATTGTGATGATGAGTAGTGTTGCTTAAGTAGGAGGGTTTGGAGATCCTTATCTCACAGAAAGGACTTCAGTCCCTTCTTCCAGGAAAAGTAGCTGACCAGGATTGTCCAACAGGACAGTGGGATGCCCTGCCTCCATACAGTGGATTGGCACTTTCTTGTCAATGCTGGTGTTAATAATCAGTTCTACAACTTTGAATTTCCCTGACACATTAACGTACATTCAGCATTCATATTGGTAGTGTTCATGGAGGGCAGATTATAAAAGGCTATTGTATTACTTGTACTTACCAGCAGCATGAGATGAGGAAATCTGGGAAGAATGGAGTGTGGATAAGTGAGAAGAAATGATGGAGGAGGACACGAGGAGTCTTTGGACTTACAATTCTTAATTACAATGGTAGTAATAACCTGGTATGTTCATATCAGTTTTCCAAGGTTTTCCAAATGATTTTTACTAATGATAAAGTACCAAAATTGATGGATAATTTATTTTATTAAGTAACTTAGAGCCATTATTCCTCTAATTACAATACACTTTCATTTTGAGAAATGCTACTGAAAGACAGAGAGAAGGAAGTGGAGTTACAGGCAGCTGACTTGGGATTGAACATAATGTTGGTGTACCCATAGGAGTGTTTCCTAGACTAGAAACTCTTTCATTATGTAAATCAGCACAGAAACAGAAGGTTGAGAACTGCTGCTCTAGCTCTTTAGAGCAAAGTTAATGTCCTTGAGAAAGCTATCCCTTGTATTTTCTTTCCCTCATACTTTATTGCCCTCAAGGGCTGATAGAAACATTTCCTATATTGTCAGCTCCTTGACATTGCATTTTTTTGCCTCTCTCTCACTTTGAATCAGGGTAAGACTGAGTAACTTGCCCCTACACACTCTACCCTTACAAACTCAGAAGTTCCCAGAACTCTGGTGGCTCACCATACGTTCTACAAATTATAGTCAGCCACCAGTGAGAGTCTTGATTACTTACTTGTAAGGTCCCCTAGATTTATTGCGGTGTAATTAAATGCATTTTCTGGTGCCAAGAGATTCCTCATCTCAGTTTTCTCTCCTGCTTCATTAAAGGTTTATAAAATAAGTTGCTAAATGACATAGTACATGCACTACACTTGTAGATTAATCCTTAAAGATCCTTAAAAATATCTCTTAAAATTAATCCTTAAAAAATCTTTAAAAATCCTTAAAAATACCTGCTCAGCCTCAGCATCTCGAATAACTATTTCAGAAGGGGAGTGCCTGAAACTTGGCCTATGGTCAAAGCATTTCACATTCTGACTCAAGTTGCTCTTCTGCCTTCCATTTGGTAAATAGCCAACAAATATCTGTTGGAGGAATAAATGCACTTTGTCCTTCAGGGATAAAATAATAGTAAGTAAATAATGACTAATGTTTATAATCTGTTAGGTGGTTTCTCTATTTCTTTGATACTCAGCAATAATCCCATGAGTCAAGTACTGTAATTATTCCTATTTTGCACTTGAAAATGTGCAGATATTAAGAGTCTTGATTAAGAGTCAAAGATTTAGAGTCTTGGCCCACCTGATTTAGGAAGTTACTTTGTCAAAGCCAAGGTTCTAATTTAGCCAGACTAGCTATGGAGTTCAGGCTCTTGAATACTGTCTTGTAGTTGCCCTCCTGCTAATCAGCCAGACCCCACATCCCCGCACCAAGCCTTGGTTGAAGCCTTTCTTATAGCCAACTGCACCCTTCCTGCTCTTTGCACTGGTCTGGCTCCCGCCAGCCCATCAAAACCCAACTGGATCCCCACTCTGCCATGGAGATGCATGAATCCTCCAACCCACCATGAACTCTCTTTCTTCAGAACTCACTGCACTCATTTTCTGCACCAGTTCTTTTGGCTCCCAGCATGTGCCAGATGGTAAAGTCTCTAGGATTGTTGCTTTGTATTATTTTTTAACTCAATCAATGTGTAATGAATAAATAAATTATTCCAGTGCAGCTCTGCAGTATCCCAGAACTCCATTTGGGTTGCTGGTTTACAAATACCTTCTTAGTGCTCTTTCTCATAGACTCTTTGCAGTTCAAACAGATCTATAATCTGATGAATTGGTTTAAGATTAGAATGAGTTAGCAAGAGCAGTGATGGTCATTGTCAGGGAGAGACTGCTATATTCAGTATGGGTTTTGCTTGCCGACTCCCAAGCAAGATGAACCAGGACGAAACTGCTAAACAGAAGGCTGCATTTTTCTCTGCTGTATGAACACGGGCCAGAATATAAATGCGCTTGGTTATGTTTGCTTCCACAGAGGAGCTATATGCTAGCACTCTGATTTCTTTGCAATATAACCTAGCAGAGACATCTGTGTCTATTTTGTAAGCTTCTGATAACTTGGGGAACAAGTCTACTGAGAAAACTGTTCTTTTCATCATTGAGGATTGTTAGTGTCTTGATAATAATGTAGCTTCTCCATTATGGGCACAACATCTGGCCTAAAGCCATGCAGGTCGGGTCCTCGTCAAGAGACAAACCATCAAATTACCAGCCCATCTCAACACTCCTGAAGTTCAAATAAAGACAGCATGGATACCGGTACATTGCATTGGGTCAGTCCATACAGTCAACCATGGGTGAATGAAAGCACCTTTCCTCTTTTGTCTCTCTCCTTCTTCTTCCTTCTCCCCTATACCGTTTATTTATTTATTTTTTTAAACTTCACACCCTATGTCTTGAGCAAAATCCAAAACTTAGTTCTCAAAAAGCCTCTAGGTTAGAGGGCTGCTACTGAGTCTACCTCACTGGGAAGCTGTGGGTTCTTACAATCTGCCTGCAAGATGACTTAAGCCTTTCAGATTCAGTTGTGTGATAGGTGGAAGAAACAGATGTTTTCCCTCTTCATATAATTTCTCACAGCATAATTTTGATGTAATATTATATTAATGATAATCTGTGTCTAATTGCCCTAAGACTCCACATACCAGGGGGGAAATGGGTGATGGGAAAGAATGGGATGGGGACACAATGCTGTCATACCACAAACAAATGATGAAGATGATGCTGGCAAAAGTAATATACCAAGCCCCCAGGTAAGAGCTTTCTTTTTTTTTTTTTAAAGATTTTATTTATTTATTTGACAGAGAGAGATCACAAGTAGGCAGAGAGGCAGGCAGAGAGATAGGGGGAAGCAGGCTCCCTGCTGAGCGGAGAGCCCGATGTGGGGCTCGATCCAAGGATCCTGAGATCATGACCTGAGCCGAAGGCAGAGGCTTTAACTTACTGAGCCACCCACGCACCTCTGTTAAGAACTTTCTATGTAGGGGCACCTGGGTGGCTCAGTTGGTTAAGCGGCTGCCTTCGGCTCGGGTCATGATCCCAGGGTCTTGGGATCGAGTCCCACATCAGGCTCCTTGCTCGGCAGGGAGCCTGTTTCTCCCTCTGCCTCTGCCTGCCTCTCTGCCTGCTTGTGTGCACGCGCTCTCTCTATTTCTCTCTCTGACAAATAAATAAATGAAATCTTTAAAAAAAAAAAGAACTTTCTATGTAAAGCATTTCACTTACATAACACAACCCCCACTTTATACAGATGTGTATTCAAGCATTCAGTGGAATGTTAGTGTCAGTAATTTGCTATGCTGGTCCTTTGCCACTTTGCTGTCATATCCACTTAGTGTTCTTTCCTTGCTGTGATCTGTATCCCAAGAAACTATGTTTTGGGCTCTCTGGCTGATAGCTTCAATGCTAAGTTCCGCCCATGGAATATTCCAGAGGTAACTGAGAGGTGGAAGGGGGCAGCCAGGGTTTCTCCCCACTCTGACCTCAGTAGTATCTCTGGCATCTCCTCTGTGGATCCAGCTCCCCTGGACAGTCCTTGGGGTGCTAGCTCCCCCCCAGGCTCCTGCAACACCCCATCCTCCTTTTGTCCCTCCAGCCACAGGGGAGGTCATGGTTTCTTCTATCCAGTTGTTGCTACCTCCTCAGTACCCACTTTGTTCACTGGCTTCTAAGCATTACCATTACCTGAGTGATAATTCTGTATACTGAATCTCTTTAGATTAAAATACCTAAAGTAGTTTATGTTTTTCATTGGGTTCTCTCTGAATCACTTGCACCAGGTCCCACGGCTAGAAGATTCCAAAACCAGAATTCTAATCCCTGTGCATCTAACTTCAGGCACTGGTTCTCAGCCACTATACTTATTTTTTGGAACTTAAATTTAGAAATAAATGAAATAATATTTAATTATATGCCTAGATGTGTGAATTTTACTCTTAAATATCATCTATATTTAGTCTAATGAATCATTGAACACTACAGCAAAAACTAATGATGTACTATATGTTGGCTAATTGAACTTAATAAAAATTTAAAAATACCATCCTGATTTGGTGAAGTTTGATTGCTCTATTTGGTCATCTTCTGCATCATAGAAAGTGCACAGTTGCTTTCTTAAATTTTATAGATTAAAGTTTTGCCATTTCATGTGTGGCCTGGAGTTCCAGCAGGATTATTATCACCTGGAAACTTTTTGGAACAGCTGAACCCTGAGTCACATCACAATCTGTTTTAACAAGATCTCTATGTGATTTGTGTACGCAGTAAAGTTTGAGGAACACTGTGCTAAAAGAATATGATTTGAGTAAAAGAATAAAGCCAAAGTATCCTTACAATTTAAAGGATAAGACCATAAAAAAAGTCGTTTGTGAGTTCCTGTTTTCTTAGATTTAATAGCTACTGTGTTTCGTCCTTTACCGCAGCTTCTAAGTGGTGATGTTTGAAATTCTGTTTGTTGGTACAGTTATAAGATTCTTTTCCTCATAAAGATCATGTCATGGATCTTGATTAGGTTTATAGACTAGCCCATTCAAACTTAGGCTAAATGATGATGTGATGAGTACCAGATTAATTTCAAAGTAGAAGAAAAATGTCTTTTTCTTGGATAGAAAGCCCATTCAAGGCACTTTGTTGTTTTACACCCTACCCTCAGAGTTAGATTGGCGACATGGTGTTCCACCCAGGATTCCTCTCTCCCACTTCCTCAGGCCTTTCCTGAGGATCAGCCCACGTGGACCCTTCCCCAGGCCCGGTGTGTCCCCAAGGGGCTCCCAAATGAGCTAACACCCCACCACTTTCATGGAATCCTGCATTTCTCAGTAATGGTCCTTTCAGGAAGGCGTTATTAGTGAATTTTAATTCAAACCAGTGAGTGGAAAACTCGCCATTTAAATACTCTCAGAAGAATTTTCATCTTTATAACAAAATGGTTGTTGACTCAATTAAATCTTTAATTTGTGGAACTTCACCTAGTGTAATGAAAGGAATGAGGAACAAGTTCAACAGTGGGGCAGTAGGAGGCAGGAGGGCAAGGGGGGCACACACACTGGAGCCCACCCCATTCCCTCCCCTTGATGGTCACCACTTCCTTAAATAGCTCTCACATTGTTGCCATTCTTTTGTCTTTTTACACGGGTTCCATTGAAATGGGACAAAGATCCCTGTTTGAATAAGGGGTTTGCTTACAATCAGGATTACCTGTAATAGAAAAAATTGATTGGTTCCCTACTGTATTACCCATTATTACATGACGAATTACGCCAAATCTAGCAGTTAAGAAAAGAACATTCATTATCTCACAGATTTTGTAAATTATCTGGGTGTTAGCCCAGATAATTTAGTTAGAAAGACTCAGAGTCTTTCATGGAGTTGCAATCATGCTATTGGCAGAGACAGCAGTTGATTCAATACTTCACCCTAAGTTATTCGTAGGCCTCTGTTCCCCACTCTATGGCCTCTCAATGGCTGCCTGGGGGCCATTCCCCAAGGGCTGCTGCATGACCCCCCCTCAAAGCACAGATTCAAGAGGGAGGATGTGTGAGAGAGTACAACCCAAGAAGGAAATCCAGGTCTTTCGTAACCTAATCTCAGAAGTGACATCTCATCATATCCGTAGTATTCTTTTCTAGAAGCAGAGGTCACTAAGTCCAGCCCACATTTAAGGAAAAGAGTATTAAACTCCACCTTCTAGCATCAGAAAATGTGTGGACATATTTTTAAAACCAACATACCTACATAGTCATTGTTGTGGTGACACCAGAGAACTTTCTGTCAGACTCGAATTCTGTAGTGTTTCTGCTTTGGTGTAGGTCACCATTTGAACAGGGCATTGACGCAGGGCTCTGAGACCTATTGTTAGTCCCGGATCCTACACTTATTGGCAGTGTGATGTCAAGAATTACCTAGGGGCGCCTGGGTGGCTCAGTGGGTTAAAGCCTCTGCCTTTGGCTCAGGTCGTGATCTCAGGGTCCTGGGATCGAGCCCCACATCGGGCTCTCTGCTCATCAGGGAGCCTGCTTCTCCCTCTCTCTCTCTGTCTGCTTCTCTGCCTACTTGTAATCTCTCTCTCTCTGTCAAATAAATAAATAAATAAAATCTTAAAAAAAAAAAAAAAAAAGAATTACCTAAATGTGTTTTGAAGCTGAAGGGAGATGTTGCTTTTATTTTTTTCCTGGAAATTGAGAATATTGATGCCTATCCTATCTAAATATCAAGAATTCTGTAGTGAGACAATGGATTTGAAAACACTTTGGAATATGCCAGGCTAGCATCCCTGCTGGGTTTGGTTTGTTCTGTCTTCTCCCAGGAAATTCTATTTTCCCTTTTGGATTAGTGGTTGCTCCTTTTAGAGTCAACAAATCAGTTTTCTTCATCTCATTGTTTTTGGTTTCTTATTTTCAAATGCTATCTTTTAAGAGTACTTTAAAGTTCACAGCAAAATTGAGAGGAAGGTGCAGAGATGTTCTATAGATAGATGCTCTTCCTCCACACAAGCATAACTTCAGAATGGGTGCCTTTTTTAGCAAGTACAAGCGTACACTGACTTATCATCATCACCCAAGTTCATAGTTTACATTAGGGTTCATTATTGGTCTGTACATTATATGGGATTGGACAAATGTATGATGGCATATATCTACCATTATAATATCACACAGAGTATTTCACTGCCTGAAAAGTTCTCTGTCCTCTGCCTGTTCTTTCCCACCTTCCCAACTACTGATGTTTCTACTGTCTCCATAGTTCTGTCCCACTGTTTTCAAAAATTCTCTCTTCATCTCCACAATTTGGTCTCTAAGAGCTCTGGCTATTGAAAATCCTACACTGGAATGTGTTTATGGATCTAATGCCCTTTCACAGATAGCCTCAGGGCTCATTCACTCCTCAGCCTCTGACGTAGTTCTCTTGACCTTTTATTTTCCAGATTGAAAAAGCCACAGCAAGCTCTTATTCTCTTTGGCAACTTAATGTCCCTCTCATAGCCCATATTAGATGCAGTCTAATAATTAGACCCTTCACCTAACACCAAACTTCTCTTTGAAGAGTGGTCCTCCAGACTTACCAGGTTCTGTGGTTATAGGAAATTTTTTTACCTTATTCTTCTTGATTGAACATCTGGTCCTTTGTCAGTATATGTCTTCTCAAATAATGGGATGCTTCCTAAATTCTTTATTTTTTCCTCTTTTTTTTCTCCCCCAAAGACTTTATTTATCTTTTTAAGACACAGAAAGAGAGAGGGAGAGCACGAGCCATGGAGAGGGGCAAAGGGAGAAGGAGAAGCAGATTTCCCAATAAGCGGAGAGGCTGATGCAGGGCTCCATCCCAGGACCTTGAGATCATGACCTGAGCTGAAGGCAGATGCCTAACCAACTGAGCCACCTGGATGCCCTTGTTCTTTGCCTTTTCTGCTCACTTATCTTCCTAGGCATTGTAAACCTATGTGACAAAGTAGAAAGGACATGACAATGAATAGATAGACCAGATACTTAAATCCTGGTCATTTATTAACAGTGACTTTTACCAGTATTCCCACTGGTAAAAGGGAGTTCAGAGTTTCTTCCTCAGGGTATCTTTGTGAAAATTTCATGAGTTAAATTTCCAGGTACCTCCTCTTTGTAAGTTTCGGGTATGGCAAGGAGGACTGGCCTGAATCAGAATTAGTAGGAGGGCTTTTAAAATGGGCATGTCTAAAAGTTCTCCTAGAAAAACCTTGGGAGGGGATAGAGTTAGAGAATGCATATTTTGTACTCCACAGGTGATTCTCATGGACAGTAAAGTTTGAAAATTAATGCTCCTTGGGAAATGACCTGGGGTCATGGGTGCTGGTAAACAGATTCATTGACAAGTTGTTTTTTTTACTTTATGGGTTGAATGGTTCCAGTAGATAAAGAACAAGTTCATCATGATCTAAGCCATTTTACTGACTAAAGAGAGATAATATGCTTGGAAGAACGGGATGTATACAACTCTTGACTTTCCTGTCCAAAGTCGAGGTTTACCAAAGTACATAGATTTTTTTCTTTCTGTTATACTCTGTCCTTTTTCTACTTTTTTTTTTTTTTAAAGATTTTATTTATTTGACAGAGAGAAACACAGCGAGAGAGGGAACACAAGCAGAGGGAATGGTAGGGGGAGAAGCAGGCTTCGTGTAGAGCAGAGAGCCCGATGCGGGGCTTGATCCCAGGCCCCTGGGATCTGACCTGGGCAGGAAGCAGACGGCTTAACAACTAAGCCACCCAGGCGCCCCTACTTTTTTTTTTTAAAGGAGTATCTACCTAAATATATCCTTTACTTTCCTCTATTTCTGCTTTCAGGGCATTTGTGACCTCGTTTACCACCTTAGCTCCAAGTACATTATGTACATTTGTATTGACTTTGGACCTGCGGAACTTTCTATTTATCATAGCCTTAAAAGCAGCTTCTCAACTTCCCTGCTGTCACCGGTATTATAAGAAAATGCAGACTGCTGTAATTGGGTCCATCTCTCACAAAGTCTTTATTTCTGTACTCACATATTGCCCATTCTAACCAAGCTGAAGCACCGCCTTATGGAAGTAGATGGCAAGAAGTAGACTTTACGAGGAAAATTCAAGGCTCAGAAAAAAAATGAATTTTTGGGTTTTTTTTTATTCGGAACCTATGATGCTACCCACCACTTCTTGGCCCTAGGTTTAAAGCACCATTGTCTATTTCCTCTCTGCTGAGAAGATGAACAGAGGATAATGTGTTTGAACCTCAACATTAAGGGAAGACTTAGATCAGGAAAGGGACATTCCGGAATAAGGAACAAACAAACATGCATTTGTGGTAGGATTCTTTCTTCCTTCCTTCCTTCCTTCCTTCCTTCCTTCCTTCCTTCCTTCCTTCCTTCCTCTCTCTCTCTCTCTCTCTTTCTTTCTTTCTTTTTAGATTTTATTTGAGAGAGAGAGAGAGAAAGTGAGAGAGACAGCACAAGCAGTTGGGGAGGGGCTAAGGGAGAGGGAGTAGCAGACTTCCTGCTGGGCAGGAAACCCAACATATGGCTTGATTCCCAGACTCTGGGATCAGAACCTGAGCCAAAGGTAGACACTTAACCAACTGAGCCACCCAGGAGCCCCAGGATTTTTTTTTTACAGGGGATATAGCAACCTCTGAGCCTACCAACATAATTAATGAGTAGAGAATAAGGAGAGAGGAATTTTGGTTCTATTACAAAGATCCTTGAATGGTTGGGTAAAGCATTTGTGATTTTACTCCTCAAGTACTCACAGGGTAGTAAAAAGATAAATGGTCATATACAAAAATAAATTGGAAAGAGGACAGTGGATTTATAGTCAAAGGAAGTGTGTTCTAGTTCTAACGTTAGCAATTAGCAGTTGTGTGTCCTTGGGATTGTTTTTTCAGTTCTTAATTTCCTCAAATGAGGAATAGTGGCAGTGTTTTATTCATGGGATATTTTAAGGATTAAATGAAATGATGTGAAGGCCACTTTGTATACTCTAAAATAATACTCTTTTCCCATATATGGAAAAAATGCAAAACATTCAATTCCTTTATCCTTAAGTGATGAGTCAGTCAGTCCTCTGCCTCCCTCCCGTCCTATTCCCTTGTCCTTGAGAAAGAATGTCTTCTCCTAACTTGCTGGGGATGTCACCTTCTTAGATCTGTTCCTTTGCTTGGTCCTTGTTCTATGCTTTGAAGTCATCACTTTCACTTCATTTCCTCAAAACTCCCTATGTAATCTTAACTAAATTTTGTAGGAGAAAAAATAATCGCTGCAAGCATGCCCCTAAGACTTCATATAGGTCTAAATTCTTGGTTCTGATTGGTATGGGGGAGCCCTTGAATATTAAGTGTCAGGGACCAAAGACACAGGAAAATGATCTGATCAATACTATTAAATATTACCTTGCTGAGTACAGATTCTTCACAATATCAAATTTGAAGTCAACTACTGAAAGCAGGTGAAGATGTAAGACTACAGATTAGATCAGTGATCGAAGAAGATTGTGGATCTGGGGCCATCCGAGTTGTGGTGATAACAGAAACCCAGAGGGAGAACAAACCCACCATGGAAAGCCCACAAAGCTGAGGGCCAAGAACTGAATCAAAGAGAGATTGCGGGAACTAAAAGCACAGAGGAACAGAAGCAGTCAGGAAGAAGAAGATAATACTGGTATGAGTATCACACTGGATGATAACTAAGTGTTTCAAGAAGGAAATCTTGTCTCCCTGTCTTCCTCTTCTTACTGGTCCCTTGGGTGCCAGTCATTTGTACTTCCAGGGATGCCGTAGGAACTGGTAATTAAAAGAAACTATTAATAATGGCATTTTAAAGTTGATTAGCATTCCCCATAAAGTATTTTCAATTTGAAAGCACTTTTTACTGAAGACATCAAAATGCACCTGCTATATCTACACATTTGCACAATTACTTATCAAGTAAATAGGAAGGAGGTCAGGGTTGAGGTGGTATCACTCTAAATGTGTCTCTGCTTTTGTAAGGGAAGCAAATAAAATCAGAGTTTTCCATTCTTCATTGAGAGCCTGCATGAATTTCCCAGACTCCCTACAAACTGGGCGGCTTCAAACAATACCAGTTTTTTCTCTCACAGTGGTGGAAGCTGGAAGTCTGAAATCAAGGTGACTTGTTCTCTGAAGGCTCTAGGGAAGAATCCTTGCTGTTCCTTGACATGAAGTTACGTTGCTCCAAACTGCATATGACCTTCACAAAAGATCTCCGTATAAGGATTTCAGCCATTGGATGGCAGCCAGTTGGGGCTCACTGTAATCCAGTATGACTTCATCTGCTAACACCCTGTTTCCAAAAAAGGTCACAGTCTTAGGTTCCAGGTAGACATGAATCTTTTGGGCTACTATCAACTTGGTACAGAGCTTTTTATCTGCCTTATGTGCATTTAATATACACAATGGAATGTACAGAGCTGGCCATATTGAGTCAAACCTTATGAATCCATTTAATAATGCTGCTTTCTATAGAAGCTTCATTTCCCACGAATTTGGCTGTTGACTCTCATGCTGGACTGGTATTTTGTGTGTTTGAGACATTGCATGAATAACAGAGATACAAATTTTTCTTCTAAGAGTAGAATGTTTTTCTGGTTGTGTATCAGCAGGGTAAGTACTGATTAAGGACAGAATTCTGAAAGGTTTATGACCTTTAGATGCCCTTAGTAGATGTGTGTGATCATGAATCTTAGTGGTAGCTATTTCATCTACTTACACCATACTATAGCTACTGTGAGAGCCTGCCAAGTTATTATTCTATACATACTAGAACTAACCAGAGATGATATAAATCAAGTCTGTTCTTTCATGTGCATCAAATTTGAATTTAAATAACAGATGGCTTCAAATAGTTTTCTGAGATCAGACCTATAAGAATAATTAGAAGGAATAATCTGGTTCATACTGATAAGATTTTTGAAATGTGCATGGACTGTTTTTATTTTTTAATTTAATTTAATTTTTTTTTTTTAGATTTTATTTATTTATTTGACAGACAGAGAGAGATCACAAGCAGGCAGAGAGGGAGGCAGAGAGGGAAAGGGGAAGCAGGCTTCCTGCTGAGCAGAGAGCCTGATGCGGGGCTCAATCCCAGGACCCTGAGATCATGACCTGAGCCAAAGGCAGAGGCTTTAACCCACTGGGCCACCCTGGCGCCCCTAATTTAATTTTTTTAAGATTTTATTTATTTATTTGACAGAGAGAGATCACAAGTAGGCAGAGAGATAGGCAGAGAGAGAGGGGGAAGCAAGCTCCCCGCTGAGCATGGAGCCATATGTGGGGCTCTATCCCAGGACCCTGTGTCCATGACCTGGGCCAAAAGCAGAGGTTTTAACCCACCGAGCCACCTAGGCACCCCTAAATGGACTGTTTTTAAGTGAGAAGGAATTCATTTAATAAAAAAGTCAACAGGTGAGATAATAGATCTTAGAAAGTTTTTGCAGGTCATAAATCTGTAAAGAAGAATTACAGTTAATTTTTTTTTCTTAAATGGTTTTGCATGGGCCCAAAATGTTATCCATAGCTCCCTGAATAGGAAGGGGGAAAAAAAGTTGATAAGCATTTCCTTTTGATTCATTATGAAAGAGAAAAAGATTTATTTATTTATTTGTCAGAGAGAGAGAGAGGGAGAGAGCACATGCAGAGGGAGTGGCAAACAGAGGGAGAAGCAGGCTCCCCACCAAGCAAGGAGCCATATGTGGGACTCGATCCCAGCACCCTGGGATCATGACCTGAGCGGAAAGCAGGCGCTTAACCGACTGAGCCACCCAGGCATCCCTCACTTTGGCACCAGTTATGGGATTCCAAACTCTATAGTATCCTGAGAGATATTTTACTGTGTATCAAACTCAACATATATAAAATGCAAATTCTTATCTCCCTTCCTGTGGTTGTTTTTCTTCTTGTTATCTCATTACTTTTCACGGCAACAGTTTAGCCAAGGTTGAAATCACAGGGGACTTGAAAGCTTCCATCTCTGCTTACTAAAAATAATCTTTAATTAACATCCTCACGCTACCTTTCCTCTCTAATTCTCTACATATTCCCTTTCTTTCCATCGCACTTCAGATCCCATATTTAGATCGATTGCCTGTATTTAGGAAATCGCTGTTTCTGCTTTCTTTTCCATTCAGCATATCCGGCGAAACCTCCCAAAGGTTTGACTTTTTTTTTAGTTCTTTGTCATGTTATTGCTTAAATATATTCAATTTCTTAATGAAGTTGCTTAGTTTTCTGCTTTTTAAGCTGCTAGTCATTGCTCCTCCGTATACTGTTTTCAAACTAAAGCATACTACCTGTCATTCTATGAATGAAAACTATGCATTATTGCTTCTATATTGATTCACACCATTTCCTCTGAAATAATTTCCTTCTCACTCTTACGCTGTAGATGCCCAGCAATATTGCCCAGAATCACATAAGTAATGTGATCGATTGCCTATATTGTAGATGAAGATGCCCAGCAATATTAGGGGGAACAAATCTACTTAGGTGGGACTTAACTATCATAGTGTCATTTGGCCCAAGTCAACTGTAGATGGCCAGCAATATTAAGGGGACAAATGTACTTAGGTAGGACTGAGCTATCATATTGTCATTTGGCCCAAGTCAACTACTTATGTGATTCTGACCCCGTAGTAGATAGCGATTACACTTCACCAATCTGGCAGCAACACATTTCACCTATGGAGGGGCAACCCCATTGTGGATCTCAGTGGGAAGCAGGGTGGGAAGCTACTCTCTGTGATAGTAGCTCCTAGAGCACAAAACAATACCCTCGGGATGCCCATAAAATGCCCATAAAACTTCCTTATGTTTCTATGTTTTGCTAAGCCTAGCTCTCTGGCTATCTGCTCAGTTCTACACTTATGTATCCTTTTCTGCTTGTTTGTCAGCTTGTAGTTCATCAAATATAATGAATGAGATCTGAATAACAGAGTCAGAGAAGGATCTTAGTGGGTGTAGCATTTGATCTGAGCCATGAAGGATTAACATGCCCTCAAAGGAATAGACATAACATTATTAACCATACATTAATATAATTATTTTACGGTAAGAACTATCAAACAGTTTTTGTATGCTAAGACTTTCGTTAATTTTCCTTTTAACTTTCAGGGTAACTCTTTAATGATAATAGATAGTTGGCACTGCTAGTTGCCTATCAAGTTTCATTTTGACATCTTCCTTGCTAAGAGAACTCTGATTTTGTTTGGGGAAGCAAAGTACTCAGCAAAAATATTTGGCCTTTCAGTTTCCCATGGAACAAGGAATAGCCATCTTTTTCAGCTTTGGCCAATGGGGCTTAAGTGATTGTCTCTTGAAATGGGACAATGTCCCAAATGTACAATGCGTACAAGGTCCTTCTGAATAATAAGTGTAAGGTATTATGAGGGGAAGATTTTGGGCCCTTTCCCTCTTGTTTCTGTCTCAAACTCAGAAGCGATGCCCAGCAGTAAAGGAGCTACCTTAAAACCAAGGACAAAAGTTACATATTGAATAGTGGAAAATGTCCATTCAGGTCCTTTGTCCATTTCTTAATTAGATTATTGGGGTTTTTAGCTATTCAGTTGCATGAGTTTTTTCTGTATTTTGGATATTAACCTCCTATGGATAGTAACCCCCTAAATATAGTTTGCAAATATTTTCTCCCATTCCATAGGTCATCCTTTACATTTTGTCAATGGTTTTCTTTGCTGCAAAGGAGCATTTGAGCTTGATATAGTCAAACTTATTTATTTTTGCTGTAGACAGTTTTTCAGGGAAAATATATAAGTGGCCAAAAGGTACATGAAAAGGTGTTCAACATCAGGAATCATGATGGAAATGCAGATCAAAACCACAATGAGATATCCTCTCATACCTGCTAGGATATCTTCTATAAAAAAAGTTATGAGGTAACAAATGCTGGTGAGGGTGTGGAGAAAAGGGGACCCTGGCTCACTGTGGGTGGGGATGCAAACTGGTCCAGTCACTATGGAAAAGAATATGGAAGGTCTTCAAGAAATCGAAAGTAAATTTGCCATATGATCTAGCAATCCTACTTCTGGTGTATAACCCAAAGAAAATGAAGACATTATTTTCAAGAGCTATCTGCAGTCTTATGTTCATTGCAGCATTATTCACAATAGCTAAGGCATAGCAACACCCCAAGGATCCATCAGTGGAGGAATAGATGAAGAAGAAGTGGTCTATAATGGAAGAGTATTCAGCCTTAAAGGAAAGCCTAATGAAACTGTAGAGCATCATGCTAAGTGAAAGAAACCAAACAGAGAAAAACAAAAATAAATATTGCATGGTATCACTTATAAGTGGAATCTTAAAAAAAAAAAAATGTTGAATTCACAGGAACAGAGAGTAAGATGATGGTTGCCAGGGGTTAGGAGGGTGAAGGAAACCAGGAGAGGCTGGTACAAGGGTACAGACTTGCAAGTATGAGATGAGTAAGGTCTGAGGATCTGATATGTAACCTAGTGACTGTAGTTGATAATACTGTGTGATATAATTAAAATTTGCTAAGAAAGTATAACTCTTGTTCTTACACACACACACAAAGAGATATACAGATGTCACACAGCATGTGAAGAGAATCTACATTATGCTTATCAGAGAAATGAAAATTAAAGCCATCATGAGATACCACCACATACCTATTAGAACGACCAAAATCTAGAACACTGATAATACCGAATGCTGGAGGAGCAACCACAGGAACTCTTAATCATTGCTAGAAGGAACACAAAATGGCACAGATGCTTTGGAAGACAGTTTGGCAATTTCTTCCAATCTAAACATACTCTTATCATACCATCCAAAAATTGTGCAATTTACCCAAAGGAATTGAAACCCATGTCCACAAAGAAACCTCCATACAAATGTTTTTACCAGCTTTATTTATGATTGCCAAAACTTGGGAAAAAATGAGATGTCTCTCAGAAGCTGAATGAATAAATATTGGTGATAACATGGGACTACTGTATGAACCTTGAGCTGCCCACCTCTGATTTCTCACTATGTGGGAAAATAAGGGACTTAAACACCTGGGGATTAAGTGAGGAATTTGGCTACATATAGCAAATGTATACTAGCAAACTGGGCTTAAATAACTTGCTTAAATGTTCTACTTTATAGTGGGGATTGTCAAGATGTGAACCCATGTACTGCCTACCAAGTTTATGTACTTAACCAAAACTAACTTAGTTGATCAAAATCTGATACATTAATTATTTTTCCAATTGTAATTCTCAACCATTCTAGCCATTCTAAAACAAGTTAGAGCTTCTTAGGAAGTATTTCTTTTTCCTCCCAGAAATGTTTATTTAAAATATTTATTTTTTTTCTGGGGCAACTGGGTGGCTCAGTGGGTTAAAGTCTCTGCCTTCGGCTCAGGTCATGATCTCAGGGTCCTGGGATTGAGCCCAGCATTGGGCTCTCCGCTCAGCAGGGAGCCTGCTTCCCCCTCTCTCTCTGCCTGCCTCTCTGCTTACTTGTGATCTCTCTCTCCGTCAAACAAGTAAATAAAATCTTTAAAAAGTAAAATAAAATAAAATAAAATAAAATAAAATAAAATAAAATATTTATTTTTTTCTGGGAATACTAAGAATCTTTTGGGCTGTGAGTTTTCTATCCCAGGTACAACTATAAGATAACAAATTCTTAAAGCAACTTACCAGATTCAAAAGTCAAAAGACCATGCTTATTCAAAGTAGTCACCTTTGGAAGCTACACTCTGATTTCTGCAATTCTTTCTCCTATTCCTCAAAACCCCTTGGCAATCCTGTTTGAGAAGTGACAATCCAGTCAGTCTGTGAGCCTCACAGAAATTAGTTTTATGGCTTCATTTTTAAAGTGAAAATAAAATGACCATCTGCCTTAGATACAGATTTGATTCCAAATTGCTTCGGAAGGTTTGAAAAAAATCAGACCATCAACAAAACAATGAAGACTTATTGCACTTTGATATAAGAAACACAATGGATCTGGTCTCACCTCCCCTCACCCAACTCCCTGCACTTAACCTTAATACCTTGAGTCATAGCCACACCCAACTCTCAACCTTTGTTCCTTACTCTCTGGCTTTCAGAACTCCACAGGGTCTCTTTCCTCTTTTGAATTTCCTTATGACCATCCCTTCCTCAGAGTTTTACTCAGGCCATTTTGGACACAGCTCCTCTGAAACCCCTGGAGGAAATATTTCCAGGTCCTCCGTCTTTCCTATTTGGGTTCCATCATCTAGAATTTCCAAATACCTTATTTGTGTATTTTGCTGGTATTAAAATGGCTTATGTGTGTGCTGTTTTCCTACTTGCTTGCAAGCTCCCACTGAACATCATAAAGTCAAGATCAGAGGTAAGAGGCCTGAGAAATACTCCTGTCCAGCCCTTACTATTACAGATGAAGAAACCGAGGCTGTAGAAGATAAGTGACTTGTCCAGGTTTTCACAGGTGGTAGGAGTGAGGGCACAATATTAGGTTACCCCAATTTCAGCATAATTTCAATACTTGTCTCTTTACATTCCATCCAGAATCAAGCATTGTGATGTATCTGGAGTAAGCACTCAATGATTGTTAAATTTGATTTTTAAAAATCAAGTTAGTGACTGGCAAAAATTAAAATGTTTAACAACACCAAGTTTTGGGGGACTGTGGAGAGATGAGAATTTTATAACTTCACAGGTAGAATGAAAACTGGTGCAAACGCTTTGGAGAAAAGTAGTAATAAATAGTGCAGGTGAAGATGTCAATTTGCCATTATATAGAAAATCCATTTCTAGGAAATAGCCTGGAAAAACCCCTCTATATATGCAAAAAGGCAATAAACATAAACATATTTGTAAGTAAAATGTTTGTGGTAGCAAAATATTGGATATCACCTAAATATATAAGCATCAGTAGGAAATAGAATAAATCATTGAGCTTTTTTTTAATGTTATGTTCTGTAGTGTGAATATTGATGAAGCAGAATTCACATATCACTGTGGATAAAGTAACCTAATATTGAGTGAAAATACCAAGTTGGTGAAGAATACATATAATACAATATCATCTATGTATGTATTTATACCTGAAAAAAGACAATACCATAGATTACTTAGGACAACATATATATGTAGAAAAGCATAAATATATGCATGAGGAATAAATATGCTTCAGAACATTGGTACTCATTATTTATTTTAAAGCTTTATGATTGGTACATACATGTTAATTTTATTATTCTTTATATTTTTGTTATGTGTTAAGCATTTGATAAGAGGCTTACAATGAACTTGAAAAAAAAAAAAAAAAAAAAAGCTATGCCACTAACTTGAAGGACAATTCCAAAGTGAAATATCCCAGATCTTTGCTCTGAGCAATGTCAGAATGAATGAAAAAAGTGTATAGTCACTGAGATGACAGTTTTGAAGGTAATGATTATTACCTGGATTTATATATTTTTAAATGTTTGATAAAATAATCTACCCTATTCTGTTATAGTGATGTTTGTTTTATGGCCAGTTAACTTTGAATGAAATGACTGCCTTAGCAAAATATGGTAAGAGAAATAGAGTGATATATGCAGGAAGAACCTCAAAAGCAAGTGAGACATTTATTTAGAGTATCAACTTGTGAATTGTGAATTCTATGTGCAATAAGAGGATACAAATACTTTATCATTCACTTTCTGTATCATTGTTTTGTAACCATCACTGGCCTCCTATGCAGTGCCCAGCCCCAGAAAATGCCAGAGGCAAGGGAGATGATTCATCGATTGCATTTTTTTTAATTGCTTTTAAATTCTCTAGGAATTAAAAGTATCATATGCTTTTTAGGGTAAAGGACAATTCAAGGAACATCTGGTTGCTCTGTTGGTTCATGAATGGAGATACCTTGGTATTGAAAGTTAGAGTTTTCTCCCAAGGTCACAAAGAGACTTAGGGAAAGAAAGGTCAGAGACAAAAATTGACGTGTTTTTTTCCGTGTCATTATATGAGCTGACCACACAGTGGTAATTGGTGATGGGATCAGAACCCTTCTCTCTCTCTCTAAGAAGTTGCACTGGAGTCTGTGAGGGGCAGATGTGAAGGGGGAGTCTTAGGAATCTACCCAAAAGAAATGAAAACATGCGTCTAGAAAAAGACTTGTATGCAAATGTTTTCAGTAGCATTATGTGTGAGTCAAAAAATGGAAATAACTCAAATATCAGTCAGCTGGGGAATAGAGCAACAAAATGTAGTACATTGATGGCACTGAATACTATTTAACAGTAAAAAGGAACCATCTACTGGTATGTGCCACTACAGGGCAAACATTCACATGTGACATGAAAAAGCCAGACACAAAAGGCTACATATTGTGTGTGTCAATTTATATGAAATATCCAGAACAGTCAAATCTATAGGAAGAAAAAATAGATGAGTGGTTGCCTGAGGCTGAGGGTGTGAAAGGTAATGACTACAAATGGGCATGAGGGATCTTTTGGCAGTGATGAAAATGTTCTAATGTTGGATTTTGGCAGTGGTTGTGCAACTCTGTAAATTTGCTAAAAATCATTCAAGGTACATGTAAATTATATCATGCAAATTATACCTCAGTAAAGCTGTTTTAAAAAAATGTGGAAAGGGCACAGTTTATCCTTAAAAGACTGAAGTTTCCTTAACTCCATTCACTCCACTAGCTACCCATTTACCCTGCCCTAAAATTTATATTCTCAAGATGCAGGGCAACAAACTTTTGCCCTTCAGAGCACATTGTTCTGTGACAACAACCTAACATTTTTTGAGATCTTTCTACACATTTTACCCATTTTGTCTTTTATTCCTCATCACAACCTTATGAGATAGTCATTATGTCAACCCAATTTTAATGATGAGGAAACAGAGTCATTTGTCAATGTCACACAGCTTGTACAAAGCTGAGACTTGAACTCTTGATTTCCAGAACCCAGGCTCTCAACCACAATGCCACTGCTTGCCTACCAGATGATCTATGACTGTTTGTTGGATGAAAGAAAGATGAGTTTATGTGGCTGCCTTCCTGAACTGGCATTGCACCAAACAGAGGGCAGTTATATTACGAATTCCTTCTGTCATAGTTTTAGTACATTTAGGAATATAATGCCTTTATTATTTCCTGCAGTTTATTTCCAGAGCAATATAATGAAGTAGTAGTTTAAAAAGCTCCAAGGTTTTTGGACTGAATTATTAAAGATTAAGCAGGTGATTGCCTTTGCCTTTTGGCCACCAGCCATTAGTCTTGTCATTGGAAGGATCCATTCTTGCTCTTTAAGATATCTTTAATTTACTGTGGCAGGCTTATATAAGAGATTATTATTGATGAGGTTTTTGTTTAGTTTTGCTTATTTTTTTTGTTGTTTTCAAAGAGAGCATGACAATGTGTGTTGTTGTTTGTTTGTTTCCCTGATTAAAAAATTATTTACCTGATAGAACAAAATTTTATGATGAAATATCAGCAAGAGGCAGAAACTTTTTTTAAATTAAAATAACTTTTTAAAATTAAACAATGGTTTTGATAATATAGAGTATAAACAAAGCAAAACACTGGAATTAGATTCAGGAATTTAGGTTAATTTCTGAAAATGATACTAACACTTTGAGAAACTTACTTTCCTTGCTAAGTAGGAATAAGACAATGTACCTTACAGTTCTATTGTGATTATCAGTGGTGTATGACTGCATGGATATAACTCTGTGCAGGGAGTGGATGCTCAATTAGGGCCCATTGAGTTTATTTGTTTTTAATTATTTTATATTATTTGCTGTTCAACACACAATATTATAAGTGTTTTGCTCCATCCTGGTCCTTGGGGATATAATGGCATGCAAGAGAGTCAGAGTCTTTGTCTTAAAAAGTATGTATTCTAGGGAGAAAGGTAAATAAGACCCAAATAAAGGGAAGTATTATTGTGTTAAGAGTTAATGAACAATCATGAGTTGCCTAGGTGGCTTGGTTGGTTAAGAGTCTACCTTAGGCTCCAGTCCTGATCCTGAGTCCTGGGATTGAGCCCTGGGCTCAATCTGTCTGGGCTCCCAGCTCAACGGGGACTTTGCTTCTTGCTCTCTGCTCCTCCCCTCTACTTGGTGCACATGTTCTCTCTCGTTCTCTCTCAAATAAATAAATAAAACTTTTTTTAAAAAAAGTTAAGAAACAATCAAACAAAATATGAAAAACTGAAGAATTATGTCTTTCTATGAGGGTGAGGGAATAGCTATTTAAATAGCATGGTCAGAGAAGTTCTCTCTGAGGAGCTACTATCTGAAATATTATTTGAACAGAGAACCAACAATGTAAAGAATGAGAGGGAAGAGGACTTCAGGAAGAAGAAACAATGGAAAGGCTATGAGCAGGTAAAGAACTTATGTTGCAGGAACTCAATCATCACTGAGGATGGAACATTGTAGAAACTAGGAAAGAGGGCTTACTAATACTTGAAAGCCATAAAAGGATATGAAATTTTACTCTAAATAAAATGAAAAGCCACTGAATGCTTTTAGGCAGTAGGGTGATCCAATACGTATTTCAAGAAATCCCTTCAGTTTGGAAGGAATAAGAGAAGAAAACAAGAGAACATATAGGAAGTGGTTCAATACTAAAGACAAGCGGTAGTAGGAATCATTATTAATGCAACGAATGCATTATAGGGGATGGAGAGAAGAGTTTGATTTATTTTGGGTAAAGACTCAGCAGGGCTTATTAAGGGTTGAATGAGAGTGGAGAGAGGAAAGGTAGAGTCAAGACCACGTCAAAGTTACTGTGCCTGGGTTTCTGATGTGAGCTACTGTATGGAGCCATTATAGTGATGGGGAGGATTAAGGGTAAAATTGAGAGTTCTCTTTTGGACATGTCATGTTTGAGATGTCTCTGAGATATTCCAGGGGAGAGGACTCACACTGAGATAGAAAAGAAATTTGGAGTGCAAGGACTTTTGAGCTGGAGATATGAAATAGGAGTCATTACCATAAAACTGCTAGAATTGAATGGCTATAGGTAAATAGTGGGAAATTTCTGTTCTGCTAACAATAAACAATCAGAATCCCTGGATTCTGCTCCTTATAGTATACCATATTAATTAACTTACAGTATCTACTGTGTCTGGTAGCAACAGAGATGTTAATATAGATCCCCAATGGGTTTTATAATATGTTGCATTTTAGGAAATGGGAAAATCAAATTTGTAATTTACGATTCCATTTTTCTTTAAATAAATTGGTCTGCATCAACACTATATGGCTTTTAAAATGTTGAGAGATCCATGGTCCCTTGGTTTGGGTTTGCTTATAAATAGCAATACTGTCCTGCAGGGTGTTGATTTATACTAAATTCTGTACATGCAAATCATCTTCTTATATTTACTGTTGACTGGGGACCTAGGCTGTGCCATCCATTGTTAAAAGTACTGGGGAGGCAGAAATCACATCTCTTAGAGTGAATTTAATTGGGAGGAGACAGACATGTCAAGTAATTGCGATGAAATATGGTAAATGCCTTATTCTGGGATGGTATTAAAGAAAAGGGACTAATAAACTTCTAAAGGTTAGAAAACATTCTATGAAAAACCTGGTATTTAAGTTGAATCATGAAGGATGGATAGAGATTTCTAGGAAAACAAGATAGAGGGTATTCCATGAAGATCTGTGCAAGGTAGAAAAAGTAAAACAGAGACAGGGATATTATGTGGCTAAATCAAATGTTGAAAATAGCATTTAGCAGAAGGCTTAAGACCTATCAGGCATTCAATAAATAACTGTTGGGTGAATAAATGGATGAACGAGCCCCCAGAGTTTGCTCACTTTATATTGGCTCCAATTTCCAGGAATGGGAAATAGGAGGATTTCTTGTCTATAGACTTTATGTATTATTATGAAATACACACTCTACAATAGCATGTACACTTCCTAGTGACAATATACATAGGTATTTGATAGAATGGTAAAAAATGCCTATGTTTGTATGTTTGGAGAGAGAGCAGGGAAGGAGACAGAGAGAAAGGAAGAGAGGGAGGATGAAAAACAATTTTTAAGAACATTGTTAATGGGACGCCTGGGTGGCTCAGTCGTTAAGCCATCTGTCTTCGGCCCAGGTCAGATCCCAGGGGCCTGGGATCGAGCCCCGCATCGGGCTCTCTGCTCTGCGGGAAGCCTGCTTCTCCTGCTACCATTCCCTCTGCTTGTGTTCCCTCTCTCGCTCTGTTTCTCTCTGTCAAATAAATAAAATCTTTAAAAAAAGAAAAAAGAACATTGTTAATGTTCTTAATTGGGAAATGAGCATTAAAAGAATTTGCTCTCAGTTGGCACTGGGCATAACCTGTGAAATCAAAACCATGACCTATTGGGTTTAGGAAGATAAAAACATTCCTGAATATTGGTTTTAGCCAAAGGAGGAAGAAATAATAAGACTACAGTCAAAGCATGTGATAGGGAGTCAAAATGAGAGATTCTGTCCACCAAGGAGAAACAGGATACAGTTTTACAGAGGAACCAGGTCAGATTATTAGGAATTGGAGAAACAGAAATCAAGAGGAGAATGCGACATGGAACAAATCAAGAGTTAATCCAACTTCATTATAGTGCCTGATTCACTTTTGATTTTGAGGGAACAGGTCTTAGTTTTCTGAACTAGCCACTTGGTGTCTGGCAACTGAGCTCTGCTAGAAATGGTGGGCAAGTCACAGCTCAGAAAAAAAAGGAAAATAGGTTCTTTTCAAAAAGCAACAAAAGAAATAGGGAGAAGTAAAGACCCTGCTGAGGCTGGAGTGGGAGGTTCTGCTAAAATTCATTTGCAAAAGATAATCATTCACTGGAAGTAGGAGTGACCAAGTTCAAGGACAACAGTGATTATGTTGGAAGAGGGAGCTATAGAGCTGGTTCTTCATTAAGGACATCACATTTCAGTTGAAAACCATTCTTGTGAAATGTTCTTTGAGGTTCCAGTTAAATTTGTTCAGATTAAATGTGAAATTATTCCTTATTTTCACTTGAAGAGAATTAATATTACAGCTCTCCTTGACCTTAGAAATTGGCAAAATGAATGCCATCTTTCGATTCTCTAGTTTATTTTCTAGTTGCACTAACAGATAGTGCAACTGTTTGATTCCTGGAATTATCATAATCAGAATTCTGTAGCCATAAACATTATTGTCTGTAGTTCTTATAACTTTGATTCTATTGTGTTTCTTAAAGGCAGTGATTCAAAAGAGTACTTCACAGCAGTATTCCTGAGATGCTAAGACTGACTCTGGTTCAGAAATTTCTGTAACATATCTATGCTGATCAATTTATACAGTTTTATAATTGTGCATTTAAAAGGAAGGATTCTTACTTCTGAGTTTTATGTTAATCAAATGTCCCATGATACTTCTGCTGCCATTAGAGTTAGTCTTTGTGAATATACTCTTGAACACTGCTGAGCACCCAAAGTACATAATAGATGGTTTATAAAATCCTAATAATGACCCTCATCTATTAGATATGTCAGCCTAAACAGGAAGGTATGCTTTGGCTTATATAGTCCGAATACAGTGCTTTTAATAAGTTCTACTATAATGAAGAAGGGAATCTTGCAATATGTTTGGTTGTTTGGTTGGGTTAGTCAAATTCTGTGTGAGGTAGCCTTGAACTCATCCCAGTGTTTATTGACATTTAAAGTGGACCTGAAAACAAACAAACTCTGAAATTGAAAAAAATTTTGGTAATATTTATGCCATCCTCCTCATCAAATATTAATAATTTTGCTACCACAAAACTGGTAAATTGGTTTGCTACCAATAACTTTCTTACCACAATCTGCCACATTTTTCTGTTATCTTTATACCTTCATCGATAGGTATATAAAATTCTTTCTCTTTGGAGTGCTTTTTCTTGTCGACCTGAAAAACTCGTATTCGCTGCTCAAGACTGAGCTTGCTTGGCCTTATTACCTCCTTATGAAGTCTTCTTTGGTAAAACCATCAGGCCTACTGTTAGCTGAATCAAAGCTTTCCTCTTCTGCATTCCTTAGAATCATATGCCTTCTCTAAAGCACTAATCACCTTATTTTGGAACTGTGTGTCAGTATATTTTCTCCCCTGCTAGCCTGTGGGGTTCTTGAGAGATGATCCCAGCTTTTTTTTTTTTTTTAAGATTTTATTTATTTATTTGACAGAGAGATCACAAGTAGGCAGGGAGGCAGGCAGAGAGAGAGGGGGAAGCAGGCTCCCTGCCGAGCAGAGAGCCCGATGCGGGGCTCGATCCCAGGACCCTGAGATCATGACCTGAGCCAAAGGCAGAAGCTTCAACCCACTGAGCCACCCAGGTGCCCCCCAGCATTTTTTTTTAATTGCCAATGCCTTGTTTAAATCCTGTCATCCCATAAATACAAGTTGAATGAAATCTGTTGGAAAAAAAAAATCCCAAATGACTATTTAAACTTTACTTACCTTCTTATGCATTTATATTTTGTCTCCCAGTGGAATTATAAGCTCTGTAAGTATAGGGACTGGGTCTTCTATTTCTAAGTATAAGTATTCCCTTAGGAGCACATAAACAGTATTTTTATAGTTATGTAGTCAAATACTAGATATTGATTGTCAGTCTATTTCTTAGCATAATACCTTACGAGACATGAGGTGATTCTGTAGGTTGTTATAAAAGTTCAGCATCTATTGAAATAATCCAGATGTTAGGCCCATTTCCTGTTTAAATGACACTGAGGAAATCTAGTATATTTTGTGGTAAGAGAAGCACCAAAGAAGGCCAAAGATACTTTGTTCTTAAGAAACTCCATTGTATTGATGTGGCCATAGTTGGTCCATACATAATTCAGTAGTTGGTGAAAATCTGGCAGTGCCTCCCCAACTCATGGCCAAAGTCGTTGGAGATTCTTTCTAGATCTCAATTATACCTTCAATTTCCTCCAATTCCATTTAGCACATCTTAATTGAGTGCTCACTATGTGTTATGCATTGGGCAGCTTGCTGAGTGTTAGGTAGAGTGGAAACAATTTGGATATAAGCAAACTGGAATTATATTTATTCCTGGCTTTTTTTCTTACTATCTAAGTGATTTAGGGCAAATTACTGAACTTCTTTGACCTCAGTTTTTAACCTGTCAAACGCAGGATATGAATCTCAACTTCATAGGAGGTTGTAAAGGAGGAAGGGCTGCCACAGTGTTTGGCTCTGAATTGATGCTCAGTTCATGCTAACCTTGTGATTCACCAGAGAGGAGCGCCTGACTTTCACCAGCCTACAGTAGGGGAAAAAACCGTGAAGGACTCTATAAGAAGGCGGATGCCAGCTACAAAGAGACAATTGGACTGTAGGTTGTTTCCAGATATCTTTATTTTAATAGCGTTATTATGTGTTGGATTTTTAAAGAAGGCTATGTGCCAAGGTAGGGTTATAATTCAATTTCGATTACAGCAACTGTTATGTGTAACAGGCTAGCCAAAGGTTGCCAAGTTCCCTGTGCCCAGGCCCTGAATTTAATAGCAGTAATGGCTTTACACAGCGACTTCAACTCCCCATTACTGTCTGCTTTTGATTTAGTGGCAGCCTTCTCCCCTGAGGTAGGGTGTTGATGCCATCTCCTTGTCTGGCTCAGGTTTCTGGGGAGATGTTCATTCTGCCTGAGACCTGCCAGGAATCTAGTTTTTAATTTCCTGTTATTAGGTATGGTAGAATAAGGCAGGGTTCCCCTTTCTTTCTTTCATTCATTCTTTCTTTTTTTTTTCTTTCTTTGGTAACTTCTGTCACCCACACCAAACAGAGCTCTTTTATAGAAGCATTCCTATTGTTCTATGGATTCTATTTATAGCAAATCACCAATAAGCATCTATTTATTAAAATTACTATAGTGATCCATGACTTTTGTATTAAAATATTTTCAAGAACCAATATCAGTCTTGTTGGTATATTTTATAAAGAAATAGAGATTTCTCTTTGAAATTTCTTACTATCCTTCCTTTATCCCTTTATCCCTTCCATCCTTCTTTCTTTCCTCCTTTCCTCCATTCCTTCATTCTATCCTTCCTTTGTTTCTTCTATCCGTCATCTATCCATCATGCATCCATCCATCCATCCATCCATCCACCCATCCATCCATCAGCCATCCATCATCCAGCCATCCATCATCCATCCTTCCTTCTTTCTTTGGGTCTCCTCTTTCCCTCCCTTCTTCTTGCTTTTTCTTTTTCTTTTTTTCTTCTTCCTCCTACTCCTGCTCTTTTTTTTTATCTTCTTCCATTCTTTTCCTTCTTTTATGTTTTACTCCTTAACTTAATGAATCCTCTTGCAAAAACTCCTCTTCTTGTTGTCTATAGTTTCACCTTTTGTTCTCATCTATTCCTGCTGGTTCTGTCTTGTACATACTTAGAAGTCATCTGTATCAACCATATTTATATCCTTCTAATATTTGTAGATTCTTATCCTATCCCCTGGTTGTCAGTTAGCCAAGTAATAGGCATTTATCTCCTTTAATCTCACCTCATAAATCAAACCTTTCTTTAATCATTTTCTTTTTATCATTCCCTAAATGGTTTCCGATCTGTCTGCATCTTTCTGAAATGGAAGGGCCTCAAACTTAATGCAGGACTCGAAAGCTGAAAGCTCGCTGGCTGAATTTTGCTATTCTTTTTCTCTGAACAAATATTTCATAACAAACAAGTTTAGTATGGTTCTTTATCTTGCCAACTTATTGCTTTGCAAACTCATGCAGAGAAGTCTTTACTGAGGTTGCCTGAAGTAGATTTTTAAAAATGCACTTTTTCTAGGGGGCAGGGGTCAAGTGTTTAAACCCAGATTCAACGCTATTTATGACTCGTGCCCTTAAATTCCGTGTGACTAACGTTCCTCATATCTAACACAAAATTAAAAATGTCCGTTCTCATGAAAAGGGCCTGGACTAGGGGGAAGCGAGCAAAGTGCGCAGAATACTTGAGGGACCCTGAGAATGAGCATCCCTAAATTTTGCAGATTCGTTTCATCCTGGTTCCAGCCCTTACCATGGGAATAAAGTAATATCACGTGTGAAAATTCTCTGAAAAATTGAACATACAGACAGACATAAGGTATTGGCATCCTCGTTCTTCACCAATACGGTTGAACAGGACTCTACCAGCAGAGGCGCTGCATATGTGGAGCTCCCTTCTCCAAGTCCCTTCCTCCAGGCTCAGCATTTCACTCTCCCAGGATCCCAGTGCCCTGATTCTGCCAGCCCCTGTCTCCCAAGCCACCTCGAGGCCAAAACCTATGCTGTTCAGGCACAGGCTTTATGATGTCTTTATCTTGCCATCAAAATGTACTCATCCATATTCCCATTCCTTCAGAGTCCTGCTTATCTGCTTTCTTGAAAATAACAGCTTTATCAGATGAAATTACATTTGTCTCTGTGTCAATAAGGAAGGACCAGCTTAATGTGTGATCTATTTCAGGTCACAAAGTTGGAATTTCATTAAAGTGTTTTGTAGCTACAATGTCTTACTCTCCAAGTACTCTAATATATGGTTTATAGAAATATTTGATCATGAATTATAGTAAGAAGTATATTTTTTATCATGACACAGAACACACATGAAAATGATTAGAAAAGAATTTCATAAAATACTACTAACCCTTTCTACTTCTGAAACAGTTACATATCCTAACCTGTCTTAAAAAGTGGATTTCAGGTGGTTCAGTTGGTTAAGCTCTTGATTTTGGCTCAGGTCATGATCTTAGGGTCCTGGGATTGAGCCCCATGTTGGGTTCTGTGCTCAGCAGGCAGTCTGCTTGAGGATTCTCTCTCCTTCTCCCTCTGCCCCTCCCTCCATATTCTCTCTCTTTCTCTCTCTCTCAAATAAATAAATCTTAAAAAAATAGATTCTAGTCAATTTTTACCTAGCTCAATTCTATCCTAGAATGTTCCATTTTTAAAATTGTGCATTATGAACTCATTAAGTTGATTTTGCTACACATTAATAAGACACAGTCTTTCTTGAGGAGAAAAAAAATACTCAAAAGGGTTATTTTTAATGGAAACGTGTGGATGGCTGTGGCACAGACTTTTAACTGATGTTTGTGTGCCTATGTTTATCAGTATGCCTGTGTAGGTGGTAGAAGGTAATGCTTGTCTGACTACACTGTGGGTAGAGAAGAGCTCACCTTGATGGGGATATGATTGTCTCATGTGCCCTGATATTTAACAGGTTAGTAAGTAATTCAAGGATTAGGCAAATTTAGTATGAAGTAATGGGGCTCATATTGGGTGGGTAGCTGGATTACCATACCAGGACATTGAGGAGAAGGCCATCTCCAGAGATCCAGAAAGCCAGCATTTGAGGACTTTCTAAACAACAATATCAAAGAATCCTGGTAACTGAGAGGCAGGTATCAGAGGTAAACTGTAGATTTAGATACAAGGGGAAAACTAGTTATAAATGGATCCAAAAATCGCAGCAGGGCTTCAGGCAAGGCTCATCTCAGCTATGGCGTACCTCAGCTATGGTACTTGCTGCTCCTTGAGTCTGTCCTTACTTCCGATTTGACTGATCCAACTATGTGCACATGGAACTGGGAGATCAAAGCTATAACTAAAGCCAGTGTGAAGGTTCGAAGAATGAACAGCACCTGGTAGATCTTGGGAAGCAGGCAGGCTTATCTTTGACCTTTCCCTCCTTCCTCTTGTGAAGAGCGCAGACCCCAAGTACCACATTAGAAGGTGTACCTCCCCAAATGTACTTGAATGCAGCTTTTTTTCTGACATAACTTCAGATTGTTTTGGTATGCCATCTGCTTGGACTTGCACTCCATTCCTCCCAGGGGTGCACAGCCATTATCAAATTCATAATATTCCAGAGTTCTTTTTTTTTAACAGGAAGAATTATATTGTTTTCTGCATAGCTTATTTATGGCTGAAATATATTTTTTTAAACAGTTCTTGATTGAATGACTTTTCATATTCCTGGTTTCCAGAAAAATATATAAGCTTGTGAGGGTTTTTTGCTAACCTTGTAAAGTTACAGGATTAAGTTTATGAAGAGAAAAATGAGCTCCTCTTTCTGCCCAGGCTCTTTAACAAAATGAATCCCAAGTTCATGTATAAACTTGCAGTTACTAAGGATACATATCAAGGAGCAGTACAAAAGTAACAGGGTTTTAGAAAGAAAAAGAGGCAAAGAATAGTGTGTTATTTTTTCCTTCCACTATTTGATGGTACAACAGTAACAAAGTACTTTGATACACAATGCTTTAGTCCCCCAAAATATAAAAGTAAATAACTGATAAAATATACAGAAAAATGACCTTTTCAGAATCCCATTTCAAACAGTCAAAGTCAGGGGCTTAAGTGAGTGATGAATTTAAGATGCCTTTTCCAAGTAGAATAGAATTGTAGAGGCTCATTTCTACCCTGGGTAGGAAGAAATTCATTATTAGGATCACTCTGACTCACAATGATGCTGTGAACTTCTAATTACCCCAGGTAATGTAGGCAAGGATAGTACATAATTGAAGTTCAACAGTAACAGAAAAGGCTTATTTTAACCATGAATGTCAACCTTCTTTCCCAGCAAACATTTGCATAACCCAATGAAAAATAGCCAAGCTGCCTGTGCATCCATCTACCTCTCTCTCTTGCATAGCTTCCCTTTTGGCGATGCTGTTTACATGATATAAAATAATCAAAATGTGATGAGAAGGCAAAATGTGATGCCTTTTTTGTGAGCGGGAGAAAGCTTGCATTATTTTTCATGCTCACGACATTGAGGATACATGTAGGTTTGAGGCCGACTCCAGGTTCTATTGATTTCATGCACACAGAAATAATCTACAGATGGACTCGTGGCCAATCAACCTGCTTCAGGAGCTTGCGGTTGATGGAGAGCCACAAATGACATGGACGGTGAAGTGAGAGAATAAAACTACCATGTGAAGCTCCAACAGCTGCCAAGATGCTCATCCCATATCCAGGGCCCACAGGCATCCACCATGGGGGCCACCCACCATTTTCAGAGAAGCTTATCAATAAGGATATGGATCTAAAAATGCCATCTGTTTTCATTCTCACTGGTGCAGAGGATTGAAAAGTTTGGGCCTAAGGGCAACCACGATTTAAAGGGAAATCCCAAAAGGGGAGCTCCAAAATGTTTGAGCAAGGGCAGCATCATTGGAAACTCTTCATAACTTCCCAATGAGGCTTCTCTGAAAGGTTGAAGACCCATTTGGATATACAAGATCTGACAATAAACACACATATCGGCTCTTTACTTTCTGATTTTAATAGTTATACCTTTCATTTTATACGTATAATAGGAATGAATGTTTGCTTACTTAATAGGTTGTTGACATTACCTAATTGTTAAAAAAAAAAAACAACAAACCTGATTGATGAAAATACATATTTGCCTATTTGATTTCTTCCATGAATTCGTGTGTGTGTGTGTGTGTGTGTGTGTGTGTGTGTGTATTTGTGCTCACATGCATGCGTTTTCCCTCCAAAGAAAACAGAGTCATAGAAAAATGATTAAAAATGTTTTTTCTTTGGTCACTGGATAGCAAGTATATTTTTATGGCTTTATATTAATTAATCCAAATGACTCCTATGCTTATTAATAAAAATGTGTTGATTAACTTTATGCTGAAATCATAGGGTTTAAAAATTGTGAAGGGGGGGCGCCTGGGTGGCTCAGTGGGTTAAAGCCTCTGCCTTTGGCTCAGGTCATGATCTCAAGGTCCTGGGATCAAGCCCTACATCGGGCTCTCCACTCAGCAGGGAGCCTGCTTCCCCCCCTCTCTCTGCCTGCCTCTCTGCCTCCTTGTGATCTCTCTCCTCTCTGTCAAATTAATAAATAAAATCTTTAAAAAATTGTGAAAAAGGGGCTGTTGGCATCTGAAATGAGTTTGATCAAATGCAAGATATTGTACAAACAATATGAATACTCAGTACTGAGATCAGAAGCCAATTTTTTTCTTGCTAATGACAAGCGTTTCCATCCCACAAGAACACTGAACGACTTTTTCAGTGTCTCTTGAAGGGCTGACCATCTCCAAATTGTGAAGTCCAGAGCAGCTCATCGGAACAAATTGATGTCAACTGTGAGAATACCATGTGGGGCAGTATGGGTTCCTAGAGAAAGGGGATTTAGGAAACCCTAAGCTAGTCATTCCCAGTGCCAAAGCTGGACACTCTAGGGTTACTTTAATAACTTGGGAGGCTGCATCAATCCACAGAGGGAGTAGCTAGTAAGTAACAATTTCATGAAAACAAATTTGGATGTTCAATAGGATAAAAAATTAATAAAAATAGGGGGGAAGCACAATTTTGTGGATTAGCGATTGTCTTAGACCCCCTGGATTGTTTTAGAATTGCTCTGCATTTTCCAGTTTGACTAGCTATTCCATTGGATGAGCTTTATACTTGCTAACAAACTGGCTCTCAAAATTTCTCCTTCTTTATGCATTAGTGTCATCAGGCATCAAGTTACAAGGTTGTCAATGGTCTCACTTTTCCTGCACAGAAGTGACAACGAAACTCTCTCACACCAAGGTGTTAGAGATTCGTGTTTTCTACTGTTTAAGTTCTTTTCCGGACACCTGGAATACTTAATGTGAAAAATTAAAACAGTAATAGTGGGATTCAAGATATGGTGATTCTGGGGCGCCTGGGTGGCTCAGTCGTTAAGTGTCTGCCTTTGGCTCAGGTCATGATCCCCAGGGTCCTGGGATCGAGCCCCACATCGGGCTCCCTGCTCGGCCGGAAGCCTGCTTCTCCCGCTACCATTCCCTCTGCTTGTGTTCCCTCTTTCGCTGTGTTTCTCTCTGTCAAATAAATAAAAAATCTTTAAAAAAAAAAAAAAAAAGATATGCTGATTCTTTCCTGGAGGGTTATGTGTTTGGCTTAAGTCCTCCCCTACCGAGAGCATGCCCTTAGTTTCTCCCTTCTTTCCTTCCTCTCCTCTTTCCTGCCTTCATTTACTATAACTTTTACTGATCAACTAATGTATTCCAGTCACATGGATAAGTACTGAGGACAGAAAGGCAGATATGATCCCTCCTCTCAAGCACTCTTCGTTTCATAGAGGAAATAGTTCTGTCAACCAGCTCATAAATCTTGGAAGAATCATAGTTATGTACAAAGCAGAAAGAAGAAGGGGTCAATTTTGTTGAGTAAGGGTCTTGTCAAAGACCCTACTCTGGTAAAAGTATTTACGCTGATCCTTAAATGATGGATAGGAATTTCTTGGAAAGGAAAGGAAACAATCGTTGAAATCAGTTTGGCAGTTTGGCTGCAGCAAGAGTTAAGCCTGACTTGAACACAGGATGTGAAGACAGATTGTCAGGATATGAGGCTGGAGACCTCCTCAAAAGGGTGGGAGGGAGCTTGTGTGCCTTTGGGGATTACATTCTATGCTCAGTGAGAAACACTAAAAATCGAAGTCGGAGAATGACATGATTCTAGCACTCTGACAACCATGTAGACTGAGAATAGGTTGGAAAAGGAAGAGAGGCTCAACAGTTTTCTCATCCTAAGGGAGACCATCCTGGGTGAGCCCAATCTAATCAAGTAATCTCTGAAAAGAGGTCAGTGAGATTAGAGACCTAAAAGAGATTTTCCCCTGTCAGTGACAGAGAAAATTGCCATGTTGTAGAGAGAGCAAAGAACCCAAAGCAATTTTGGGGAACTGAGAGTGGTCCCTTTCCTACAGCTCACAAGGAAGTAGGGATCTCACTCATGCATCCACAAGGAAATGAATTCCGTGAGCAACTAGTGGTCTCAAAGCAGACCCAAGAGAGCCTCAGATATGACCATAACCTCAGCTACACTTGGACTTAAGCCTGAGTAGAGGGCTCAGCTCACCCATTATCAGGCTCTTCATCCATTGAAACTGTGAAATATAAATTTGTCTTGTTCTAAGTCACTCAGTTTGTGATCATTGGCCATTTAGCAGTATGAAACTATTCTGTGTATTTATGCCACAGACTAGAGACGTGCTGTCCTCAAAACCAGCAGGTCATGCTTGACTGACTTATTCTGATGACCCTTCAAAAATGTTTTAATCTGTTGATGGCTATATATAAATTCAGCATAGCATGTATTCAATTATCTATAGAAGTTAATCTTTCCTTCTTTGGGCCACTTTCTGTTATTTAATAAGTTCCATTTCCATTGTGTTGATAAATTTTCTTTTCAATATGGTCCTACTAAGGGCAAGTCCATATGTGTGTTTCACATAAAACATACACTTGATGATTGTGCAAAACTTGATTCTCGCATGATATGAATATCATGGCTATTTTATGTGAAATATTTCTGTTGAAAAGCAAGGTTATTAAAAAGTGATTAAGTTGGAGTTGTTAGTAGTTAAACTACAACATAAAAGTTACATGAATAATTGTCAAGGAAATTGTTGCGCATTATTTTTTATATTTTTATTTCTTTGGTGCAGTAAAATAAAAGGATAAACAATTTTTATACTCTATTACTGTGAGGAAGTACAACATATCAACTATAATGAGGAATAATTTGTTGGAAGGAATATTTGGAATGAAATCTGGCTAAATACGTATCTGCAGCTAAGATTTCCATTAAGCAGGGCTAAAATCTGTAGAAATTGCCCTGGGTTTAATGATCACATAAATAATCCTGTTTCAATTATTTGAGTCTTAGATAATTTCATAGTAAATGAATTAGGCATTAGACAACTTTGTGTCTTTTGTTACTTTTATAGTATTGATTTAGATAAAGATTATCCCCAGCGGAAAAATGGGAAAAGGCTCCATGTGGCTGCTGTTTTGCTTTTTATTAGATCTCCAACTAAAATATCTACTTTATCTAAATCAGCTTCA
>CM053604.1:12208290-12274602 GCA_028646535.1 Procyon lotor | reverse complement strand
TTTTCATGCACACTAAATTTTGAGCACCACCAGTTAATATATATACAGAGCAGCTCTCTGTTCTCTCTTGCCAGTGCTGGATAATATCACTACTATTTACAACTCCCTCCATTTCCCTTCAGTCTTGTAGAGATGAACTAAAGTACAGCTTCAGAGTATTTCTGAGTCACTGTTGTTCCTCCACCTAATTACCTTGAACCACTTAGTAGATTGCCTCTGCTATTCATCCTGAGGTCAGGGCTGTCTGGTGAAACTTCATGTAGTGTTGCTTCTTTACCATTAAGGAGATTGTCTAGTCATGGAACCTGCAGTGTGATGCCCAGGTGGGGATGTTGAGGCTGATGGAGCAGTGGAATATGTCCTTGAAGGTGAATTTCCTCAGCAGACTACAGGGCTCTTGGAAAATGCATTTGAACCTGAGTAGAGTCTATAGTCTGATGATATACTAACACATCATTATATCTTTCATTCTGTAGAGGGTTCTAGAAGGGAAGGTGACCAAGATGCTCTTAAAAACCAGTGCCCAGAAAAGTTATTTCAATGTTTATATACATATATGTACACACACATACATATACATATATATTATTTGCAAGAGGGATACCTAGATCATAATTGTCTTAAGATGAGTGATTTAAAAGCTAAAGCGTTATAAATGAATAAGGTATTCCTATATAACTTGTGGTGAAGATGGGTGGTAGTCTTGATAGGTGAATGTGAGCAATGTGTTTTCTCTAGAATCCCAACTCGACAGAAGATAAGTCACTTCTTTTTATCCACACGGTGACTGGGAATAATAATAATATTAAGCTAATTGAGTTGTTCTGTGGATTTCTTGAGATAATTTACAGAAAACAATTAGAACAGCACTTGACATGTAGCAAGGGCTCAATAAGTAATAACAATGATTAGTACCATATACTGAGCATTTATAAGGGGCTGGTGTGTGTTCTGAGTGCTTTGCCTGAATCATCTCAGCACGTTGCCTGAAGTCATAAAGCTCTAAAGTGGCAAAATGGGGATTTGAACCTCAGTGTGCTCCTCACCTCTGCATTATCCTGCTATTTTCATGAATGTGGGTCATTATTTCTTCACATTATTACTGAAATAAATTCCTCATCTAATGTCTTGATGCATGGGTTTAGTTCAGTTCATTTTGGAAATCCAAATATCTTCCCTATTTGCTGAATCATGGGATTTAGCCAGGCTTCTTTTGGATCAAGTAACAACCAAAGGAGGGAAATGAGTTAGAGGCAGGTAACTGGTGCTCATTTTGCATATCAGAATGGGAGATGGCCCAAAAAATTAGGGAAGAGATATCATGAAGGCATTGGGGCAAGGGTTTTGGTTGGCTTTGAGCATTTTCCAGGCTCTGGGTGAATTCTCTGCCAAGATTTAGTCTTACTCTCCAGTGGTCATGCAATGCAGACTGCCCTTCTGGTTAAAAAAAAAAAAGGTCACCACCTAATGTCTGTATGGTATAAGCCTGAGGCAGTAAAGTTGGTCTTGGTTCCATTCTTCTATGGCCAATTGCCACTCCAGCCTAAGTGGGTACTTTCTGTATTTGTTTCAAGGTTACCACCAGATGCCACCATGGATTATAGTTATTTGCAGTTGTACCTAAAACACTATCTGCTCATGATCTCTGGGGTCAGAGCTGAATTCAAATCCTGGTGTATTGGATATTTCCTGGTGTAATCTACAAAACACTCTGTTCCTCAGTTTCCCCTTGTACAATGGAAAGAATGATGGCAGCCTGTTAGGGTTTATGCGAGGATGCCATGAAAGAATTCATACAAAGTACTCAGTCCACTCTTCAGTCAAATAGTGATTATCCTAAAAATATGAGCTATGATCATCTAAATTTTATTTTAATAGATTTTATACTTTGCAAAGGCAGGGGAAAAGATTGTCATTACCCACATGCCCTTGTATGGTACTTGGACCAAAAATCTAACAGATGATAAATGATCAGAAATAAATGGAATCAAGTTTCGTTTTTGACCAGGCCATTAACTGAGACTCTGAGACTAGGGTATGGAGAAGCCTTTCTTCCCTTCCCCTCCAGTTAATACCATCCCCAACCTTTGATCAAAAAGACACAAATAAGTAGAATCCCTTTCTTCTCTACCTCAGTTCATCAAAGGGTAGCCTTATCTCTCATTTCGTAAGAAAACATTATTTTCCTTCCAAAAGCCACATTGCTGAGAACTTTCTGCCCGTAACTGGTGATTTTGAATAAACTGCACTTTAGTGATATGCTCTGAAGTACAAGAGTAAAATTGTCTGTAATTAAGTGTGTTTATTTTTCTGGGGACAGGCCAAGGAAACCTTCATGTGCCAGTAGAGATTGAGCGACTCCCCAAATTGTTTCGTTGAACCTTCTTTTAAGCAGTGAGACCTGGATCTGCCTCTAACCATCCTCATTAATTTCTTGAGAGAATGCCACGTAGAAGCTCTTGGCAAAGTGTCATCAGAGCATTCTCTTCTCTCACGTCTACCTCATACTCCTCCCTTCCCCCATCCATCTACTCCCAGAGCAGGGGCATCTGCATCGAAAATTGCATCCATCCAAAAAGGGCAATCTTTCTAAAAGTCTCAATAAAGTGTTGGATACTTACCTTGGTGATGTGTGCATGTTCACGCAGGGAAGCATTTATTGAGCGCTTAGTTCTTCACATGAGGGATATCCTGAAAATCAGTATGCAATTACCAGGCTCACTGGCTTTCGATGCTTTGGGACGTGGAGCAATTTAGCAACTGTTCTCAAGCCTCCATGTCTTCATCTGTGAGAATGAAATCTTTATTTTTTCCAAAGAGTGGTCATGAGGATGGGCCAGCCAGTGTGCTTAGCCTCATGCTTGGCAAAGTACATGCTCATGGAGCCTAAGTTTCACAACTGGTACAGCATCTAATCTTTACAGTGCTCCCGAGGTAGGTATATTGGTCCCATTTTGAAGGATGGCAAACTGAGTTTCAGAGTCTAACTTGAATGATGTCAAAGATCAGGATTCGGTACCCAGGTCTCTTCTTTCTATTGGTCACTTTAATATTTCTCTCTTAAAAAGGAATGTCAGGCTCAATAGGAAGAAAAGATGTTGGATGAATGCTTTAATCTGAGTCTAAGCTAAGACTTGAAACTAAGAGTTATTGACAGAACCACTTTACCTATTTAGACTCTCGTGTTCTTTCAGCTGAAAATCAAAGGATGGAAGTGGATGCTCGCCAGATATTTCATACCTCTACACCAGTGGTATTTAGGTATTTGGGACAGGGAGACCTCTGATTCCTTCATTATATTGCTTTCCTTGGTCGCCTCATCAGGAACCACAAATCCCACTCACATTAAATGCGGATAAAAGAATATGGTCAGGATACTCCAATGTGCAGCGCTCATGACTCATCTTAAAGAGAAGGACCAGGAATACACCATGCTATGGGTCCCTTCTTCTGTATGAGCCCTCCTAAGAGAGTTTGCAGAAACCTCACAAGTGTCCACAGGCAGACCTAAGCACTCTAGATAATAGGGAACGGGGTCCTGGCAGATCAGTCAGAGAGCAGGAGATTTTTAAGAGTATCAGTTACATGCTCCATTCAACAGCTAGTCACTGCCTCTTATGTGCCAGGCACTATTCTAAGTTCAAGGATAACCTAGTGAACAAGATGGGGAAAAAAAAAAAAAGCACACAAACACAACTCTGCCTTCATAGGTAGAAGGTTACTTCTAGCAGGAGGAGATACTAGATGAGCTAACAAACAAACAGACATGTCAGATGGTGACAGTGCCTTGGAGGAAAATAGCACCTTTCCAGAGGGTGCTGAGTCTAGGGTTAGGGGGAAGTACAGTGTTCCACATAATACAGCCAGCAAGGGCCTCTCTGTGATGGGGATTTTGGAGCCAAGACCTAAACAAAGTTGTTTATTCTTGGCATGGAGTGATCTGTGAATAAGCATTCCAGTAGAGGGAGCAGCAAGAATAAAGGCCTGGGTTTAGGAGGTAAACAATCTACAAGGAAACCTACAGGCTCTGGGAAGAACAATACAGTTTCAATGGAACACAATATCCCTACCCAGTGGAAAGTGAGGAAAGATCCTCACTTTGGCAGCTTTTACTAACTTCCCACCCACACATAGTTCTCAGCCCAAGAACAGCGACCTTATTTTATTTTAATAAAATTGTATGTATTTAAGATGTAAAAAATGATATTTTGATATATATGTATACAGAAAAATTATTACTACAATCAATCTAATTATTATATCCATCTCTTTACATAATTACCTTTCATGAAAGCATCAGAAATCTCTCTTAGCAAATTTGAAGAATACAATACAGTATTATTAACTATAATCATCAGTTTATACATTAAATATTGAGAATTTATGCATCTTACAAACTGTAACTTGGTATCTTTTGACCAGCATCTTCCCATTTGCCCCACCTCCCTTCCCCTGATAACTACTGTTCTACTCTCTGCTTCTGTGAATTCAACTTATTTTGATTCCACATATAAGTGAGATCATCCAGCATTTATCTTCTGGGACTTCCTTGTTTTATTTAGCATGACGTCCTCCATGTTTGTCCATATTTTCACAAATGGCAGTATAACCTTCTTTTTAAAGGCTATATAATATTCTTGCATGTGTGCATGCGGGTGTGTGTGTGTGTGTGTGTGTGTGTGTGTGTGTGTGACAATTTCTCCATTTGTTCATTTATCAAGAGACACTTAAGTTGTTCCCATATCTTGGCTATCGTAATGAATCAATGAGCAGAGAGTGCAGGTATTGAAGTACTGATTTTGTTTCCTTTGGATATATACCCAAATATATATGCATGGATATATACACATGCTGAATTATGTGATGATTCTATTTTTAATTTTTGGAAGAAACTTCATACTGTTTTCCATAATGGCACTACCAGTTGAATTCCCACCAACGGTGTACAAAAGTTCTCTTTTCTCCACATCCTTGTCAATACTTTTATCTTTTTAATTATTCCCACCCACCCTAACAGGTGTCAGGTAATGCCTTACTGAAGTTTTGATTTGCATTTCCCTGAGAATTAATGATGTTGAGTGCCTTTCATGTGCCTATTGACCATTCGTATGTCTTCTTTGGAAAAACCTTTGCCCATTTTTAAGTCAAATCGTTTTTGTTTTTTGTTTTTTGCTATTGAGTTGTATGAGTTTCTTATTTTTTTTTTTAAAGATTTTATTTATTTGACAGAGAGAAACACAGCGAGAGAGGGAACACAAGCAGAGGGAATGGTAGCGGGAGAAGCAGGCTTCCTGCCGAGCAAGGAGCCCGATGTGGGGCTTGATCCCAGGACCCTGGGACCATGACCTGAGCCAAAGGCAGACGCTTAACGACTGAGCCACCCAGGCGCCCCTCTTATTTTTTTTTAGATATTAACCCTTTATCAGATATATGGTTTGCAAATATTTTCTCTCATTCTGTAAGTTGCCTTTTAATTTGTTGATGGTTTCTTTTGCTGTGCAGAAGCTTTTTAGTTTGATGTAGTGCCACTTGTTTATTTTTTATTTTGTTGCCAGGACATCAATTTTAAATAGGAATACAAAGGACCTGATCATTGACTTTCATTTACCAGGCAAGTTGAAGGGGTCCACTGAGTTCCCTTGAGTAGAAAAACATAGAACAATCCCCCTTGGAGACTAACGGTGATGTGTGTTTAAGTAATAACAATCCTGTGAAATGTCAGGAAGGAAGATCCAGGAATTTATTTAACTACTAGTTTGGAAACTTCTCATGTGGCAAAGTTATGGGGTTTGGTGGATTAATTACAGTGTCACAAAACAGTTTGGGAGGATCATTTTGGGTACAACCTTCATTCCTCTGCTGACAACCACTTGTGCCAATGTTTGGATTTTTAATTTGTTTAAAGCTGTGTAGAATAATGGGGGGAAAATATCACACTTTGAGTTAAACAAATCAAAGTTTGAAACTTGGTTCTATCACACACCAGTGCTATGACCTTGAGCCTGCTATTTTAAACTCTCTGAGGCTTAGTGTTTCTCTGTAAATCTTATCTAATTATGCCTATTTTCGGAGTGGTTAGGAGGGAAAAGCAATGTATGTAAAGGATCTGGCTTATGGTAATTACCCAATTAATGGGGACTATTGTTATCCAACATGTATCTATTCCATATATCTTTGAACTGTAATGTGCCCTTCATGGAGGCACGTGGGGAACATAAAGGTGAAGAAGCCTTGATTTCTGCCTTCGAGAAGCTTCTTGTTAAGTTGTGAAGATGTGTGCTCAAGTGGTTGTAATGTAATATATTGTTAAGATGAAAGGTACTGTGAAGACCCAAAAACAGGAGAGCTTGCCTACAATTCTGCTTGAGGAAGTTTTCTGGGAGAGTTTTCGGAAAGGGTAGAAAGGGTAAGGAAAGGATTTTCCAGATAGTGTTTTCAACAAAGCCTGCCGAGGGAGAAGCTCAGAGTGATTTTGGGAAAAGGAAGCCTAGCTGTCAGGTAAGGTGATGTACCGAAGTCGTGACAATAAGGTGCAATTCTCAAGATGGTACCAAATCAGAGAAGGACTAGGATGCTGTGCAAAGGAGCTTGGACTTTATTCAGGAGGAAAATAAAAGGCCATGGCAGGTTTTCTGTTAAGGGAATGACAAGGGGCGAGCTACATCCTAGAATGACTAGTTTGACAGCCCTGTGTGGTGTGAAAAGAGCATGGAGGGACTTGTGATATAAATAAGAGGTAGTAGTGACTGAGCACTCACTCTGTTCTAAAAGCATTCCTCACTAATTCTCTCAATAGTGCACTGAGAAAAGTGCTATTATCATCAGCCTTTATACAGATGAACACATTAGGTCATGGAGATGTTAAGTAACTTACCCAAGGTCACACAGCTAGTAGGGGATCTTGCCCCTGAATGCAGGCAGTCTGGCTCGGGAGCCCGCACGCACACTACACTATATTGCCTCAAAAACCAGCCAGGAGTTAGGGAGCCCTGCCTCCTACCTTGCTTTGCCTTCATCCGATCTTTCATGCTTTTTCTTGGCCCTCAGACTGTTCATCTATGAAACAGGAGACTTGGATTGGCTTTCTGAGATGCTTTCTAACTCTTATTTTTGTTTCCGTGTTTTTGGTCTTGTCTTGTTTTGTTTTTTTTGTTGGTATTTTTTTTTTCAAAATCTTGCATTTTAATGTAGGCCTGATCTATTTGGGCAATAAAGGGAAAGGGGTGAATGAAATGATTGTGCAGGATAAAGATAGAAAACTCCAGTTTTGTTACTGATTTTTTTTTTTGGTCATTGTTAAACTTTTTCTGGCTCTATATTTACTTAAATCAGTTTTAAAAAAGCATTGGGAGTACACATTGAAAGGAAGTATAAGGAAATATATATATATATATATTTCAGTGTATCAAATGACAATGAATTAACGCATAAGGTACCTGCTAAACTTTAAAATTTACAGATATTAAGAATATTTATAAGTCTGTTGTATTCATGCTCTGAAGCAGTGTGATAGATATTACTCAAATGAGAATATTAGTTCACAATGACTCAGACCCAGCCCTAGGATAAGGCAGAAGAAAATAAATCCTGATCTCGTCTCTAAAGCCTCATTTCTCTCAGCACTCCGCTAGTTGGGGGGAAAATACACACTTGCTTTTCCTGACTAGTAAACAGTATTTCTGAAGCAGCCGAATCCAAGCTGTCACTCCGCCTCTCTCGGCATTTTCAGGTTTCTGTTCCTATTTCAGGATGCGGTGTTCCGCAGGTCTCTGTCTGCAGCGGGAGTCCTGCTCTTGCTTAGTTTCCGTTTCCAAGGCAACTGACCAGCCCAAGGAAGCCGCGGGCAGGCGCGCGGGTCCCGGAGCCGCGGAGCCATCACTGCCGCGCGTCGTCTTTCTTCGGGACCGTCCTGGTGACCTCGGGGTCTTCGGGTGATCTGCGCGTTACTTCATGCGTGGCTGTCTCTCTGTGTAAGAGTGATAACAAGGAAGCCGATAATTCCGACAGGCCCCTCTTAATCCGGCTGCCACTCCTGGCTTCTGCTACACTAGACAGAATGAATGCATTTCTCTTATTCACGCCCTTTCTCTCAGCCTCTCCATCTCCTCTCCTGTCCCTTTTCTCTCTCTCTCCCCCCCTCCTCTCTCTCTCTCATCCTCTCTCTCTCTCTCTCTCTCTCAACCTCTCCTCCTCCCCTTCTCCTCTGGCAGTAGCCTTCTTAATGTAGTTTAATGGCTTTACAAAGAAAGCCAGGCAGAGGAGCACTTCTCACTGGCTGTGGTCGGACCATGACCTAGCTGACCATGAACTTGGAAGGGCTTGAAATGATAGCAGTTCTGATCGTCATTGTGCTTTTTGTTAAATTATTGGAACAGTTTGGGCTGATTGAAGCAGGTTTAGAAGGTAAGGGAGTGCTTTTCAGTGACTTCTAAAAATTCTCTGTTTTGCAATAAAAATTTCCTAAGTGAATGTGAAAGGCTCCTGAAATGAGATCAGAGAAATATTACTCTGGGGTGGACATGAAGACAGGCAGGTTTGTCAGAGCAGGACAGATGAATAAAATAAACTTTTTGTAAGTTTCAGTAATGTTTTCAGAGCAGAACATTAAAACTAAGAGAAACACTTTGAATCAAAATATGACAACCAAAACTGAGGAAATTAAAGGTTAATCATTGGTATGTCTGTTATATTGAGAGCATCTAGTCCATGTTGATGTTAGTTTTTTTTTTAATTGAATATCCCCTTTTATTGCATCAGCAAATTTTATTTGGGTATGTTGTGAGGTCTATTTGTTGCTATGCAAATGCAGTCATCAAATGGAAATAGATGTACATTTATTATAATTTCTTATGGTTTAAGATTAGAGCCTAAGAATGACAGGCTTTTTGTAACGCTGTCTTGAGAAGTATTTGTAATATTACCTTTTCACATTTCGACGTAGAGTGTAAGGGGCAGAGTCCCCAACTCATGACAGACTTTAACATAGATTCCAAATGGCCAGTTGTATTTCAAGTGCTGCTGTTTATGTTCATCAGAGGCTCATTCTCCTATTCTCCTTAGCAATCATCTCTTTCTTAAAAAAAAAAAAAAATGAGGTGTGTTCTTGCCTGTATTTTTCTTGAATTAAAAGTTTCTTTGAAAATCGGTATAAAGTTAGGTTATTGTTTTCTTGGTGCTTAGAATACATTTGAGAGCATGTTTGCATACAGCTAGTTACGGTTTCTCGGAAGTTGTCAGAGAAATTTTAAAAAGCACCCCTAGTTGGTATGTGACATATTTATGCTCTGATATTCATGTTGCTTCAAATTTTAAACTTAAGTAAAACTGCAAATATGTTTTAAATGTATTTACGTTCACAACTAATCCAGTCCTCCAGAGAAAGGCTGTCACATGTGACATGACTGCATTTACAAATAGCAAACACCAAATTACAGTTAAGTGTGTCACTCTGATGTAGGTTATCAGAAACCTACATTCGTAACTCGTTGTGGGGTAAGGGATGGTGTGGAAGGCTAGGTTTGTTAAAGTAAGTTTGCAGAATACTCTTTTAGAGCCCTCAGTTGTGGAAACATGTATAGTGCTAAAAAAAAGATAAATTCTGAATTCTGAAAGTAGGGGCTGTTCTTTAAAATTGATTTTATCTTGTTCATTGTCATAAAACTAGTAAACTAGTAACTTGGCTTGGCTTCCCTGTTCTTTACTGTGTTATTTTACCTTGCAAATGTGACAGGGACCTCCCATTTTAATGGACTGGATTTGGGGTTTTGTTTGGTTTTGGTTTTCAGGGTTTGTTTGTTTTTTTTTTCTGAATCTGACAGTAACATAGAATAGTGTCAGTATTTCTAGCTATGTGGAGGGACTTCTTTTACCTGATTTCATCGATGGTGTGTGGTCATTCTTTAAACTCTTTTGTTGAGGGCTTTTCCTCTGGATTTTGGAATTAAATCTACTGTATTATTAGTATTAGTTACAATTACCATATTATTAGTTTCAGGAGCAATAACATTCACTTTCCCAAATGAGATTATTTGTTTCCTTCTTCTAAAGGCTTCTAACCTTTATGAAACTCTCTTTTCCCTTCTCCTTATTACTTATATTCTAATTGTATTGATATGTATGAATTGTTTCTTTTTTGTATTTTGTGTTTTGCAATGTCAGCATTTTCCAATTAGTAATATTGTACTAATACTATGGAGAGAATGTGTTGTCTAGTAAACCAGTAAAAATTTATATCTGATTTATTTCCAGTGTTTTTTTTTAAAAAAGTATTTTAAAATGGTAAAATGTTGATAACCACATGAAGGAGGCATTATATTTGATTTGCAAAAGTTGACAGAAACAGAGAGCAGCAGCGCTTTCCATTTTGAAGTTTGCATAAGACTTCTCTCGGAGTGAATGTTGGAGTCAGAAAACCTTCAAAACAAGATTTAAGTTGGCCACGTGCTTTGCTTACTGGAGATATAATGCAAATAAATAGACTGATTTGTTATATTTTATTGTATATGGTTTGAATCTGTAGATCAGAATATGCACACTCTGAAGTTATAGCCTAATATTAATTAATGGAAATGGTAAATAGTATTTAATATAAAAATAGCATCTTCATAGATTTTCTGGAACTTTATTAAAAACAAACACTGATGCTCATTTCATTCAGATTTATTTTCACATAGGAATTTCCTTCCTTGCTCACCATTTTACATATCTAAATAGAGGCTAGTGATTTCTTTCACCTTAGTTCTGGCTGTTCAAGGGTCCTACTAAAGAAATTTGAGTATTAAGTAGAAAAATGTGAACCTAAGTTAAAGTCCTGAGACGATGATTTTGAATTTTTTTCCTAAACAATTAAACCTTTTCTTCTAACCTTATAACTGTTCTGCAGTGTAGTTACCATTCAGAATATGTTTTTTTTCTTTTTGTATTATTATATATGCAATATGTATTGTGTTCTCAAGGACATATATATAATACTATGCAGAATGTAGTTACTATCTTGCTTCAAGTATATAGAGAGTAAACGGACTTCAAAATAAATTTGTAACATTAAAAGTCTGAAATATTTGTTTTTGGTTGTCTCTGAGTACCTTGAGCTCCCATTCTTTGTAGAGGAACTGGAGATTAGGTCCTGGATGTCCTGAGTCCTGTTCCAGTCTGTGTGTGATGTGCACAGACACATAACACTACATATAGATCCATGACACGGATTTATAAACAAAAAGAGTTGCATTTTGCAGGTAATGTTATTTAACATGAGAAAAATAAAAACAACAGTAGGAACACTGATACCTACCCCTCCTCTGCCATTCTCTTGTTTCTAACCTCAGATAAGCCACCTTATGTCTTTAGTTGTCTAAAATGAGAAAACTGAACTTGAAAATCTCCATGGGACTTTCCATTTCAAAAAGTTTATGAGTCAACCAGGTAATTAAAACTTGATCATTTCTATAATACATATCCTTTCCTATGAAATAGATATCAATGGCCTACTTTGGAACGGATATGTAGTGCAGCTGTGAGACTGAGCTTTCCTCCTCTCCTGTAGTGGGATAATTCATCATACCTCAAGGAGATTTTCATTGTATTTCAGGAGAATAGAGAAATGTCCTTTCCTGTAGCCCTAGACTTTGACATTTGGGACTGCTATTTTAGGCATCCTTGTGATAGAGATTCTCAAAATTTACATGGAGTTCCAATAACAAATAAACATGTCGTGTTATGATTTATTAATATTTCAAAGGTCAGTTGTTTTCTTTTTGGGTGTTTGGGGGTTTTTTGTTTGTTTGGTTTTTGTAATTCAGTTAAATTTCAATAAATTTTCTTTTTAAACAAAGCAATCTTAATACCTGGTTAGTATGCATGCAGATCATAGTTTTAACTTGAGCAAAGTTTTGAGGATATCACACAATGCGAGAGTTTTGAATTCATACGCTCTCTCTTCTTAATGAGGAGTTTAGGAAGCTCCACAGTTATGCTGGTTTGGAAAACTCCTAAAACCTCACAACAATAAATTGCCTCTTTTCCAGCTATAAAAATGAAAATGGTTTTCTGTTAACGCATTCCAGGGAGAAATTGAATCAAAATTTTAATGGCAAAACTATTTCATTATCTCTATATGCAACACTGGGCTGTGAAAATATCTACTTTTCATCCAAATATGTATTAAATCATGCTGAGGCAGTTACTGAATTAAGAAAGAAACATCCTTCTCCCTACTACCAGCCTTAGTAAAAGGCAAGATTTTATAAGAATGCAATAACACACATGACTTGAAAAAAGTCACTTTTATTGGTAATCGTCTTCAATGAAAAGACAAAAAGAAATCAACTGTTCATCTAAGTCCTTTGTAGAATGAATATGCCTTAGAATTTCTTTTGTATTTATTCAGCTCACTTTATTTATCAGGTATCTGTGATACTGTAGTGCAAGCTTCCTCAAGAGGCCTGAACAAGGTATTAGCCATATACACAGAGATGGGTCTTTGGAACCAAAGTTCTTAATTCTCCTGTGCTGTTGACAGAAGTGTGGATGTGTTGGGTATGTTAATAAACTGGGTCAACCGGAAAACAGTACTGACTGTGTGTACATTTCATGATGTCTCATGAGGACCGAGGGACTGGAGATGCCTGGAAGGGAGCTGTTATTTCCATCTCAAATAGCTTATTTGAAGGTCATAAAGCAGACTCTTTTAATTCTCCTGGCATTCTGCTTTCCTAAATGCAATGGGATGCTGAAGCTGATGGGTATTTGGATGATCAGAAAGGTTTTCCTAAACTGTAATGTGTAAGACATATAAGCATAATTTATGGTGATATTATAAAACTGAAGCATAATTTTTACACCACTTAGAAATGGAATAAATAGAATATTTATACCATTTGAATTTCTTTAGAGTCTTTTGTAGTTAGTATTTCCTTTATCTCCAGAATATTAGTGCCTAAAAGTGACTAAGGAAGAGAACTTAGTATAATCAGAACCTTAGTATATTCTCTCATTCAGAGAATCCAGAGTTATTTTGCTTGGATTCTAATCACAGCCCTGTCTCATAATAATCATGTGATTCGGGGCTTTCACTTGACCTTATTTTTTTAATCCATAAAGTTAAATAATGATAGATAACATCAATATCTGGCTTTTTGAAGATTGCCTATACATAAGGCAAGTGTTAAACACAATATAGTGTTAAATTGTGCATTAAAGTGTTAACATAGCTTTGTATTATTATGGTGCTATCTTATTTAATCTTCACCATGGTCCTCTGAGGTAGGTATTATTATTTTCACTCTGGATGAGAAAACTTAGACTTGCAGAGGCTAAGTAACTTGGCTCAAGTTTACTCAACCAGTAAGACATAAAGCTGGAATACAAACTCAGTCCATGAGGCTCTATATCCTATCTTATAATTTTAATTTATTGACATTATGGCATGATGGCAATGGCAAATAGTTTGGTGAAAAAGAGAGAGAATTAGGTCAAGTATCCATTAACTCTTTCTACAAGCTTTTCTTGAACACATTCCGTATAAGGAACACTTTTAGTCATTAACATTGTTTAATAAACATAAATATCCAGGAGCGCCTTGGTGGCTCAGTGGATTAAGTATCCAACTCTTGATTTTGGCTTAGCTCATGATCTCATGAGTCATGAGATTGAGCCCTATATTGGACTCATGAGATTGAACCCCATGTTGCACTCTGTGTTGGGCATGGAGCCTGCTTAAGATTCTCTCTCTCCCTCACCCTCCCACCCCCGTGTGTGTGTGTGTGTGTGTGTGTGTGTGTGTGTGTGTGTGTGTTCTTATCTCTAAAATAAGTAAGTATAACTATCCATGCTGACATACTTACTGTACTAGTCTAACTACAACATAAAGAATATTTTAAAGCCCCATCTTATCAGACAAAATCTCATAATATAAATGAATCTGCATTAAATTCCAGTCAAATCGAGAACAGTCTTTAATTGGGTCCAGGGGTAAAATTGAGAGGAAAGTAGATATACATGTTTGCTCTCAGACCGAGCCCAGTTTTTGATTTGTCTTTGGGTAACAGGTGGGACTGCTGGAAATAGATGGGACAGAGAAGGGCTGGTGATTTTGGAGAAAGGAGAAAATTCAACATAAGAATTTTTACTCTACTGTAAAAATTTACTCTACTGTGTAAAGAATCCAGGAAGGGAATTATTTATGAAAGGGTCTGAGGTTTGTGGAGGCAATTGATTGGAGGACAAACAAAAATAAGATGATTTATAATGGGGTTTTAAGCTTGGTTGGGATGTTTGTCAACAGAAAACACACTCCAGCCTTTATCCACAGATATAGAGCAGAAGGGACACAGCCCATTATGGAGAACAGAGGGCAACAGAGGAAGAAAGCTTTCCTTAGGGGAGAATCTTTAGGACCAACAAGGTGAAAAGAGGGTTACCTATGCCATGCCCTAGAATGATCATACAATCAGACCAGTTTGCAGGTGTTATTTCTGGTTTGCTGGTAGAAAAACTGGAGATTCAGAGAGGTTAAGTCTTTGCTCAAGTCACAAGAGATTAAGTAAAGGAATCTGGATTAGTTCCCATAACTTCATGGTGGCAGTGTTCCAGATGGTGTTCACAATGACTACAGAAGATAAATATGCAAAAATAGGATAACATGTGCACAGATAAATAGAAGCCACGCCTAATATTAAACCTTCCTATAGACTAAAAAAAAATAGTTCCTTTTTAAAAATTTGACTTATTTTAAAAATTTTTACTTCTATGTAGAGGCATCTATGCAAAAATGCAGTTGCGATAATGAACCCAAACAAATAAATAAATAAATAAGGAAGAGGGCAGAAAAGGAGATATATCTATAGATCACATAATCAAAGTTCTGGCTTATCATGGCATTGTAAAATGGAAAGTTCTTCAGAAATTTGCAAGTTCCAAAGCAATCATTTCATCAATGATTACACTGAGTCCTAGAGACATTAGACAACTACCAAATGACATGTTTTTGGCAGACTTTTCTCTGCAGAGAAAAAAAAAATCTTGTGCATTACACTCAGAAAATAAACTTCAAATGTGGTCTAAGATCCACAATATTTTTACCCAAAATAAGAATAGCTTTCCTAAGTTATTTTGCTAGTGGACCAATAACAATAAAATTCAAGGATTCTAAGACTTGGTTGATGGTAAGTTGATTTCTGGCATAGTTTTTTCATTAGCAGTAGGTACTACCACAAAGAACTCTTAAGCTGAAAATGCAAATTGAGGTGTTTTCCACCTTGATGATTTGCCTGAATAAGTTGATGGTAACAGAATTGCTACCACCTGATAGCCATTCAATGTCCCAGTGGATGAATTTCTGGAAGGCCCTGGATATATATATATAGTAGATATATTTATAAATCACAAGGGCAGTTATCCTCATTGTTCATTACTCTGATTATTAAAAACAGGAAGCTTACTTCATCCACTTCCCATACCATCTCACAGAGGCCTACCTCGGCCTCTCTGTTTGAAATTCACCCCCACCATCTAGGCTTTTGGTTGTAATTATTTGAAAAGCCTTTGAACAGGTCAGGAGACTCATCATCAAAACAAATCTTACTGCTGACACAGTACCAATTATAGGTTTCAGTTTTTACATCGAGATCTTGGAGTAGAGATGCTAAAAGCACACAGACTCTGAAGCCAAAATAATTGGATTTAATAATAATCAAATCCCAGCTCTCCTACATATTAGATGCCTTGAGTTAAGTGCCCCAACCTTCTATACCTCAGATTCTTTGTCTTTCAATTGGGAATAATCATAGCACCTCCCTCTTCTGTTTGTTGTGTGGATTGACCTGGGTTTGTATTTGTGTCGGTGTAGAACCCAGTGTAGGGTGTTATGAATGGTTTGTGTGTTTGGCCATTATGGCCAGGCACCATCTTCTCTTCCAAAGAAAGGAGGCGACCACTCAATATCTGAAACTAGAAGCTGAATTCATTACTTGCTAAGCAAGTGAGAGCTGCACTTGTAGGACATAGTTGCTCAGAGCAACACACTGCTGAAGTTATACACATTTTTAGGCTTTCCAAAGAGGGGTGTCTACTACTAGAAAGTTGTCATTGACTGATCTGGTTGGATTTAAAACTGATTCTGGTGCTACTTGTTACTCTAATCAAAAACCATTTGTTTTCTCTCTTGACACTACAATACAGGAACTTTTTATTTTCATGGTAAATAATATTTAAGATTATTTATTGAGCAACTCCTAAGTGTCATTCACTGTTCTAGACACTGGAGATGCAGCCTTAAGCAAAAACACAAAACTTCCTTTCTTGCTAAATCTGCTAAATTTTGAGATACAACCTATAAATGCTACAAAAATGTATGGAAGACAGCATAGTTATAGTAGAATTCATTCATTCATTCACTAAATATATGTGCCTCTACTTTGCTCCATATATTGGTCTAGGAATGATAACGAGCACAATCCAGGTTCTTGAGGAATTTATGTACTATTAAGGAAGCAAGACAAAAAGATAAAGAGACAAGGGATATATAATCTACTGTTTAATAAAGACAAACACAAAATATAATAGGGGGTCAGAAACAGGGGTGCTATTTATAATAGAGTGGTCAGGGCCACCTAGGTGGCTCAGTCTGTTAAGTGTCTGACTGAGGTCTTGATCTCAGGGTCCTGGGATCCAGCCCTACTCAGCAGGGAATCTGCTTCTCCTTCTCCATCACCCCTTGCTTGTGCTCACTCTCACTCTTTCTCTCAAAGAAATAAATTTTAAAAAATAGAGTAGTCAGAGAAGTTCTTTCTGAAGAACTGACTTTTATGCCAACACTTGAAAGAAATGAGTGTGTGAGACCAGTAGAGTCTAAACAAGAGGACTCCAGGCAAAACAATGACCAAGTACAAGGGCCTTTGGCTGGAAGTCTGTTCTTGTGTTCAAGGAGCACAGGAAGTCTAATGAAACTGAAGCAGGGTGAGCTAATGAGGGTAGTAGACTCAGTAGAGGAATGGCCAAGGTCATGTCATACCAGACAATTATAAGAACTTTGAGATTTATTCTTTTTTTACTGGGAAGTTACTGAGAGATTAGGGTAGGAAGTGTCTCCAAGTCTTCCTTTCAAGGTTCTTTTATAGGCCCTGATATCAGTTTCCAGAACGTATCTGCCTATGGCAATCTCAGGATGGGGTAGACAAAAACCCCTTTGCCCTTCTTTAGACAACTGTCAAGACATTGATTCATTACTTTTTTTTTTTTTTTTTAAGATTTTAGTTATTTATTTGACACAGAGAGACATAGTGAGAGCAGGAATACAAACAGGGGGAGTGGGAGAGGGAGAAGCAGGCTTCCTGCCAAACAGGGAGCCCAATGTGGAGCTTGATCCCAGGACCCTGGGATCATGACCTGAGCCGAAGGCAGATGCTTAATAACTGAGCCACCCAGGCACCTCTGATTCATTACCTTTTGTCAGAACTCTCTTACGTGGAAAAATGGCCTGTACTTTTCGTGACAGATCTTTCACATATGCTCAGGCTAAACTATTCATTGCTTATGTTAAAGCTAGATCTGTCCTTCTACCAGCCACCTAGGGCAAGTGAGCAAGTAAGTAATTTTCATATCTCCTTATCAGGATCCTTCAAGATCCTGGGACATAAAACCCACTCTTAATCACATCTACAGGACCATTGTATATTGTCATAATGAGACTTTACTAGAAAAGTCATTTTAAAAAATTCAAATTTCTTAAGCACCTGCCACAGTGGGAATATTGTAACAGTGAAGGCAAAAAGGCAAAATTCACAAAAAAGGAAAGTCATGCTGTTTTCCTTTAAGTAACTCCTCCTCCCCCACATATTAGCTTCAAAGATAAATATTCAAATTGGCATATCCCACCTTGAGATGAGAATAATGCATTTATATCCCAGACATTCATACTACTAATATTTTTGGGAGGAACTAGCAAATATCATAGAGGCTGTAGTCCAACCCCCTCATTTTATGAGTAAATTGAGGCCCAGGAAGGTTAATTGACTTGTTAGAAATGACAAAACTAATTGGAAGCCTTAGATAGCATAATAAGTACATCATCTGTGATCAAGTGATAAATCATATTCTAGGTGAGAAGCTAATAGTTCTACATATTTATGGTATCCAATTTTTATAAAACTCTGTAAGAATAATCTCATTAGCCATAATTATAGGAATTCTGGCTCTTTATTTACTTAAGAATGTATTATGAACTTTTTTCATCATATTACTATTTTCTAGTTTTATTGGGTTATGCCTAGGAAGATGGAGGACTTTCTCAGTGCACAGGTAGAAAAAAGACTCCTGAAAAAAACTCATGAGATATGCCAAAATGTGGTCCACAATGGTGAAGACACAGGATTAAATCCCGAGTGCCTGGTGCTCAGAAATTGAGGAAGCCATCAAAAGAACATATGAATGGGCCTCAGGTAGAGAAGTCCCAGATGAGGTGAGAAAGAATGTAGTATCAATAGCTAAGAACACCAGTGATACCTGAATGAACACTTTGTTTAGTGTCTACTGGGCACTATGGCTGGTGTTTTGTATGCATTATTCATGTTGACAATAATTTTTATGAACCAATTATATGATTGAAGATTTAATAAATGAGAAAGTGTTTGTTCAAGAAGTTTTAATCACTGGTCTAAGATCTAGAAGTGGTCTATCTGGAAATTCAAATCCATGCTGTCAGGGCATCTGGGTGGCTCAGTCAGTTAAGCATCTGGGTCCTAGAATAGAGCCCTGAGTTAGACTCCCTGCTCAGCAAGGAGTCTGCTTCTCTTTCTGCCCCTGCCCCTATTTAAGCTTTTTCTCTGTCTCTGTCTCTGTCTCTGTCTCTTTCTCTTTCTCTCTCCCTGTCAAATAAATAAATAAAATCATCAAAAACAAAAAAACAAATGCATGCTGTCAATCTGAAAACACAGGTTCTAAACCATCATGTACCTGTCTCTTAGATAGGGCCCACTCACTCATAGTCAAAGACAGAATTATCTTGAGATAAATGAAGCTTAAGTTACAAAGTCCCCCAAGTGTCTGGGCCTCTTTCCATTCATATTTCAATTAAAGATCGACTTCCTTGCCAAATTTTGTATATGTGATGTTTTTAATCTTTTCGTATAGAATTTTCTCCTTCAAATTATATAAGATTTGTATATATACCACAAAACCAAGAACCGCCCCTATTGTGAGTTTAGAAGGTCTTGCATTTCTTGCCATGATTAGAGCTCATGGGTGGGGACACAGAAAGTAAGATCCATCCTGCAAGACAGGAAGCTGGACATGTCTCTGTCTATTTCTGTGGCTACTCAGACTTCCTGGCTGGCTGAGAGAGAGAAGATAAGATCATTTGGCAGCATGTTGTTTCTAGGCCTTGCTGATGGTGAGGGGAATACAGTTCTGTTCCCCACAGAACTGACTCAGAAACTAGTTGGGCTTAGACCTGCTGGAGGGTTTCAGGGTCCAACTGGCAGCATGGCCGAGTGAAGAGAGTATGGACTTTTACATCAGACAGATATGGAATTGAGTCCTACCTCCTTCACTTACAAGTTGACCAGGCAACTTACTTGATCCGATTCAGCCTCAGTTTCAACGTAGAAGTTCGTCATTGTTGTGAAGACTAATCGCAATGGGTGGACAGTGCCTGGCTTTATTACTGTGCTCTATAAATGTGCCGTTATAAATGTACCTGTGCCACAGGTATTATACCTGTGCTCTATAAATGTAGCCGTTAGTTGTTAGATCCCATGTAAAAGCCAGACAGGACAAAGACAAAGGAAATGAGCACAAGCAAACATTATCTATTATTTATCATTTATTTTATTTGTATATCTAGATATATGCTACAGATCTGGAGTCCCACCCTAGAAATATTTGTGTTTACATCGTCCTCTTCATTTAGGGAAGATAGACCCTTTCATATTCATAAGCATGCATGCATGCATTCATTCAACCTATATTTACCAAATTTCTACTGAATGCTGTTCTAGGGACTGGGCATCTGACGGGGAACAAAACAGAGATCCCTGCTTTGACAGAGGAGTTGGTGTTGGTTGCAGGAGAGAGTCTCCTTCCCTGTATTATGTGTTGGGAAAGGCAGAGAATATTGGTGTCGATGTGCGTACATTCATAATGGGAAGTTGAGAGACATTGTATCTGATTGCTTTCTTCTGTTAATATGAAATGGGGTGAAGTGAAAAGCTTTTGTGGGATGGCAAGTAATGGCTGCTTTAAGGAGACAGAAAGTGCAGTATGGTCTTTTCAGAGCCTGGGAAGTGAATTACCAAGCAAATATGAGAAGATTACTGGGCAGTACTTAGTGTCCATTTGAGGACTATGGTCATAATTTTAAAAGAAGATGTGCCCTGACTTGGATGAAGTAAGCACTTTCATGCATACATTGCTACAAGATCATTCTTTCTAGATATGTTCAAAGAGAAAGGCGGAATAGGGGTAACAGATAGGAGAGTGGGAAAACTTGCAAGGAAATTAGAATATGCTTAATACAACTTCCAAATACACAAAAACAGATATAGAGGCTACAGAAAACTTGAAATTGAACCTGTTGGGAATTGTGTTCTCCATTTGTATAATGAAGCAAAGGCCAGTGACTGAAAACCTAAACTCTCGATTGTGTGGTCATACTGGTCATACATCAAAATAACTAGTAAAATTGCTTGGGATGGGGTTCTAACAAAGTGTTTACAAATACTGGTGTATTGTGCAAATGCTTGAGAAAATACCCTGAGACTGCTCTTCAAACAGCTGATGAATTCCTTAAAGTTGTATATGTACTATGCCTTCATAAATGCAGTAAAATTCAAATATACAGAAAGCGACTTTCTGATTAAATTCTGAGTTTCAAAAATAAAGCTTTATTCACTAGATGGGTTTTTTTTTTAAAGATTTTATTATTTATTTGGCAGAGAGAGATCACAAGTAGGCAGAGAGGCAGGCAGAGAGAGAGAGGGAAGCAGGTTCCCCGCTGAGCAGAGAGCCCGATGTGGGGCTCAATCCCAGGACCCTGAGGTCATGACCTGAGCTGAAGGCAGAGGCTTTAACCCACTGAGCCGCCCAGGCGCCCCACTAGATGGGTTTTTTAAAGGATATTTTTAATAATGGTGAATTTATGGGAGGTTTTTTTTTTTGCTTCGGCAACTTTTAGCCATTAGTCTCTTACTAAGAAAATTCAGTATCTGTGAGCCACAGATCTGATGCCTTACCTTCAAAAATGCGTGTTCAGTGGCTGTCAAAACCAATGAGGTGTGTAACTTTGTGTGTTCATGTACACATACACACTTGTGCACGAATATAGTTGTGTCACTATATATTAGACTCATGAGTGCATATACTTACATACTTCACACAAACACACACACACACACACACACACACACACACACACTCCAAGAACATAAGTTATGAAGTTTGTTAGTTAAGAGAATAAGCCATTGAGCTCATTGAAGAAACAGATTCTTGATTCTTTTGAACAAGACCTGTGAAGATTCCTTAGGACATAGACTTATATTTAAGCATGTATTTAAGTGCACAGGAGGAGAGGGGTTCCGTGGAAAAGAGTAGTAGAGGGATAATGTAACAAGTGTAGGCTGAGTTGAAGCATGCTATGCCTTTGAGTAAAAAAAACCCCAACTGCAGTCTCTATTCTAACTAGTTGTGTGATCTTAGCCAAGTTATTTAACCTTCCTCTTCCTCTATTTCTCCTATAAAATCCTCCAATGGACCTAGCTCACAGATTATTGCCTGAAACAAACACCTATTAACAGACAAAGTGCTTAAATGCCTAATTCTGGTCCCTAGTAAGTGCCCAGGTGAGTGTTCTTACCTTTGCCTGGTTCTTGGTCACCAGGTCACTGTGACCAGGTCACTCCCTCCTTGAGTTTGGAAAGGTCCTATCTGTCTGTGGTTTCCTGGCTGCCTCTTCTGGATTCTGCACTTACTGCCCTTCCTAAGCTTGGGCTTCTACCTCACCTGCTCAGTGGCATCTTCCTTGGCTATCCTTCATTTGAATTTATTCATTTGGGGCAAGAGCCTCATTCTGTCTACATGTGAATCAATTTCCCCACTTACTCAGCATATGTCCCATGAGACTGACAAATACCACTGTGTTGAAAAGTCATTCAGAATATATTTCTTAAATTAAAAGAATAAGTTTCAAAACAGGATGCAAAATAATGATCCCAGTTTAATATATGTGCGTGTGTGTGTGTGTGTGTATATTTGTGTGTGCACACATGCAAATATGCACACACACATATATATGTACACACACAGAGGATGGAGGGAGAATGAACACAGGGATTTTTCATTTTTTCTTTGAACTTGTACATTTTTGACATGTTTTTATATAATTTTTAGGGGTTACTTTTAAAAGGAAAAGAATATCAATACAAATTGCACATTATTTGTTTTTCTGACAGGAGAAACGCAGTGCCCATTGGAGCATAGTCATTTATCAACTTAAAATGAGAAACACTTTTTTTTTTTTTTTGGATCCAGAAACATATTTAAAATGAAAAGCTCTATGTGTGTTTGTTTTATCTTTAAAAATAAGATAACTCAGAAGAAACATCTGGGAACTAAGGACAGATTTTCATACCTTGAAGTCATTTTTCAACTTCAAGCCAAACAGCGTCCTCAGTAGTTGATAAAAAACTGTCTCTATAAATATTCCTATGTCAAGGAAGTTATCAAGGGACTAGGATATTGATATTTTGCCTAAGAGCCTCACTTACCTGAAAGAGGAGCTCATTTTCTACACCTTTTACGAGGAACTGTAGTTTTATGATTCTTGGGAGTAAACCAGTTCACTCTATTGATGTGTTTTGCTTCATTTCCTCTAGAAGGGGAAATTGAACCGGCTGCGTGATGTGGAATGGGGTGAGGTGGAGCGGAGGGTGCAGGGGTTGGTGGTGGCAGCTGCTTGGCCATTCTCTGCTCTCTCTCGCTTCTGAGCTCCTTGGCAATTTTATTTCTTGAACATCAACTTGCTCGCTTCCGAGTGGGCACCATTCATGCAAAAGCCTAGGTATGGATTATATATATATATATATATATATATATATATATATATATATATATAATTTCCAGTAACAAAGGGGTAGAACATGGGGAAAGAGGAGGTGGAAGGGAACTACAATAGTAGGAGCCCTTATTAGTTTTGACATAGGCTAAAGAAACCTTCCAAAGCCATCTAGACTCCTTTGCAAAATAATCTTAAGTGAGGGCTATAAGCAGTATAGAGTCAGGGGAACACCATTTGGTACCAGGTTATGCTGTATGCTTGATTGGGGAAGTCACCAGTAAGACTTCTGAGAAATAAATGAACTTATCTGTGCCCAAGGTTCCTGATCTGTCATGTGGAGAAATTAATGTTGGTCTCAGAGGGTTGTTATGATGATTAAATAAATTAATATATACCAGGCCCTTGGGACAGTGCCTGGCCTTACATAACACTATTATTGTTTTATTATTGTAATACTCATCACACATTACATGAATATATTCTCTTTTTTTTTTTACACGAATGTATTCTCATGTCTGCCTTTACGTAGTAATTATTGGGGATGCAGACCTTGGTTGAGTGCATATTTACTTTCATATATTTATAATATATTCTAGTGGGAATATACACAGTGTTATTAGTATTATAACAATGGCATTATCTTGGTTCATGTAAATGATACTTTGTTTTTTCTTTTCCAAATTAATGCAAGTTCTTAAGATTTGGGACAATGCAGGAGAACCTGGCTGGCTCAGTCCGTTAAGCGTCTGCATTTGGCTGAGGTCATGATCCCTGGGTTTGAGTCCCGCATTGGGCTCCCTCCTCAGTGGGAAGCCTGCTTCTCCCTATGCCTCTGCGCCTGCTCATGCTCCCTCTCTCTCTCACTTTCTCTTGCTCTTGCTTTCAAACAAATAAAATATATGTATTTTTTTAATTTGGGCAATGCAGAAGTCTGTGAAATAAAAACTTAAGCCCTTTTGATCTTTATTCTCACTTCTTTCTTGTAGAATACCCCTGGAGTAATACCAGTTTCTAAAGTATTTTCAGTACAGTTTGAAATTCAGGGAGGAAAACGCCTCTAAGGTCATGGAGTTTAGAAAGACTGAACTGTAGGTCCCTCTTGGAGACACAGAATATACTGGGACATATTAAAGTGTCTAAAAGTCTTATAAACAAACTGGCCTTGTTAAACTCTTAACAGTGTTTGCCTCCCATTAATATCCAACAGGACACATTTGGGAAATGTTGTATTAAGCTATAGGCAGCATGAAAGAATGGAAAAAACAGGAACTACTGGATCAAAAGGGTCTGGATTTGAATCTAAGCTCTGTTCTTTAGTGAATCTCTATTCCTTTACTTTTCATTTTACCTTTTGTAATTCAGTTTTCTTGTCAGCAAAATAAGGATAATATCATCCACAAAGATTCATTGTAAAAATTAAATAACAAGTGAAAGGTATAAGCATATTTCACAAATGCTACCTCCCTTCCCTTCTCTCCAATGAATGGAAAGAAATATTCAGAGAGGTTTCTGACAGACATCAGGAATCCCTGGGGAAGTGTTTTGCAAATTGCTCATTGAAGAGAAATATTTCTGGCTATGGTTTAAAATAGGATAGAAGATGCCTCAGTCTATGAGATTCACTTTTCAGGAAAAATACATCCAGGGACTTAGTCTCGACCTCATATTTCCTTTACCCCAAAGCAATATACCTTATCTCCCCATTTTGTCACTTTCATGGCTCAAGATGTAGCCAGTTTGGGGTGCCATTTATCACATAACAGCTCAAGTCCTGTTAATTCTCACCTACTCAGCCAAGGACTGTGTCACTGCAACAAGGCACAGTGGCTTTATCACATGCTGGCATCCAGGGTAACGTTTTATTTTTTTGCATGAAATGCATACAAATCAAACGTTCTGTTGACTCCACATGTTCTGAACTCTTGGCTACTTATTCCACAGCTGAGAGCTCTGAGCTGGCTTTCAGTGTAGGCAAAATAAGGGAGATAAGGGGCAAAGAGAGGTATGCAAGATAAGTAGCGGACATAGAAATCCCTTTGAATATCTGCATTTAAATGGAAAGAATGCTGAATTGGGGGAAAGACAGAAATGGATGAACATAGGCTTCAGGGGCTCAGACTGAGCAATTTTCATTTAGAGTTTGTCATTCTTTATAAAGCGTGCTTTGTATTATTGCAATAAGTCATGCCATTGTTGGAACGAAGCCCGTTCTTTTGTGTAATGCTGGATAGCAGGCATTATGTCATGCTTTGGTTTTGTTTGTTGTTGTTTAGATTATAGTTTCTAACACCAAATTTCACTTGCCTTTATGATTTTATTTCTGATTTAAAATATTTAAAAATACATAGTAATTTCTCTGAAATTCAGACCGACTTATTTGGAATGTGTAGTGATTGGGGCATTGTCTGAACCGAGCTTCTAAGCAAATCTTTATTCACAGAGAGTTTTAGTCTAAAGAAGCTTTGGAGTGGGGAATATTTAAAATGCTGGAAGAAGTCAACTGTTTTCAAGCAACATCCAAGTTTCTCAGACGTTATTTAAATAATGCATGTAATTAAAAATTATTTTTATCTGTTCATTAAAAGCAAGATTAAAGAAGGGTATCAAATAGGCTTGACTTTGTTATCCTAGTCTGAATTAATATTTAATTTAAAAATAGATGCTAGTGGATCGAGCTAGGCCATAACAGGGAGGGTTTGTGTGTGTGTGCGTGTGTGTGTGTGTGCATGTGAGTGTGTGTGTGTGTGTGTGTGTGTTTTAAGGACACCACATAACAAAATGCAATACTGAAGTAAAAAAAAAAAAAGATAGGGAGTTAAAAGCACTGACGTAGAGATCAGAATTATTGGGGTGTGGCTTTGAAGTATTCTTACTAGGGGTGTGATTTGAGCCAAGAGCATTACCAGATGCTATTGATGTCTACCCAAGCCTCTTGGAGCCCCTTCCTCTCGTGGTGGTGTCCATCCCCCAAATGTGGGCACTCACTAAAGTCTCACAACTGTGACTTTCTCTGGAGGATTACCCTTGTGTGATTGTAGTCAGGGTACCAGGGAGTTACACACACACACACACACACACACACACACACACACACACGTTGGGACAGTAGGTCTATTTAAGTCTTGATCCCTTGTCTCAAGACAGGACAGACTCTGTTCTCCTATATATCTTCCAAAGCTCCCCATGGATTAGACTAAAACTAGACTTCCTCAGAAACATCCTCCTCCTTCTCCTTTCTTTCTTGCTTCCTACATCTCATTTTCAGTTTCTCTTGAAAGCAATATCTCCATCAGCCATTTGCCTGAGAAATCTGCCTTAGGATCTGTGTTATTTGGGGCACCCAGCATAAGACAAGTAGCTGAACTTCACTGTGTCTAGTTTCTTTCTCTGGAATAATATCCACAGAATTAGAAGCACCTGCAGTGAGCATTTGTTAAGGTAACTCTTACTGATGTTGCTGCCTCTGCTGTTGTTATTATTATTATTATTACTCCTTGAATTAGCAGCTGATGTGTAGAGATATTAAACTAATTTTTAAACTTAAGTAACAAAGGGTATGTTTCACATTTCAGAGCAGCCAATTTAAGAATACCCACCACTGGGCATTTTTGCATGTATTTTTATTACTGTTCACCTTCATTAAATAGTATTTGCTTCCTATGCTGAGATTCAACAGTATTTTTATATGGAGCTTTCCAGTATAGTTTGTGTCTGCAAAAACTTATAGTCCAGTAAGGATGTTAGGCAAATACTCAAATACAATACAAGGAAGGGTTGGAAGGCACACGACAAGGGTTAGGAAAAGCCATATTCAGCTTGAGGCATGAAAGAATCTTGAAGGAAGGAAGAATGAGTGAATGGATGGATGGTTGATTGGCCAACCATCTGGCTGGTTGTTAATAACTTTAATTGAGGAATAATTTATATTACACAAAATTTGTCCATATTAAGTATACAATTCAGTAGTTTTAGTAAATTTATCATGTGTGCAACTAACATACCCATCCAGTTCTAGAACAATTCCATTATCTTGATAGGATCCCTCCTGACCATTTATATTTAATCTCCATTCCTGCCCAAAGCTCCAGGGAACAAGAAATCTACTTTCTGTGTTATAGGTGTTCCTTTTTTATTTAATGTTTGAGATCCACTGATGTAGCATATATCCTTACTCTACCCTTTTTTATTACTAAATAGCATTCCACTGTATAGACGTACCACATCTTGCTTAACCACCCATTTGTTGATGGGCATTTGGATTGTTTCTACTTTTTGGCTATTTTGTGTGCAAATCCTTGTGTGGAGAATAGATGCATTTTAACAGTTGAACATGAGCTAACAGTGAAGGTAGTGCTATGAGTAAGGAATGGAGATGAAAAGTTTGTATTGTGTTCAAGAAAGTGATTACTCGGGGCACCTGAGTGGCTCAGGGGGTTAAGCCTCTCCCTTCGGCTCAGGTCGTGATCTCAGGGCCCTGGGATCGAGCCCTGCATCGGGCTCTCTGCTCAGTGGGGAGCCTGCTTCCCTCTCTCTCTCTGCCTGCCTCTCTGCCTACTTGTGATCTCTCTCTCTCTCTGTCTGTCAAATAAATAAATAAAATCTTAAAAAAAAAAGTGATTACTCATTTAGCAGAAGCAAAGAGCACCATAGAAGTATGAAAAATAGGGAAAAATGAAAACAATAGAACAATTTGCCAATATACATCAAGAGAAATATATATTTTCTGATATGTCCTACCTAGAAAATATGTCATGCTCAAAACATTTTGCAAAACACTTGATAACATGCCACTCTGGGGAAATTAACAAAGCTCATTAGTGTTTAAAAATTCTGAAAATTTGGGGCACCTGGGTGGCTCAATGAGTCAAACCCTCTGCCTTTTGCTTGGGTCATGATCTCAGGGTCCTGAGATTGAGCCCCACGTTAGGCTCTCTGCTTGGCAGGGAACCTGCTTCCCCCTCTCTCTGCCTGCCTCTGCCTACTTGTGCTCTCTCTCTGTCAAATAAATAAAATCTCTTTTTTTCTGTTGAAATGAATTTATTTTTTCCCAAATATGTTTATTTTATTTTTTCAGTGTTCCAAGATTCATTGTTCATGCACCACACCCAGTGCTCCATGCAATATGTTCCCTCCTCAATACCCACCACCAGGCTCGCCCAACCCCCCACTCTCTCCCCTCCAAAACCCTCAGTTTGTTGCTCAGAGTTCACAATCTCTCATGGTTCATCACTCCCTCTGATTTCCCCCCTTTCACCCTTCCCTTCCTTCTCACAATGCCCTCCATGTTTTTCCTTATGCTCCACACGTGAGACCATAAGATAATTGACTCTCTCCCCTTGACTTATTTCACTCCACATAATCTCTTCCAGTCCCATCCATGTTGATACAAAAGTTGGATATTCGTCCTTTCTGATGGAGGCATAATATTCCATTGCATATATGGACCATATCTTCTTTAACCATTCATCTGTTGAAGGACATTTTCATTCTTTCCACAGTTTGGCTATTGTGGCCATTGCTGCTATGAACATTGGGGTACATGTGGCCCTTCTTTGTATTGCATCTGCTTCTTTGGGGTAATAAATAAAATCTTTAAATCTTAAAATCTTTAAAAAATTCTGAAAATTCCTGTAGTAAAGATATCAATTTTTAAAATATATTTTAAGGGACACCTGGATGGCTCAGTTGGTTAAGGCTCAGGTCATGATCTCGGGTTTGTGAGATTGAGCCCCACTACAGGCTTATGCTGAGTATGAAACCTGTTTAAGATTCTCTCTCCCCCTCTGACCCTCTACTCTGTGCACACACTCTCTCTCTCTCTCTCTGTCCCTTTGTCGCTTTCTAAAAAAATAACAAAATAAAATATATTTTAAAAATATCTAAATTTTGTTTAGTCTGCCATTATACACACACACACACACACACACACACACACACACTTTGGAATCTATTTTTATTAATTAATGTTGTTAATATTTCATGAATCTAATGTTCCATGGATACACTTTGTTTAATGCATATAAAACAGATACATCACAGGTTCTTCCTGAAGGCAAGGATAGGAACTAGTTCCTAGATAGGAACTAGTCTCTATAAAAGATAATGTGGGCATTTCTAAAATTAATATAGCTCTTTGATTTCTCACTATCTTGTAATTTATACTTCCGTTAGGGCAAATTCCATTATGGTAGCATCCCAAATATTAAAATGGGAATAACACCACTCTAACCCATCCCTCCAAGTTGATGTTTTGCAAACTATTTGTCATATGCCATTATCAGATTAAGAAATCATTTTTTGTGCATTTTTAATGAGATAGAAAAAATTTCAGTATGCATTGCATATGGTAAGGTCAGTATTGTTTCACAAAACTTTTGTTTCAGTTATGTGTGTATTTCTGTATTAGCATCTGTGTGTTGTCCCAGTGTATGCACAGTGGGTTATAGTTAAATAGAAAATGAAAATCATTGGTTTAAATCATGTTTTCCCAAAGTTTAATGAAAAGATCATGATGGTGCAAGATACTTTTTGGTGATATATAGATAATCATTACTAACATATTATCAGTAGGGAAGTATATATACCTTCCCTAATCCTAGTTCAACCCTCTGATTATACATATGAGATGGTCTCCTTTTGGTGGCAGTCTTGAATACAACAAAAATACTTCTTTGTTTCTCTTCTTTGAAAAGAGATAACAATTCAGATCCCAAACTTCAAAACAATGTTGTTTCATTGTGTTTGTAGTTATAGTTACCTCTTTATGGCTAGTGATACTTATTTGCAATTTGGTAGTGATAAAATATCCCCTTTAAAAATAATGTATTTTTAAAAATGCATTTAAGGGGCGCCTGGGTGGCTCAGTGGGTTAAAGCCTCTGCCTTTGGCTCAGGTCATGATCTCAGGGTCCTGGGATTGAGCCTCAGGTCAGGCTCTCTCCTCAGCAGGCAGCCTGCTTCCCCCTCTCTCTCTGCCTGCCTCTCTGCTTACTTGTGATCTCTGTCTCTCTCTGTCAAATAAATAAATAAAAAATATTTTAAAAAGAGCTATAAAAATATATTTAAGTATAAATTAAATGAAGTAATTTAGGAAATATAATAATAGCATACATGAATTATGGCTTTCAGTAAAGATATTAGAAGTGGTTGTGAATAACTGAAATTTCAGACACATTATTCTAAGCTTTACTTGAACTGATAATGTCTTTTACTTAGAAGAACTTCCCTGATGTATATATCATATGCATATATGTATGTATGTATGTATGTATGTATTTAAATGAATTATTTTCTATTTCTTGTGATCATATTCTTGTACCCAAGAACCAACTAGTCCATTTCAGAAGTCAGCCAAGCAAACAATAGTCAGTGGTATAGAACTAAAAGTTTGCTGGTAAAAGAAGCAAACATGTCTCGAAAACCACTCTTTTATAGAGTATATTTTCCTTCTTACTTTGCCAAGAAATCTGTAGAAGAATTGCAGCCTGTGATGAAAGGACCATAGGTGTTTTCCACATCTCTGTCTCATTAGATGAAATCAACTCAGTTAGTTGTCAGTACCAGGGTGTTTCATTTAATCCAATATTCATGTCATTGGGAGGTTGCCATATGTACATAGATTATCAATTTTCAAATAATTAGAATGCAACAAAAATAGAACCAATACTCTCTTGATGTCATGTATAATTTAATCTCTTCTTGTTGAACTGCAATTGAATTCAGGATCTGAAAGAATAATGAGAATATTAATTGGATTTGTATTATATATGTGCAAAAATACCACTTAATCAAGTTGCAATTTATTGGATGCCAGATAAGAGTTTACTTGAGCTCAAATTTGTCTACCACCTTCAAGATGGGCCTGTCACTTCTAAATTTGACACATAAAATCAATATCTTAATTCAGTCCTGTGTGTGTCTGCTATACAAGGAATCCCAAACCATGGCCTATATGAACTTCTTTTTTCTAATTTCTCAAAAATTCCATATTCACACTCTATGTCATGGATCCCAAGACTGAATTATCTTCCAATGTTCTGATTGAACGGTTTTTTTTTGTTGTTTTGTTTTTGGTTTTTTTGCTGATTTTAACACCTAACAAACCACTGAGGGTAAGCATCCAGTTGTATGTATGAACCAAGTTTCACGGGTGATTTTTGAATGATTGATTGATTGATGATTGATTATTACATTTAACAAATACTTTTTCTAGATTATTGCAGGGAACTTCCCCTTTTGGGGAAGACAATGGAGGCTTGGGGCCGAGGAATGTTATGATATGGCTCATATTTTGAATGAGTTACTCTAGCGGATGTCTTCATGGAGTAGGGGGGCAAAGCAGAAGCAGGAAAAACAGTCTGGAGGCTTTTGTGGTTGACAAGCTAAGAAGTGATAGTGGCATACACCAGGATGGTAGAAGTTACAAGTGTTTGCCATGTACTTTGTAATGTGCCTGATATGTTTCTCTTTCCAATAAGTTGCTTAATAAATATATGATGATATATTGCTGTCGGTCTTATACCTCCCCACTTCCAAAACTTTTGACCCTCCAATAAATATATAAAAAAAGGCTTGTCTCTGCATATTCACAAAATAGTCTCAGAATCCAAGCTGATGGGCAGGGAATTGGGGTACATTTTATAGCTGCTGTGTTCAGCAGAATCATTCTTTTGCATTATATGCAGTTGAGTGCATTTTGATTTTGAAGTTTTATTAGATTGTTTTTTCATAAGTGGAGAAAAAGAATGGAATGAATATGGACTGCATATACTACAAATAACAACATCAATATTTAGACAAAACTGAGTGACTAGATGCAGAATTGGGAAATCTGCCTATTAGCACTAAAGAGAAATGTGGTTATTTTGTGCTGTTGATGGCCTTATCCCCAATAGTTCAGTTTGTAAGTGCTAGAAATAATTGTGAAATTGACACTTTGAATATTAAAGTACTGCTTTGTGAGATGCTTTCTTTAGAACAAGAAAGTTTTAATCTGGACACATTGTCAAAATTCATTTTAGAATTATGGGTAGGTAATATTATGCCCATTTCATAGATTAGGAATCCAAAGCTCAAATAGATTTCAGGACTTTGTCAAGATCACTCTGTCTCAACACTCCCAAAATAAAACCTTGATGTCAGCAGAGAGTGGCTATCATGACAATCTATCGTGTTCACTGCTATATCCCCAGTGCCTAGATGGGTGCTGGCTGAATAAGTATTTGTAGAAAGAATGACTGAATGAGTGAATACATGAAAGTCAAAGAACCAAGATTATAACAAAGACCTGGCTTAAAATACTAGAAGGGGAATAATTTGATAAAGGTGTACAAAATATGCTCTGTACATCCATAGTAGTGATAAGCTAGAAAAAATAGCTAGTATGTATGTTATTTTTTAAAAATTCTGTATGGTAAAATAAGGTCAATACCAAAAGATCACATTTCTCTAAAGGCAAATTCAAATATTTTTATTTCATATCCACTTCATCAAAATAGTACACGAACTAAACTGAACTAAAATTGTACCTGAAAGCTTGTGACCCTCCATCATAATAGAAAAACACAAAAATAAAATGAAAATTCAAGATCAGTCACTGGAAATACTCTACTTCCGGATTCTGTTGCCCAGATGCAACTTCTTGGAAACTTTGGTCTGTTTCTTCTACTATGGACTTTTACAATAAATTTGTTATTATATTTCTCGACCTTTCAATTTCAAATGTTAACTTATTGTCTTACTTCTATGGAAGATGAGGATTACACTCTCTCAAAACACCCCTTACTCTATACCCAAGACCCCTCCTCCATTTTCCAGATGTTTTCATTCAGCATTGTTCAAAGCTCTTCAAGATAGTGTTCAATGAGCTTTACTTTCTTATTTTCCTTAGAGTTAATAGTGTCATTTTGTTTTTAGTTAGCTAACTTTATTATGCTTGTATGACTTCCAATTCTCAATCTCAATCTCAAACTACAGTTCTCTTCTTTGTACAGATAGACATATTCTAAAATTCCCTAAGTCCATTTTCTCCCTTGGGAAATCCCTCCTTGACCCTCTTCTCTTGTTCCAATTTAGAGCTTATTGTGAACCCTCCTCTCAAGACTCACTTGGATTTTCCTTTGCCTCTCTCTTGGGTTATATCCCATGTCCCCTTCTTATTAGCTCCTCCTTCCAGTTAATAGAGTATGTCTTCCATTACTTCCTAAGAAAGGAAGAGGCAATTTTTTTTAAAAAAGATTACTTATTTATTTATTTGACAAAGAGAGACACAGAGAGAGAGGGAACACAGCAGGAGGAGTTGGAGAGGGAGAAGCAGGCTTGCCACCCAGCAGGGAGCCTCATGTGGGCCTTGATCCCAGGACTCTGGGATCATGACCTGAACCAAAGGCAGATGCTTAATGACTGAGCCACCCAGGTGCCCAAGAGACAATTTGTTAAAGAAAAGTTTCATTCTGGAGTTTAAAAAAAAAAAATTGCCATCAAGGCAATCTCTCGTTTATGTTGGAATTCTAAGTTGAAGAACAGTTTCCCTCAGAATTTTAAAGTTTTTCTTTATAAACCTTTTAGTATCTTAAAAATAGAGAGAGAGAGAAAGAGAAAAAGAAGGAAGGAAGGAGAGAGTGAGCAGGCCCATTGCCATTTTTTTCATCTAAACCATTTCTTTTTTCTCCTCTGGATGCTGTTAGCATTTTATCTTTTCCCCAGTGTTCTGAAGTTCCAAATCATGTGCCTTATTGTGATTTCTTGCCCTTCACTGTTTTATGCCTTCAGTAGGCCTTTGCAATCTGAAAACCTAAACCTTAAATTCTGGGGAATTTTTGCTTTGTTTAGAAATGTATTTCTCTGCCATTGAGTCTGCTTTCTTTCTGTGACCTCTATTAGTCAGCTATTGAGTCTTCTGAGTTGATCCTGAAATTTTCTAAATGTTTTTCTCCTATTTTCCACCATTTCTTTTTGCCCCATTTCTTTATATGAGAATCCCTCTAATTTATTTTCTGTCATCCTCAATGAATTCCTTTTTATATCTGCTAACACATTTTTAAATTTCCCAGTTTACTATTACTCTTTTTGTCTTCTACAGTGACTACTTTTTTCTGTTCTCTTTTATTGTGACCTCTTTAAACATTTTATCTGAACCTATCAAATGTATTTTTAAAATTTATTTTTGGGGCACCTGGGTGGCTCAGTCGTTAAGCGTCTGTCTTCGGCCCGGGTCGTGATCCCAGGGTCCTGGGATCCAGCCCCGCATCGGGCTCTCTGCTCGGCAGGAAGCCTGCTTCTCCCGCTACCATTCCCTCTGCTTGTGTTCCCTCTCTCGCTGTGTTTCTCTCTGTCAAATAAATAAAATCTTTAAAAAAAAAAAAATTTATTTTTTTTTGAATCCCTATTATTATTTGTTTTGGTCTCTGCCTTTCCACTCTGGACTGTCTCTGAATATTTCAGAGTGAGAGAATAACATGCTTATTGCATCACCTGTGTGGCTGAGAAGACCTTATTTATTAGTGGCTTTTACTTTAGACTGCTGAGTTTAAAATCTGGCCCTTTCATCAGAAGATCCTGAAATACTCCTCTCTATAAGTCTTTTCTCTGGGGCTGGAACTGATTTCCTTTCATTCACTGGTTGAAAATTGGATTAAGATCTATGAAACTGAAATCTAACTTTAGTTGCTTACTCACATGCAACTTTTTCTTTTTTTTCTTTCCTCTCAATAAAAAGGCTGAAGGCTTGATCAAGTTATATCTTTATCCACAGTACTTAGCAGATGGCTTTTGTCACTCACACTTATTACCCATAATCTCCACATGGTTGCTCCAGCTCCAACCTTATGTCTGTGTTCTAGAAAGAAAGGAAAAGAAATAATGGAGGAAAGGGTAGCACCTACACTGAAAGAAATGAATGAATAAATTAATAAGTAAATATTGCAAGATGTCCCTAACAGGCTCCTTTGGCCATAACTATATCATAAAACTATTTCTAGTTATTAGGGAATCTGGAAAGTTGAGGTTTATGGCTAATCCACTGTCATCCTGAATAAAATCAGGCTTCTATTAGAAATGAAGGAGGCAGGATGGATATCAAATAGGAAAACTAGCAGTGTTTGCCATGTTAAATAAAATAGATGAAACACATTGTCCAAGGTAAAGTGCAAGAGCTTTTAACCCATGGCACTATGCTCACTATTGTCATCTTAGGATCAAATGATATGAAATCTGATCTGAAGGACATGAGTTATTCATATACCTTCTAATAGTAAGATTAGGAAGCATTTAGTCTGGTAAGACTATGTTTGGTACTCTTTTGTGTTCCCTAGCTCTCCACAGAGTTAGCAAACTATAATCCCCTTAAGTATGGTGGCTGAAACCTACTCATAATTATAAATTTGGCACCTATTTTTTTTCCAAGCAAAGATTATTTAATAGGTATTTAAATGGACACATCAAAATATGACATTGCTATATACATAGCTTATGACTAAGATTTTGTGTGAATTACATTGAACATTTAAAGAAGAAGGAGGGAAGGAAGAACTTTGATCACCAGCAGCCAGCATGATTTTATTTAACAAAGGAAATCTTAACATCCCTTTGCCTTTTGTTGAAGGCTGTTAGAATTAAAGGTGAAGGAAGTACAGGAAAAGAGTTGGTTTAACTCCTACTAAAACTGTTTCCTATGGTGTCTCAGTTTACAGGCTTCGACCTCAGTCCACACGAGTACAACCCCAGTGGGGCCACTTCCTAGCTCTGTGACCTTAGGCAGGTTGTTTATTACTCTTGTGTCTCAGTTTTCTCATCTATAAAATGATGATAACAACACCAGGGTCATATGATTGATATGGGATTTAAATGCCTGACATGTATAAAGTATTTTTGTTCTTGATGAAAGTTAGCTAACTTAAAAATTATGGGTAAGGTAAATATCACAATGAGATTACTCAATAATGAATTCAGTAATTTCCAACAAAAAGGGATAATTCAAGTGATCTCAGTTGTAGTTAAGATTCCCAGTAGGGATTATCTCCTGTCAGGCATTGTATTAGTTTGCCAGATTAGCCATAACAAAGTACTACAAATGAGGTGGTTTGAACAACAGATATGTATTGACTCACAGTTCTAGAGGCCAGACATCTGAAATTAAGGTTGTAAGGGGTGGTTTGTTTCTGAGGGCTTTGAGGGACAATCTCAATCTCTTTATATTTCTCTACTAGCTTCTGGTGGCCTCAGATGTTCCTTGGCTTGTAATATCTTCCTGTATCTTCACATCATTTTCCCTCTCTATACATCTATCTCTGTGTCCAAATGTACCATACTTAGAAGGACACAGTCATATTGGGCTAAGGCCCACCCCAATGACCTCGTCTTAACTTCTTCATCAATAGCAAAGACTATTTCCAAATAAGGTCATATTCACAAATACTAGGGGTTCGGACATCAACGTATTTTGGGGGCCCCATTCAATTCATAAAAATTCATAAATAGGGTCATAGCCACTGTGTTTACTAAATCTTCTTCATACAATCCAAACATCACCTGGTGTTTCTGTGGCCTTTGAGAAATGGATGGGATTATTCTCATGGGCTTGGTAAACCCTAGACCTCAGAAGGATACCTGTGGATTCTTGTGACTTTTCACTCCTGGCTCCACTGATCCCAAGCTATTGTGATGTTGTTGACTGCACTTGTACCTCACAGACCCTGATATGCAACTCATCATGGTCTTCATAAATGATCCACTCACACAAAAGACATCAGTGAAAATTTTGACTTCATTGACGCTTTTCAAAAGGAGGGAGAATTTTTAACATATACCATATGGTAGGACACAACTGACAAAGTCCTTAATGAAAATTTTTGCTCTTTAAAATCTTCTTCAGCCCCTTGTCCATGGAGGGTATTTTTCTCTTGGCCTATTCTCATGCCTGAATTTCCACCAACTGCTTCCCCAAGATACCCATTTCTTCTCTATTATGCACAACAATTTACTTCTCTCTGATTCTCTGGTTTAAATTTCATTCATAAACCCATCAAATAAACACCTCTCAGAAACTAGACTTTCATTAATGAGTAGTCAGAACTATGGATTTCTTTTACTTATAGAGGAATTAGATGAGGAAGATGAAAAAATAGCAAAATCATAAGAAAAAAATCTTTACAAGTGGATAGAGTGAGAGAAAGCAGATGCTGAAATTGAAAAGATGAAATTCCACAGGGATATGAAGTAACTGATATTTATCTTGTACTACTTCAGTGATTTTTGTTGTGTGTATGAGAAATTTACCTCCTTTTATTCTCATAGGAAACTTAATGTGCTCACTGTCATGCTAATAAGTGATCTGGGATTTATACCCATTTATAAAAAAATCCAGAGACCATTTAGGACTGTAGGGTCCTAAAAAATATGGAGAGAAGGTGGCTCAGCTTATGCAAAAAGGATTTTTTTTTTTCCACTGATGATTAACTAAATAAAAAACAGAGAGTCCAGGGTAGAGAAGTTATGCTCCTACCCTGCTTTGCTTTGGTCCGATCAAGTCATGATGATTCTGTTTACTTCTTGACACTGCATTCTGAGAGTTTAGTATCTGAGGAATTAGGCCAAATTGGACCTAAATCCCAGATTTGTCCCTTATTGGCTGAATGGTATCAGGTAAATCATGAACCCTCATTGGCTCTTGCTTTCCACATTTACAAGATGAGAAAAAAAAATATTATTTTCTCTTTGAGACCAGCCACTGAGTCCTCAATAAAAGATTTCTGTGACTATTAATTATTCTATTTGCATTTTTATTAGAATTTATTAGAATTATTTATTAGAAATTATTTTTAAATTCTATTAGAATTTATTAGATTTATTAGAATTAATCAGCTTTATTGATATTAGTTCAGCTTCAATTTTTAACTCTTCCACTTAGCTGAACTCAATTTTGAAGAAAAAGAATTGTTTTAAGATTTATTTAATTTTTTAAAAATATTTTATTTATTTAGAGAGTGAGTTAGGGGAGGGGCAGAGTAATAGGAAAAGAAAGAATCCCGAGCAGACTCAGCGCTAAGCACAGAACTTGACATGGGGCTTGATCTCGCAGCCCTGAGATCATGACCTGAGCTGAAATCAAGCGTCAGATGCTTAACTGACTGAGCCACCCAGTCACTCCAAGATTTATTTATTTATTTGCTTACTTACTTACCTATTTATCTGAGAGGGCGAAAGGAGAGAGAGAGAGAAAGGGAGAGGGAGAGAAAATCTTAAGCAGACTCCTCAGAGGGAGAGGGAGAGAAAATCTTAAGCAGACTCCACACTAAACATGGAGCCCAATGTGGAGCTCAATGTGGAGCTTGATCACTGGCTCAGTCCCACAACCCTGAGATCATGACTTGAGCTGAAACCAAGAGTTAGACCCTTAGCTGAAAGTGCCACGCAGATGCCTGAAAAAAAAGAATTTTTAACAAACTTTTTAGCTTTTGTAAAATGCTTAAGGATTTTTTCCACTTAGTCTGATGTTTACAGAATTTCTAGTTCATAAGGTATCTGATGATAATGACCAAAAATATTTTAAAGACACCCAATGCAACAGACAGAATTGCTGTTTGGAATGATGGTACAAAAGAATGACAGTGAATGTAGACTCTCAAGAATTTAGCTCCTTTGTGCCTCAGTGTTCACATCTGTAAAATCAGGTTAAAGTAATATACCTACCTCTTAAGAATATTAAGAGGATTACATGAGTAAATGTGTGTAGAATTGATCTGTGCCTGATACCCAGTAAAGGCATTATATATTTCCTGTTTACCTTTATTTATTTTAAATATATACTTTCATGACCCAAGTTACTGTTGATGTATGCAATCAGTTTTACATTTGCTTAAGAAATACTGTTGATTTTTTTAAAATGCTTGCACATTTTATATTTAAAATCTTAATTCACATATTAATATAAAAGTATTTTTGTATACTATAGTTAATGCTCTCTGATACATAATAATTATAATAATGAAAGAATACTACTGGCCTCTGGGAAGTAAATGCATACCAAGCACATTACATTTTATTTAATCCTTGCCACAATCCTGTTCTAGGTTCTACGGACATGCCCATGGCTGCTAATGGCTGGGGTCCAGTCCTATGTGGCTCCAGACCATAAATCTCCCAAAGCAGTTACTAAAAGGGAGCAGAGGGTGGAGAGAAGCTTCTTCTAATCTGACTCTTCCCCAAGGCCATCAAACTCAAAGCCTCTCCATTACAAAGAGCACATTCATTTCCCAGCCTCTGTTCTGTGCTCCTTCCATTTCTTTCAGGTCTGATTTATTCTCATTTGAGATAATATTTGAAGAAACATAAACATCTCTTACAGTCCATGGATAGGAAAAAAAAATCTTTCTCACTCATGGGATTGCTAGACTACTATAAAGACCTACCCATATATGTTCATTGTAAATGGCATGTTCTTTTTGTTTTGTAATTCCAACTTGGACAGATATTTTTGGATAGGACAGGATATCATGGTCTTGTATACTCCTTACCCTTTCTTCATTGTTGGTGTCCAGAAGAGCTAAGGAGCCTATACAAAGGACCCAGGTGTCACTGGGACAGTTAGAAAGTGGTTATGCTAACACTTCCCTGCTTCAGAAGGATGATGGTGGAGGGTGGCAGTGTGTTGTTAATAGTGTTTACTATTTTCCTGAGATGTTGTGTCACTCCAGTTGGGAAGGTCAGCAGTCATAAAGTCGTGCTCCCTGCCTCCTACTCCCCTGCCCCCTCCTCACCCTACGCATGAAGAACAGGTGTGAGCACTCAACATTCTACAGGGTTTGTAAAAAATGCTGAACCCCAAATTAGCTTATTTTCTCATATCAGGAAGGGAGAAGACAAAGTGACAGAACAAAGTTTGAATCCTGTTCCAATTATGTATTATTTATCAAGTTGTGTTAAAGTGGCCTGCTCAAAGCCCCTTTTATCTATAAAATGAGAATAGCAACTGTGGCTTCTCATAGGATTTTTGAGAGTATTGCATGGACTCTTGTGTTCCATTTGGACCTGCCTGCACTAAGATTATTAATAAATAGGAGTTGTGTTAACAAGTGTCATAACTGTAAGTATGAACACTTGCATGAGTTGAGTGTCAACTCAACTGTTGATGACAATGACAAGTGTTCATTCTGCCCCTTGAGGCTGAATTCTGTGAGTTCAGGTTTCCTGTTTTATGTATCTGTCTATCACTGTGATCTAATGTGGCCAATGGCCTTCAGTAAGGGCTCAGAAAGTATATGTTGAATATGGATGTCCAGGTGTGTGACCTTCTAGAATGCAGTGTCTCATAATATGAGGATCACTGGACCAGAAGTCAGAGATTTGGATAATGATCATGGCTTTGTCATGAGTCAGCTCTGAGAGTCCAAAGGGCCTGGGAAAAGCATTTTTCCTCTCAAGATCTCAAATATTTTCATATATAAAGTGAAAAGGATCACTTAGAATTGCATGGATGAAAATGCAGATTCATGAGTCAGCATATCAAAATCAATGTGTGTCTATTAAACATTCGAGATCCTGGGCTTCATTTTTCTAGACCCACAGGATCCGAATATGAACATCAGGACCCAGATTAGTTTTCTTTCAGAAATTGCCTGAGGTTTGAGTATAATGGGATTCAATGATTAATGTCTTTTAAATTTTGTCATTCTATCAATCTAGATTGTCACATTCACTTTTTTTTTAAATTTTATTTATTTGTCAGAGAGAGAGAAAGAGAGAGAGAGAGAGAGAGAGAGCACACACAAGCCAGGAGAGAGGCAGGCAGAGAGAAGCAGGTTCCCTACTGAGCAAGAAGCTAGATGTGGGACGCAATCCCAGGACCCTGGGATCATGACCTAAACCGAAGGCAGGCGCTTAACCGCCTGAGCCACCCAGGCGTCCCTGTCACATTCACTTTTTTAAAAGTTCTTCAAAAAATCATTTGTTAGGGGCGCCTGGGTGGCTCAGTGGGTTAGAGCCTCTGCCTTCAGCTCGGGTCATGATCTCAGGATCCTGGGATCCAGCCCGCACCGGTCTCTCTGTTCAGCAGGGAGCTTGCTTCCCCTTCCTCTCTCTGCCTGCCTCTCTGCCTACTTGTGATCTCTGTCAAATAAATAAATAAAATCTTTAAAAAGAAATCATTTGTTAAAGGGAGGAAAAATCAAATTAACAATCTTTATAGTGATTTTGAAGTAAGATCCTCTCCCTCTTTTCTAGAAGTCAAACAGAAAAAAGGACATCAAGTACAGAAACACCAGCTGAGTGAATTTGTTTGAGTCAATAAATTTAGACCTCTTGCTTCAATATTTCAATATCAGGACTTTGGCTCCTGCATTCTGCAGATGTCAAGAACTTGTGCTTAGAAAGAATATATGTACTTACCAAATCATTCCCGGTACTGGCATACCTTGGAGATAGGGTTTCAGTTCCAAGCCACTGCAATAAAGCAGGTATCACAATAAAGTGAATAGAATGAATTTTTTTTGGTTTCCCAGTGCATGTATAAGTTAGGTTCACATAATATAGTTTATCCAGTGTGAAATACCATCATGACTTAAAATCAATAGACATGCCTTAATTTAAAAATACTGTATTGCTAAAACATACTAAACATTATGTGAACCTTTAATCAAGTCACAATCTTTTTGGTGGTGGAGCATCTTGCCTTGATGTTGGTGGCATCTGACTGATCAGGATAGTGGCTGCTAAAGTCTGGGGCAGGGCAGGGGGCCTGTAGCAACTTCTTACAATAAGACAACAATGAAGTTTGCCGCCTCCATTGATTCTTCCTTTCATGAACACCTTCTCTGTCACATGTGATGCTGTTTGATTCCATTTTATCTGCAGTAGAACTTCTTTCAAAATTAGAGGCAATCCTCTCAAACCCTGCCTCTTCTTTATCAACTCCATTTAGATAATATTCTAAGTCCTTTGTTGTCCTTTCAATGATCTTTACAGCATGGTCACAAGGAGTATATTCCATCTCAAGAAACTACTTTCTTTGCTCACCCAAAAGAAGCAATTCCTCGTCTGGTGAAGTTTGTTTTTTGTTTTAAAGATTTTATTTATTTGACAGAGAGAAACACAGCGAGAGAGGGAACACAAGCAGAGGGAATGGTAGTGGGAGAAGCAGGCTTCCTGCTGAGCAAGGAGCCCCGAGCGGGGCTCGATCCCAGGACTCTGGGGTCATGACCTGAGCCAAAGGCAGACGCTTAACGACTGAGACACCCAGGTGCCCCTGGTGAAGTTTATTATGAGATGGCAGCCATCTGGTTATATCTTTGGGCTCCACTTGAGCTCTCTTGCCATTTCATTATACCTGCAGTTGGCTTCACCAAAGTCTGGAACCCCTTGAAGCCATTCCTGAGGGTTGGAATCAACTTCTTCCAAACTTCTGTTAATGTTGATGTTTGGAGCTCTTTCCATAACTCATGACCGTTTAAAATGGCATCCAGAATGGTTAATCTTTTCCAGAAGGTTTTCAATTTCCTTTATCTGGTCCATCAGAGGAATCACTGTCTATGGCAGCTGTAGCCCTTATGAAATGGATTTCTTAAATAATAAGACTTGAAGTTCAAAATGACTCCTCGATGCCTGGGCCACAAAAGGGATGTTGTGTCCACAGGCATGAAAACAGCATTAATCTCATGTCCATCTCCAGCAGAGCTCTTGGGTGACCAGGTACACTGTCCATGAGCAGTCATATTTTGAAAGAATCTCTGTTTTTTTGAGAAGTTGATCTCAACAATGGGCTTAAAATGTTCAGTAAACCATGTAGTAAACAGATGAGCTGTCATCCAAGCTTTGTTGTTCCGTTTATAAAGCACAAACAGAATAGATTTAGCATGATTCATAAGGGCCCTAGAATTTTTGGAATGGTAAGCGAGCATTGGATTCAACAGTATTAGCCCCTAACAAGAGAGTCACCCTGTCCTTTGAAACTATGAAACCAGGCACGGACTTCTCTCTAGCCATGAAAGTCCTAGATGGCAACTTTTTCCAGTAGAAGGCTATTTCATATACACTGAAAATCTGTTGTTTAGTGTAGTCCCTTCATGAATGTTCTGAGCTAGAACTTCTGGAGAACTTGCTGCAGCTTCTCCATCAGCACTTGCTGCTTCAGCTTACATTTTGATGGTATGGAGAAATCTTCTTTCCTTAAACCTCATGAACCTGCCTCGCCTAGCTTCCAGCTTTTCTTCTACAGCTTCCTCACCTCTCTCAGTCTTCACAGACTTGAAGAGAGTTAGGGTCTTGTCCCAGATATGACTTTGGCTTGAGAGAATGTTGTGGCTGCTTTGCTCTATCTAGACCGCTCAAACTTTCTGCATATCAGCAATAAGGCTGTTTCGCTTTCTTATCATTTGTGTGTTCAATGGAGTAGCACTTTAAATTTATTTCAAGAAATTTTCCTTTGCATTCATGGTGTGGCTCTTTGGTACAAAAAGCCCAGCTTTTCACCCATCTTGACTTCTAACATGCCTCATCATGCTTAATCGTTTCTAGCTTTTGATTTACAGTGAGAGACATGTGACTTCCTTTCACTTGAATGCTTAGAGGCCATTGTAGGGTTATATTAGCTGGTTTAATTCCTTTTTTTTTTTTTTTTAAGATTTTATTTATTTATTTATTTATTTGAGAAAGAGAGAGTGAGCACAAGTAGGGGGAGGAGCAAAGTGGAGGTAAAATCTCAAGCTGACTCCACGCTGAGCATAATCTCACAGCCCTGAGATCATGACCTGAACCAAAAGCAAGAGTCAGACTCTTAACTGACTGAGCCCCCCAGGCCCCCCAACTGGATTAGTTTCAATATAGTTGTGTGTTGGGGAGACCAGGAGAGAGAGAGAGAGAGAGATGGGAGAATGGCTCCTCGGTGGAGCAGAGCACACACAACATTTATCAGTTTGGTTCACCATCTTCTATAGATGCAGTTCATGGGGACTGAAAACAATTACAGTGGTAACATCAAGGATCACTGAACACAGATCACCATAACACATATAATAATAATGAAAAAGTTGGCAATACGGTGAATATTACCAAAGTGTGATGTAGAGACACAAAGTGAACAAATGATGTTTGAAAAACGGAGCCACAAATCTTTAGTATGTGAAAAACACAATTATCCGCAGAGATCAGTAAAGTGATGTATGCCTGTATTTGAGGAAATACGATGATTTTCATTACAATTGAAGACATTATAGTTCTGTGCTATTTTAAGTAAAGCCCATTAGGAGTTTCTAGTAATTGAATTTTTCCATTGTAGTAACCTTGTAGATAGATATATGACCTTCTACATTGAAGTTGGAAGTGATTAGTACAAGTGTTCTCAATTTTCTCTTAGCTCTGTTAGTCTTAAAGGATTCTAAATTAATTTGTTAAATGTCATATCCCAAAGGGAGAAATAAAGATTCTTCTTTTTGTGATTAGAATATTAAGATTTTCCTTAAATTGTTGATTATGAATGGAGACATGGTTTCCAAAAAGTACACATCTTGAGAAGTCTTTTAAGGGAAATTTTTCCTTCCTTATTTTTCCTTTATTGGGTCCAAAATATTTTAGTCTCTCACCCATGGGGCATCACAGCATATAGATGTTTTCTATGAATATTCTTTAGTATAATTTTTATGACACATCTGTTTCATAGGGCACACATTACTATGTTTTTTTAAAAAAAATTAATGGAAGATTAAATTTAAGTAGAGAAAAATTAAATGATTTCTCCAAGGTCATTTGAGACCTGTAAGCAAAACCTTAGTCCACTTTTTTACCCATCATCTGTTTACTCTGCGAGAATTTATTGAATACCTCCCGTCCTCCTGTTCAACCACATACCAGAGACTGTGCTATACATTTGGGGTTCAGATATGAATAAGGCCTTGTCCATGGAGAGCTACAGTCAAATGCTGATACACACATACCCACATGCGTGCAAATATACACACACGAATGCATGCTATATGTATGCAAGCATACAGGATAGAAAGTGCAACAGTAGAAGGATGTACGAGGTATACCTGTAGAATATGAAACATGTGATCCACTCCCCATGAGGTTTTAGTAAGAGAAAAGTGAGAGGATATGTAGCAGCTTTGGATGTCAGGACCAGTGTTGCTTAAGAGCTCTTCAGTTTCCATAGTAGATGTTACATTTTTTGTCTTAAATATGTCAATATAGAATTTATTTAAGATCCAGGAAATGTCAATTATCCTTCTTGCTGTAGACACAGAATACGATGATGCCAGTAGGCATCCTTTGTCACATTCATTGTCTAGAGATGCCTCTCAGATTCTTGACCTGAATGACTGCTTAAACAGAAATGGCTTTCACAGAGATAGGGTAATACGGGGAGGAAGTCTGGCTTTCTATGGGTGATCATTCAGCAGCAGTCTCTCCATTAACCCAATGTTGCCTCTGCCCAACATGTTTTCCATCAGCAACAATCCACAACAGATGGGGACTTCTCTGGAAGTAGTTAGATCTATAAATGTACTCATTAGATAAGCCCTTGAGGTGTAGCAGGTAGACACTTAGATGACACTGATGGAGTCAGAGGGACCATGGGCATCTCAGAAGAGTTTGAACAAATAAGGAGAATATGCATTCAATTATCCTTTTCAACTCTCGATGTACTCTAAGTAATAATTAAGAATAACAATAAGTAGTGGGAACTCTATTGCCAACAAAGCAGCACTTTAAGAATCTGCCTGTATCATCCTCGGCAATGAAAGGAAACACTGTTGTCTGATCATGGTATTCATAAGGCTGTTGCCACTAGAATGCTTCATTTAAACAGAGATGATACCATTAGGAAAATATAAAAGTGAGATTTCTTCGTCGTAGAATGACTCCTGCAGATAATTGACAATTGACTTTAAAGAAAAAATCAGAGACTCTCAGGACTTCATTAGCATACATGCCTTTCATCATCCTAATGGCACAAAAGAAAGGTCTGAATAAAATATTTATATGTACAAGTTGCCTAGTAAAATAATGGCATTAAAGCAGAATACAGAGAGAGTAATGTCATGGTTTATAGAGGTATGGATTGTTGAGCTGAATTAAATAAGAATAGTCTGCCTTAATTCTTCTTTCCTTGGCTTAACCACTTTTTTATTGAAGTACATTCATTTCTTTAATTGCTCTATGAGATGAAGGAGATATTTGAAGGCACTGGAAAAAGGATTTCAGAATTCATATTCAAGAGGTAGTAAAGAGTAATGATAAAGAGTCAGAGGGCTGGGGTTTCCTGCTCAGTTTTTTGATCTGTAGAGTGGGGATAATAATAATTCTACCTAATAGGTTGCCATGCTGATATACTCGCATACAGAATGCTCAGCATGATATCAAAAAACACTCAAGAAATATTAGATGTTATTATAATTTTGTGTTGTTTTTATATATGAATAAATGATAATAGCCAACTCTAATATAGTACTTTTTAAATGCCAAATGCTATTCTCAGTGCTTTTCATGTGGTACCTCATTTGCTTTTCCAACAACCTAGGCAGTGGGCCCTGCTATTATCCTGAATTATAGGTGATGAAACAATGTCATGGAGAGGTTAAGGAAAATGTCCAAAAAATCCCTTGCTGAGAATGCAGCCCAGCAGTCTGTCTTTGAGGCTATGTGCCTGACCACTAGATGGTAACTGCCTCAAGATAAATTGCCAGTAATGCAGTCACCACAAAGAATAATGCTATTTGGCTAAGAAGAGGTATTCTTCATATTCTGCAATTTTTTCTAGGTAATGATGGTTCTTTAAATAAAATAGCAAAATGAGACAAAAATATGGGGTGCTGATGGAGAAAGACCATAAGCAGTCTTTGTGAGTGCTTCTAATAGTTTTACCTCTTTGCCTTGCCCTATCCTAAGAGCTTTTTGTGATTGCTAATGATTTGCTTTCACAGTCTCGATAAATTACTGCCAAACTACTTGATAACTTTTTTCCTTTCCTGTTTTCACCAATAGTTGCTGTTCTATTTTCTTCCATTGTGAGCCTTTTAGCAACCTGCTGCTTCGTTTACAGAAAGATTCTGTTTCTCCTATTGATCCCAGCCTTCTAGAGATGCTGGTCAAAAGCAACATACAGTGATTATGAGGCCAAGACCACTGCCATGTTTTGCCATGTTTACTCCTTCTCCCCATACACTGGGGACCAAAGATGGGAAGCCTCCATCTAGGCCTCTCCTTCTGACTCTGTCAATCCTTTGGACAGTGTTCCTATAGTTGCTTGCAAGAAGTATTTATAAGCACTGGCACCCTCAGAATCATAAGTAACACATGTTAAAAATGCAGATGAACACAAGGTGCATGAGTAACTTCGCATTCCAGAAATTCAACATCTCAGAGCATGAATCAGTTCTATTGGCTGACTTACCAAGAGCTTGCACTTTGTCTAGATGGCAAACTCAATATTTAAAAATAAGAAGCAGGTTTTTTTCCCCCTCTCTAATTGTCTCCATTCCGCTGGGAAAGATGAGAGTAAAATAGATACTCATCAAAATGTCTCAGACTCACCTGATCTATCAAAGCAAGGAGGAAGTATTATACCACGAATCTTCCAGTCTAAAGTGGGAAGTGTAGTTTATGAGATCTGTAGTGTATGACCGTGACCTGACACTGCTTGAGAACAATAAACAAATAAACAAATACATTTTTGGTTAGTGGCCTCATAGAAGGACCTCCTATGAGTATTTGCCTGTGGTTCCTGAAGAATTGCTATTTCATGGGATAGGAGAGTGGGCCCATGGTCTGGGCCCTCAGAACTTCCTCAACCAAAGCAGCTCCGCTTTTCATTTTTCATAGTTGGAATTCTGCATTTCCATATAAGTGTTAATTTTTTTTTTAAACCCATTACTAGGAAATGTTGAGAACCACTGCCCTAAACAGTGTCTACGACTGCTCAGAGCTTGAAAAATCTTTGTGCCAATGATACTCCCTGGTGGCCAAAGTATTTAACTGGAGTATGACCAGCTACTACCCACATTCCACCCCAACACACCTGACTTGATTGTTGAGTGAGTGCTCAACATGGTAAACTCAGATGAACTTTGCTTAAAAATGGAAGGGTAACAAGAGAGAACTAAGGTGCATTTCATTTAGGATCTCTTATTAAATATTTCTTCTTAAGTCACACGCAAAACCAAGAATCATTCTAGAAGTCATGCAGCAATTGGGAATGCTTCCTATTTTGAGGTCTGACTCTCAAAGTCTCAGTTCTTTTCATGCAGCTTCAATCTTTTTTTTCTCCCCTGAATTTTGAGTATCTGTTTTTTTCTTTCACTTTAGAATTCTAACTTCATTCATGTGAGTCATGGCGATCATGGCTGTCTTCACCCAGGCCACTCCAAAAAGGGACTGGGAATGAAGAAAGCAGTGAATAACTTATCAATGCAATCCTTGGATCTGCCCCATAGTAGCAGTTCCCATGGCCCTTATTTGTTATGTCTATTCAATCATCAAACCCAGTCTGTTAGATGTCCCAATTATCTTTTGATTCAGTAGATCATATCTACCTTCTATCAGTAGAAAGCCAAGTTCATTTGGATCACTAAAGAAACCTTCTAAGGTGTGTCCCCATCTTCTTCTTAGCAGTTTTCCAGTCCTTCTTTCTCACTGTAGACAAGTTGTGATTATATCACTCTCCTTTACAAAACCAAGGGTGAACAAGGCCCCTACCTACTGTTCTGGTTTTATCTCTGGATATATGATCTCATAAACTACACTTCCCAGCCATACTGAGATACTTGTAGGCCCCTACTCAAGACAAAATCTACCTGCACACAACATTTATGGATGCTGTTTGTCCTTCCTGATAGACATGCCTCACAACTTACAACATTGTCCATCAAAGATTCTCAGATCAATTTTCTTCTTTTTTCATATGTTCATTTTAGCCATGGCTTTTGTCCTGGAAGCATTCTCTATCAATCCCAAGACTGGACTAGGTGTCCTCCTATGGCTTCCCAAACCATCTCTATCATAACCATGAACATACTTGACTTCAAACTCTCCAACCAGGCTATAAACCCCTTGAAGGCAGGGACTATTGTATCTTATGCATTCTCTTATCAGCTGCCTGCCCATCCCTACTCTGTGCCTAAAGCATTGTCTGACATAAACTGTGTGTTCAGAAAGTATTGGTGAATGAATTACTCCTTATTTCAAATATCCCACCCTCAAAGACCACATGTGAAAGAAGTATTCTTCCCCTTGATTGAAGCAGAAGCTAATATGTGTCTATAACTTCCTGTGTTCCCCTACCTACCTCCAAACAAAAGTCAAGCTCATTAAATTAGAACACTCTCAGTGATCAACTCTCCCAAATTAATTTCTTTGAAACACTAATGGCTAATTAGTGAAAGAAAACAGTAGTATGGGTGTTACAGTAAGAAGATATTAGAATGGGGCGTGGCATTCCTATACAACATTCATAAACCTTGAGAGCACTCTGTTTCACTTAGTCCCATTAAAAGATCAGTAAAACCTGTTTATGTGTGGCCAGAGAGTCTGTTTTCATTTAAAAACATTATGCAAATAGTCATTTCAAAATATACACTGAGACTTGAATATTTATTCAGTTAGTTTAAGAAAACTCTGCTGTTAAAATTCTAGAAAATGTAAATGTGGAAAGATTGATACATGAAAAACCCAATTCATTAAAACTGACCTTTTAAAATGTGTTGTCAAACTTAGCTGCAGGATTGTTATGTTGTACACACGATAGATGGTCTAAAAATAACTCTAGAAGAGATTTTTTTAAATTCACCTTTTCCATTCAGGGCCTGAGATTAGTCAAACATAAGGCTATGACATTATCCTCATGAGGGAATGAAAAGGCAGCTTAATGCACTCTTCAATGAAAAACAAATTCAATTAAAAGAATATATAAAACAGTAGGAAACTACCATGATGGATATTATCCTCGCTAGGCAAATTCAATACTACAGAATTTTTGGACTCAGTCATGCTTGGGGGGGAAAAACTAAACCTGAAGCAATGTCCATCATTTTAATCATCATCATTATCATCCTACCTACGGTGGTAATAGCTGAACTAGTCACTCTGTGTGGGTCATCACATTAAATGTCATTACTAGCCTGCACTGTAGTTACTGTCATCCCCATTTTACAGCTAAAGAAATTGAACCTGAGAGACACTATGTGACTTGGCCAACATCTCACCAATAGCAAAGGCTAAGGCTGGGATTCAAAGTCCATCCTGACTGACTCTGGATCATCCAAGTGTTAACACTACATTATACCCCTTCCAGTTAATAAGAAACTGTTACCAAAGGTTCAGCCTGGACCATCTTCATTTCTTTTTTGACTTACTTTGTTTGCTTGGCATTCTGTTTTTAAGTAATACTTTGTTAATTTAATTCACATACTGGGCCTCAATAAAAACATCATTATATGAAAATGGAGGGGTAGTGATTTATACAAAAATAGACAGGAATCGGAAAAATGATGTTTTAACTAACCACAGCAAGCTTTGGGAAGTAGCATGTTCATGTCCCTAGAAATAGAGGTGATCTCAAATATATCTATGGCAAGAGCTGACACCACAGAAGAAATCAGTATGGACTCCTAACACTCAGAAAGACTTGTGTTCTCACTCTGCTACCTGACATCTCTGTGACTTTAAGGGAGTATTGAAATAGCCTTAAGCCTCTATTTCGCATCTGTGAAACAGGACTTGTAACACCTACTTCCTTGGATTATTGACAATACTAAGTAAAATAAGACACATAAATTGTTTAGTATAGTGGAAATGCATAAGTGCTAAATAAATGTTAATTATTATTAGTCTTACTGAATGAATTCCCTAATAATTATCTTATTTACAGGAATTACCATAACTACAGAATAACGATCTTATCATGTAGGGAATGTATATGCTTTCTTAGCCCTTTCAAACATATAATTGTTTCTTTACTGTTCCAGGTAACATAAAAATCGCTGGTCTATTCCATGAGTTTAGAAGTAAAACAAACATTATGTATTTAACTGCATTCCATGTACCAAATAGGGGAAGACTGCTAGCTTTTAATTTGGAGCACCAAGTTCTGATTATGAAGCTTATTTTTGATTGTGCTTCTATCTCTGTGCCTCCGAGGTCAATACCTTCACTCAAAATAAACTACTACAACTTGACCATGGCAAGCAAAATTGGTTTCTCTGTTGCTATTTTTCCAGGCTCTTGCCTTTCTTGCCTGGCTTATGTTTGCAGGCCAGTAAATGGTTTTCATGCTTCTGACTCCACTCAACAAAATCCATCCTCCCCACTGTGGTCAGAGTGATCTTTGGAGATTGCGAATCTGATCATGAGATGCTTCTTGCTTAACATTGTCTAATGGTACTTTATACATTACATAGCAAGGCCCTTCAAGGCCTGACTCCTCTTAGCCAGTCATCTTATATCTTACTCCCCTCTCTTGTTGCTCCTTGGGCAAACATGCTCAGGTACATAGCAGACAGCCCCCCATCTCCCTGCTTTTGCCTGTGCTGTCCCTTTTGCTCGTCTTTCTCTTTCTCTGGCCCTCACTTCTTTCATGGGTGATTTCCGGGTCCTCTCTTAAGACTCAACTCAAATGTTACATCTCTGTGATCCTTTTCTGGTCCTGTAGCCTCATGCCAGCCTGAGTTAAGTGTTTCTGTTCTGTATACCCTGTAATATTTTGTGTCTCATTTGTTCTGGCTCTAATCTCTTTATTTATTGTACAAATGTCGATGTTGCTTATTGTGTGTCCCAGTACTTTACAAATATTAACTCATTTAATCTTCAGGACCACTCTGGGTGGTGGGCATAGGATTTTTTTTTCAAGATTTTATTTATTTATTTGAGAGAAAGAGAACAAGAGAGAGCAGGAATGGTGTGGAGGGGCAGAGGGCAAGGGAGAAGCGGGGAGCCTGACATGGAGCTCCATCCCAGGACCCTGAGATCATGATCTGAGCTGAAAGCAGATGCTTAACCTATTGAGGCACCTGACACCGCAGATACAGTATTTTTAACTTCATTTTATGCATGAAGAAACTCATGCACAGAGAAATTAAGTAAAACAATTAGTAAGAGGTAGAGCCAGCATTCAGATTCAGTCATGAGCCTCCTGCGGACACACGCTCAATTGGCACATAAAGTTCTTAACCATTTTGCTAACCATCTCTATCCCCACATTAGTGTTGGAAGGACTCTTTCTGGTTCTCATTTTGGTGTGTCTTTTTCTTATCAAGTGCCTACCTGCCCTATGTAGATGCCGCATATTTATAAGTAGTTGAGTACATTAATCATTTAGTGCTATCCTTACAATGTTCCCTTGACTTCTCAAGCCTTCCAAACAACTGTATCCTTGGATGGCAAGATCAACATCTATTTTGTGGAATGGTGGGCATCAGAACAGCTCTTTTAAAACTCCCCCCACTCATACTCTTCATTCAATCTCAGAGTTTCCACAGTTGTTCCTGGGGCAGAGAAAGCAAATAAGTTCCTTACCCTTAATGACCCTTATCTTTGGAGCTGAGTAGTTCGTTGTTCAAAAAAGTCATAGAATTCTAGGATTTGGCCATCTACATTGAAGGCCTAGGAGCTTATTCTTTTCACTTGATTAATTCACCAGAGGATAACTGGAGTTAAGCAAACCTAGAACAGAAGGAGCATGATGAGAGTTGAGTATGAGTTTTGCAGTCAAACTCGAGTTCTCATAGAACCTTCACTACTGACAAAGTAGATGACTTTGAGCACATTCTTTAGGTCTGAATCTCCATTTTCTCTTCTAAAATAGATAATATATCTTCCACAGCAAAGCGTTAGCTAGAATTTAATAAAATATTGTATCTCTACCTTAGTTCTACCTGGTACATAGTAAACTCTGTAGGGATAATGACATCTTATATCAACTAGAATTATCACATGGACAGAATACGCATGTCATTATGACCCAAGCATGTCCCCAAGACATGTTACCTTTATAGTTAAGCTCCATGAAAACTTGGATCCTAATCAGAAGCTATTTGATGGATGACATGGAAACCAGAGAAGGGGCAGGTAATTCAGCCTTGATGATGAGGGGCATCAGGAAATGTTTGCCATTATTCAATATGCCATTTAATAACCATTAAATGGTTATTAATCAGAGAACTATTATGGGCCAAACACTGCCCTAGGTGCAGAGGATACATTAGTTGGAGAGAAGGATACAGTTCCTGCCTTCAATTTGTTGTCTCATGGGAGATATAGACAATAAACAAGGGAATAAGCAAGTCAGTGTATGATAATAGCTTTTGACACATACTAGAAAGAAAATGAATGGAGTGCATTGATGGAGAATAACTGGCTAGAAGTAGTCTCATAGCTGGCTTTCCCAGAAGCAGATCCTGAGATGAGATTTTGTGTTAGAGTGATTTATTAGAAGGCACTACCAGAGAAAAGTGGTGGGAAAGTAGGAATGGGCCAAGCAAAGGAATGAAGGCACACAATACTGCAATATCAAGCAAAGACTCTCAGAGGGCAATTTTGTCTTAACCCTGCAGGAGAGCTCTGGGAGGACTATAGTTTAGCTTCAGAGTTGGGACCATCATGAATTGAGGGAACTGGAGTATTTATGCTCCTCATCCAGCAGGCATTGGTTAGGGCTCCACTCCAGGGTGAAGGTAGCTAGGAATCGAGAGTCACTTGTTGCTCTCCAAGTACAAGTATAAACAAAGCCAGCTTGACCACAGAAATTCATCCACTGGCAAAGATCCATGGAGACGGGCAGTTGGGAGTGAAATCACAGTGATTTATGTTCATAAAGATACAAGGATATTCATAAAGATCAAAAGATGTTCATAAAGATACAAGGATGACCCAATGTGATATGGGCAGAGTACTGTCAGCACCTGCTATGGGGAGTATCATCCATCTAGATGATGTTAAAACCAAGACGTAAATGAAAAGAAGGATCCAGCCTTGTGAAGAAGAGGGAAACATTTTCCAGAAGGAACTGTTTGTGGGAAGGCATTGAGATAGAAAGGAGCATAGGGTGTGTAAGTAATTGAAAGGACCTGTATGTTGGCAGCATAAATGGGAAGAAGAATGTTGTAAGATTAAGGAAGTTGCAGGGGCCTGAAATTTGTAGGCCATGTAAAGGAGCTAGGATTTATGCTGGCTGCAGGGAGTTTCCATTTGAAGGTTTTCAGTCTTGGAGTGACATTATGTTATTCAGGTTTTAGAGAAATCTTGCTGACCATTGTATAAAATATAGATTGAAGCAGGGGAAGAAGAGTAGAAGTAGAGCTACCATTCTATAGTTTACTGTTGTAGTCAAGGTGAGGGGGATAGTAGCATCCACCAGGGTGGGCAATACTGAAGGTGGGGGAAGGTGGATGGAAGTAGCATGAATTGTGAAAGGAAAGCCAGGAGGTCTTGCTGATAAGTTGGGTGTGTGGATGAGAGAGGGAAAGTAATTGAACATAATTCTCAGTGTTTTTGGGTATAGTTTCTGGGAAGATGAGATGGCCATTTACTGAGACCTGAAAGCATAAAACAAGTAATACAAGACAGATAGGGATAATGCTAAATGTCAATCACCAGGATGGTATTCCCTTGGGTAGAAATAGAAGCAGGAATTTTGTTTTATTTGTTTGTTTGTTTGTTTGTTTGTCAGAAGAAGCAAGGCAGCTGACACCCATAGTGATGGCCAAGTTAAGTTGTAAAGAGCTGACATATAGAAAGACAAGATGCGTTATCTATTTACATTGGTCCCTTCCCTCCAGACTGTAAGACCCTTTACAGAATAGACTGCTTTTCTTTGTTTTGGTATCTATCATGTTCAAAATGGGCCTGCTATGTAATAGAATTTGAGCATGTGTTTTTGAAATAACAAGAGTTTCAACATCAAAACTAGTAGCCAGGGTGCCTGGGTGTCTCAGTGGGTTAAAGCCTCTGCCTTTAGCTTGGGTCATGATCTCAGGGTCCTGGGATCAAGCCCTGCATCAGGCTTTCTGCTCAGCAGGGAGCCTGCTTCCCTCTCTCTCTGCTTGCCTCTCTGCCTACTTGTGATCTCTCGCTCTCTCTCTGTTAAATAAATAAGATCTAAAAAAAAGAAAGAAACCTATTTCCTTAAAAAAAAAAAAAAAAACTAGTAGCCAGAGGCAGAAAATGAGATGGAGAGTGGGAGGAGTGAAAGATTAGAGGTGGGATTAAATAGTATGAGAATTTGAGATTGCCAACAATCATATTGGAAGTACTGGGTGTATCTGTGATTAGACTTTAAATCAGGAAACCAAAAGCATTTTTCATTTTCCAGCCATTTTTATTTACACTCAAGTAGCCCAACAGAGCTTCAATATAATCAATATAGACCCATATCATTTGACCATGTGAACTAAAGGAGTCTTCTCATTGCCTGTGCCATTAATCTGATGACAGGCATTTAGCAGTGCAGTGGTAATTGTTTTAAGAAGGCAAGAGTCAAAGTTAATATCATGAGTTTTGGAATCTAACAGTTCTGGATTCAAATCTTAGCTTAACTACTAAATTGAGTGTGATTTAGGAGGTTATTTAAACCCATTGAGCTATAGTTTGACTACCAGTAAAGTAAGGACAGTAGTACCTCCCTCATGGGTTGGATAAATGTTACCATCCATGTTAAAATGTGGTTGACTGGCTGGGACATAGTAGGCACTCAAAAAATGTGTATTACTACAATTATCATTGTCAACCCCATTAATGTTTCAGTATATACTGAATGAATATCCTGAATGAATGTAACTAAAGAATAAGACAATGCTCCTTTTTTGGTTTTAAATGTCTATTAGGATAAAAATGAAATAATTCTGTCTAGAACTTTTTAAGCTAAGTCAGTGTATTTTGAGAGCACATTGAAAATTTTACAACGTTATGCAAATATATGAATGTTTCATTATCACCCTGCATCTGATAGTCTAAAAGAATTCCAGTAGGAGAAGGGATGTGTCTTGGGTTTAAAATAAAGAGAGACAGATAACATTGGCAAGAAGCAATCTGTGTGAAGGACGTATTGCCAGGTTTTGCATTTCTCAGGTAATTCAAGACAGAGGTCAAAATACAAAAATATTGAAACACATTCAAATTCACAATTAATCGACAGTATGAGAAGAGTAAAGGCATCAAGAATTATAGAACTCTATCAGTTGTCTTAAAGAGATAAGGAAGAGAGTGATAGTTAATAACTTTAGAAGCTAATTTATATCTCTCCCCCCAGATTTCCATGTTTCTAGATTGTGAGTCTGAATAGTGTTGCTAGATGTGGTAAACTGATTAGTGGGTCTCCAATTAAAGAAAAGAGCAGGCTGATGTACTATTCGTGCTTATTTCCCTCCCTTCCTTCCTTCCTTCCTTCCTTTCTTTTTCTTTCTTTCTGTTGTTTTTTTTTCTTTGTTTTTGCTAAGATGAGTCTACATTTTCTTTGAACCAGCAGCCTGCAGTGTCTGTTTCAAGAATTACTAGTTCAGTCAATGAATATTTATTGAGCATCTATTAAACACTGCATAGTACCCAAGTGTTGTGAAGAAAACTCAAGATTGAGGTTCATTCATCTCGTATTTACCAACAATAAATTTGTTATTTATAAGGAAACCTGAGAAGAGCAAAGAAATATCAGAACATTCTGTTAGCTTGAGTGATCACCCAAACCCTCTGCAGACTGTCCAACTCTTTCTGAAAAACCCTACCTGATAGTGTTTTAGACCAGTGGTTGGTTCTCTGACTTGAGTGTGTATAAGAATCATGAGAAAGGCTTGTGAAAACACAGATCACTGCAGGTGGTCTGGCGTGAGGCCAAGAATTTGCATTTCTGGATAATTTTTCAGGTTAAGCTGATATTGCTGGTCTGGGAAGCACTCTTGAAGAAATTAAGCCCCTACTCTTGCCCAGCTTGTAAACCAAATGGCAAGACAAGGGTTGCATGAATGAAGAGAGAGAGAGAGAGATGAGGAAGGAAGGAAGGAAGGAAGGAAGGAAGGAAGGAAGGAAGGAAGGAAGGAAGGAAGGAAGGGGAGAAGGGAAGGTGGGAGGGAGGGAGAGAAGGAGGGAGGAAGGAAGGAAGGAAGGAAAGAAGAGAGGAAGGTAGGGAGAGGAGGAGGGGAGGGAAGGAGGAAGGGAGGAAGGGAGGAAGAATTCTAGCCCTAAGCTCCAGATACACATAAGAGAGAGTTTACTTTCTAAGAGATGTCTCAGATCTAACATGCCCAAGATGGAATGCCTTCTACCTACTAACTTGTTCTTCCCTTGGTTTTTCCCACCTCAGTTTATGACACATTCTCAACCCAAGGGCTCAAGCCAAACACTTAAGAGTTTATCTCAGCACCCACATCCAAGCCATTTATTAATGTGTTCAACAAATGTTTACTTATTTAGCACCTGCTATATGTCAAGGACTGTTCTAGATACTGGGGAATAGAACAGTGACCAAAACTAAGTGTCCAGTACTTAGAGAATTTCAATTCTGGTATGTAAAATATAAAACACCTAGTAAAATAATTAAGTATATAATATAAACAACATATGAGCATTTCATAGCATCTTCATTGCCACAACCCCAATTTCAGCCATCTTCTCATGCCTGGTCTACTGAGATGGACTCCTAACTAGTCTTCTTGCTTCTCCTGTTCCCCAATCATAATTATCCACACAGTTTTTAGATGATTCTTTAAAGAAATCAGAGAGGGAGACGAACCCATGAGAGACTGTGGACTCTGAGAAACAAACAGAGTTTTGGAAGGGAGGAGAGTGGGGGCTTAGGTGAGCTTGGTGGTGGGTATTAAGGAGGGCACATGCTGCATGGAGTACTGGATGTGGTACATAAACAATGAATCTTGGAACGCTCAAAAAATAAAATAAAATTTAAAAAACTAAATAAAATATTTATCAGATTATGGCATTCTCCTACCTAAAAACCCCTGGTGACTTTGCCTTGAATTTAATGTTACATCCAGACTCTATAATTAGCAAGGCCAACAAGACCTCTCCAAGCTGTATTACTTACCTTATCTCTTCCCCATTCAAAAAGCTCCTGTGGTCTTCTTCCTTCCCCTCTGAATGCTAATTTCATTTACGCCTCAGGGCCTTTGTGCTTGCAGTCCCCCTTTAAGTAAGAGGTTTCCTAAATATCTGATTCTCTTGTGATCATTTGCATCATAGACCAAATATCACTTCCACAGAGAAGCAGCTTCTGACCTCTTTCAGGCAAGCCTCACTGCCACAACTTTGTGTCTTACTACTTGTTTTTTTCCATCATAGCCTTTACTGCTCTCTGACATTATTCCGCTAGCCTGGGAGTATATATCACTAAAGTGTAAGCTTCAGGAAGATAGTGATTTGTTCATACTTGTTCATTATTATGTCTCCAGGATAAGTGTGTGACATAACATAGGCTCTCAATGACGATTACTTGAATAAATAAATGAAAGAATAAAGCACTGTAACTTATTGTCAAGATGTCTCCTCAGATCACTTTGAAGTTCCTTAATGTAAGTGACTATTCCTGTTTCAAGTTGACACCCCAGCATTTGCCACGGTACTGTGCATGCACTGGCTGCTTCACATATATCTGTTGGATGAGTAAATTAATAGACATTTCACTTCCTTGCACCTCTCTAACAACATTCTGAATTAGATATTTTTCTTATTTTAAAGGTAAAGATTCAGAGGTTCAAAAATTTGAAGGGACTTGCTTAAGTAGAGGCAAAGAATAAGAAAACAAACCAAAACAAAAGTTGATCATCCCAGAGGCTGAGGGAGGGGAGAGTTTAAGAAGATTAAATATTAGAGGACCAGATGCTGAGGAGGAACTGAACATTTACAAATGGATTTGTCCTGAAGATGGATTTTGAGAACTTTGAAGAGAATGGCTTCACAGTGGAGCTGAGGGATGGGATGTGAGAAAAGAAAGAGCATAGGTATAGGAGAGATGGCTTAAAAACACAGAGACAAAACTCTTTTTAAACTCTGATGTTATTATTACTTAGACATGGGGGTGAAATTTAAACATATTTGAGCAAAAGTGAGATTATTGCTAGTGAGAGGGGAAAAGTCCAGGTTGGGGACATGAGTTTAGGAGGGAGAGTGCCAGGCAGTGCAAAGGGCTGGCATCCCAAAATGGCTGCCTTTCCCTTCATAGTTGTTGGAAACCTGGACAGGGGCAGGAGCCAAGAAGGTAAGGCTGTGCACAGGGCAGGAGGAGAGGAGCTCCTCTAAGACTGGCCCACTTTAATTAAGATGTGATAGAGCAACAGCAAAGTGTCAGCTTACTGTGAAGTCAGAAAGGCCTGGAAGCCTCGAGACAAGATTATTGGAAATGGTGGTTCATTTGTTGATGAGTCCAGGAGTGGGTGAAGGGTACAGAGCATTGAAGAGACCTGGTAGAGGACTCTGGGATAGGCAGAGGCACTGGGATAATGAGAGGCCAGGACTGATGACTGGAGGGGATGAGGTGAGTGTCAGAGAATAAAGCCTTAAAGAGTTTTCAAGAAAAATAAACCTTTGGGTCTTGTAAATAAACCAGTTTGGTTACTGGTTTTACCCTTTGGTGAGTGTGTAATCTTGAGTGAGCCATTTCCCTTCTCTCCACCTTAATTTTCTCTCCTATGAAAGAGTATTGCTGTAACTTGTGAACATTAAAAGAGAGAATATATATTCAACCATTACCAGAGAAGCTGGATCAAGAGAAAAGCTCAAAAAAATGATTTACAGGAATGAGTAAAGAAAAGTCCAAAGAGGGTCTTAGACGTCATTTGGAAACTTACAACAGAAGATGACCTTGGGAAAATGATTATAAACACATAACCCTGCCCTATCTTCTCCCATGAGATTCTGTGTCTGTAGGTCTGCAGTGAGGTCTGGGGATATGCATTTGTAACAAGCCAACACTCTAGCTGATGCTTTTATGGGCAATGTTTGAGTACTGCTGAGAACAACCTTGAGAAAATGGAGTGGTGGTTGATGAGAGTTGCATAGGAGGAAGCCAGCCCTGTACGGTTGCAGCGACAGTGTATAACAGATCAGGGGTAATAGTAAATATCTGGAAAACCATCAATTTATTCATTCATCGGTTCATTCACTTGCATTTACAAAGTTGTACACCCACCATTTCTACCTAGTCTCAAAACATTTTCTTCACCTTAAAAGGAAAACCAATACCGTATTATTCCTTATATTCCCCTCTCTGCTGCCCTTGGCAATGATGAATCTGCATTCTGTCTCTATGAATTTAATGATTCTGGGCATTTCATATAAATGAATCATGTGATACGTGAAGTTCTGTGTCTGGTTTCTTTCACTTAGCATGATGTTTTTGAGGTTCATCCATGTTGAAACATGTGTTGGTACTTGATTCCTTTTTATGTCTGAATAATATTCCATTGGATGCATATACCACAGTTTGCTTAACCATTCATCTATTGATGGATGTTTGGGCTGTTCTCTCCAGTGCTGCTATGAGTGTATATGTGTGGAAACTCTTAAATTTCCATGCATATGTACTCTGCAAAGGCATCAGCCTCAGATATTCTAATTTAACCCACCTAGTGGAAATTGCTCACATAATTGTAATATGGAATCAGTACTGAGAACCTCTAAGATGTTGATTCAAAGAAAGATTTGAATCGCCGTGTTATCTTTGCACTATTTAGCAGGCAAGTTCCTTTTCTAAGATTTATGAAACATTCCTTTAAAGGGCTTAGTACATGGGGGGTACTCAATAATGTAGGTTGGGTAGCTAGAAAAAGAGCTATGATTCCAGAACAGGTTGGAGTGAACAATTGGTGTGAGTGAGTTAGCTCTGTCCTACCTCAAATGTGACCATAGCACATGGAGTCATAAATAACCTCCTGGAATGTAATCTACCTTTCTCTCTTCAGAAGATTGCTTTCTAGCAATGCCTAAAGAGAGAGGTAGGGGGTAACATATTTTATACCTGTCAGGCGAATAACGCAGCTGAATGAGCCCAAAATGAGCCTCAGAGACCCCTCGTAGTGATCTGAGAAGAAGTGTTGGGATTTGTCAAGGCTGCATGCGAATAATATCCAGGTAAGAAAGAAAAGGAATTGCTATGGCAATTATTTTAATGAAAAGGAACACTCAGTGTCAGGTCTACATATTATCCTATCCCTCAACCACTCATTGATGTCTCAGAAAGGTATAAGCGTCTCTTTTGATGCGAGGCTTTGTACTTCAGTAAAAGCTTACTTCTGAGGAGTTCAAAGTGCTTTCCATGGACTTTCTCATAGTCCCTTTCAACCCCTTTGTGGGGTTGATGGCAAGCGTTATTCTCATCTCACAGATGATAGGAAAGTCAAAACACAGAGAGGTTAAGTGGTGTGTTCAAGGCTTATCCTTCAGTCTTTTAGGATGGACTCAAGGCTCCAGGCTGCCGGTGTCCTCGCAGTTGGCCCTGACAACCCCCTACCCTTTCATCACAAGGGCAAAATATAATAGTTACTCTTAAAAAAAAGTATCTGCCAACAAGGGAAGATGGATATTTTTGATTTAGTACCATCAACTGCCTGAATTGAGTTTTCTGTCAGGGTCACAATATCATTATCGATTCATAGCATGAGGGAATTTTTCACCTTCATTATCATCCTTTTTGGAAATCAGGCAGTTGTATTCACATTGTTGGTATCTCATCAGGTCTTCATCATGTGCCATCCTTAGGGGTGTGAAATGGCATATTTTCTTCTTCTTTTTTTCTTTAAGAGAGAGCCAGTGGAGGAGAGGAACAAAGGGAGAGACAGACAGAGAGAAACCTCAAGCTGACTCCCCACTGAGTGCAAAGCCTAAACAGGGCTCGATCCCAGGACCCCGAGATCATGACCTGAACAGAAATCCAGAGTTGGGCATTTAACTGACTAAGCCACCCAGGTGCCCCAAATGGTATACTTTCTTGTCAAACTCTATTTTATTGTGAGAGGAAAGATATTATAAAGCCACCTCAGGGACATGGTCTCCTATTTTTTTTTTAAGATTTTATTTAGTTGACAGACAGAGAGAGATCACAAGTTGGCAGAGAGAGAGGGGGAAGCAGGCTCCCCACTGAGCAGAGAGCCCGATACGGGGGTCGATCCCAGGACCCTGAGATCATGACCTGAGCCGAAGGCAGAGGCTTTAACCCACTGAGCCACCCAGGTGCCCCAGGCACAGGGTCTCCTTAAAAGATAATTCAGGTGTGATTATTTTTGAGAATAAGATAAATATTTCTTCCCCTGGGGAAAATTTTGAGGAATATTGTTGGTCTGATTGAAATCCAGTCATTACACCTGAGTGTAGCATCCCAGCATCAGGTGAGGCCCACAGTGTTCTTACCACAGGACAAACATCAGAACATCAGAGGTGCTTCATATACTTTTAATTTGCTTTTCTCTGTCACAGTATAAAAGTGATGCATACAAGTAAATATTAAAGGAATAAAATGCAGCTCATAGAGAAGGATTTAAGAGGAAAAGTGAATAATTCTCTCTTTGTATCACTTTCTTAAAATGCTCTGAATTATACTGCAATATACTATATTCTAATGATATAATCTTGGATAGCTTTTTAAAACCATTTCGGAGGCGCCTGGGTGGTTCAGTTGGTTAAGTGTCTGCCTTCAGCTCAGGTCCTGATCCCAGGGTCCTGGGATGGCTCCATGTCAGGCTCCCTGCTCAGTGGGGAGTCTGCTTGTCCCTCTCCCTCTTCTCTTCTCCCCCACTAGTGCTTTCCCCTGTTTATAGTCCTTCGCGCATGTGTGAGCTCTCTCTCTCAAATAAATAAATAAAATCTTATTTTTTTAAAAGATTTCATTTATTTGACAGAGAGAGAGAGAGAGATCACAAGTAGGCAGAGAGGCAGGCAGAGAGGAAGGGGGAAGCAGGCTCCCCACTGAGCAGAGAGCCTTATGGGGACTCGATCCCAGGACCCTGAGATCATGACCTGAGCCGAAGACAGAGGCTTTAACCCACTGAGCCACCCAGGTGCCCCTAAAATCTTAAAAAAATAAAATAAATAAAATAAAATCCATTTCAATTATTTAAATATAACATTTAGTTTCTATTCCGTAGTATTCCATTTTTGGCTATATAATAATTTATCTAATTAAATTCCTCAGTGTTAGGCATTTATATCTAATTCTGCAATAATAAAAAAATTATTTGTTTTTTTATTACTATTATTTTATTACTATTATTTATTATTATTGATCATAGTACATTACTGTGTACTATTACTATGTACTATGATCAATAAACATTCCAGTATATGTCCAATTTTATATGTCAAAATAGAGGATATTGTAGAAAAGGAATTTCTAGGATAAAGTAGGACTATGGCTTATATGTCTATTTTGAAATATATATATATATTCATAATAGATAGTAATATATGAATATAATACATATTACATATATTCATATATTTTAACATATGCTAGATCTATATTGCTACTCTTTCCTGAGGAGACTTGAAACAAAAAACATAACTTCTCAAGCCCAAGCATAAAATACCTGCTAGATCAGAATCTCCTAGAGTGTTTGCTGAATATCAATTGCTTTCTCTTTTTAAAGCCAAACAATTAATTCTGAATCACAGTTCAGATCAATTCTTTATTCCATAAGATTGTCAGCCAAAAAATTAGGGTCTATTTGCATTTATAACCCACATAAAAATTATAAAGACCAGGTCTATTTTTAAAGATTTTATTTTATTTTTTAAAATTTATTTGAAAGAGAGGAGAGATATCACAAGTGGGCAGAGAGGCAGGCAGAGAGAGAGTAGGGGAAGCAGGCTCCCTGCTGAGCAGAGAGCCCAATGTGGGCTCTATCCCAGGACCCTGAGATCATGACCTGAGCTGAAGGCAGAGGCTTTAACCCACTGAGCCACCCAGGCACCCCCAGGTCTATTTTAATATAACTATTACTCTTGTTAGAGAGATCAGTATCAAATTTTGTGTCTTAACACATTGCTCCTGGAAAACCAGTGGTCAAAGTCAGCAAAATAGTAGGTTGCTGCTTCACAGGACCGGCATTGTTTGGTGACCAGCACTTATTGGAAAGATTAGGTATCTACCTGCTCACATCACTCGTTGTCGTTATCTCAGATGGAAGTTTCAGAACAGAATAGGAAATGAACCACGTTGTAACTACAGGGAAGAAGTTGCACACTCCATAGAACTTTTCAAGTTAGTATAATTCCTGTTCACTGTTTTCATTGTGATCATCAGCATTTTTATGCATATGTTAATATTTTTTAACATATTGGGATTTTGAACAAAGAGTATAATTATCTAGATGCTTTTGTGACCACCTGTGGTCTTACAGAGAAATATTCCTGGAAAATAAAAATGCAAGAAAGAAATGAGATGCTTCAGCCTTTCCAAACAGTTTACTATTCCCTTTACACTTTTAGAAAATGTGTTGCTTGGATAAGATCTCTGCTAAAAAGCCTTAAGGGATATCAAGAAATCACCACTCTGAACCTTTCCTTATTAAAAAATACACAGAAACCAGCTTTGTCACAAGGCAGTGCTCTCGGTTATCGGGTAGCTATTATGCTTGCATAAAATAATTAAACCACTGGCTGTAGGCTTATTGAATATTTCAAAGAGAAAAAAATTCTATAGAAAAATATTGCACAAGTCAACGTAATCCACATTATTGGCACAATTTTTCATTACCAAAATATCGCTACATTTTGAGACATCATGCTGATTTGAAGAGTGATCAAATTTAAAGATATTGTGCATAGTCTAAATGAACACTTACAAAACATCCCATCATATTAATATATTTAACTCAGAGAAGAACAACATATTTGGGGGGAGTAGATATTGGATCAAAGGGGAAGATAATTATTACCTGAGAAGAAATCCTAGATTATTTCATGCTTCATTATCAAGAAGGAGGACACCAATTCAAGGATTAAGGGTGGTTGTAGTTAGCTTGACTAAGGCTAACTGTACTGAAGCTGAAGTCTCTCAGCACAGAAAAATGTTCATGTTCAAGCACTACAATTTATCAGACAAGTTAATCGTGGACAAGTCACATAATCTTTCTGTAGTTCAACTTCATGTCCATAAAATGGTTAAAATAGCAATTGTCTCACAAGTTTGCTAGGAGGCTTAATTATTGTTGGACATACAGAGTACTTGGCATAGTGTCTAATACATAGGAGGCATTCATTGTCACCCTCAATTAGATATATCTCTGGGTCATTGTGGTTAGTTATCCCTAAAAGAATTGTCCCTAGTTCCTGCACTTTGAAAATCCTCTATGAACATAGAATCCATAGAAGGGGAAGCAAAGGAAAAAGTGAAATTTATAGGTGCCCACTCTGTTGCAAACACTCTGCTAGATACTTGATATACAGTATTTCATTTAATCTTTCCACTAGTCTTTACAAGGTCAAGAAAATAAACCTTAAAATAGTATTTATTTGCCAAAGTTCACAAAGTTAAAAGGATAGGGAGCAAGTATTTGAAATTTAGTCTGGCTGCAAGGTTGGAAGGCAAGATATATATTCACTTATATACCACTCACATATATACCACTGACTTCATCTTCCTCCAACTCACTGCATCCCCAATACCATCAATAATTTGCAAAGGAAACAAAAGTGAAAATGAACTTTTGGGACTTCATCGAGATAAAAAGCTTCTGCACAGCAAAGGAAACAGTCAATAAAACAAACAGGCAACCCACAGAATGGGAGAAGATATTCGCAAATGACACTATAGACAAAGGTCTGATATCTAAGATCTATAAAGAACTCCTCAAACTTAACACTCACAAAACCGATAATCACATCAAAAAATGGGCAGAAGACATGAACAGACACTTCTCCAAAGAAGACATGCACATGGCTAACAGACACATGAAAAAATGTTCATCATCTTGAGCCATCATTTGATTCAAATCAAAACCACACTGAGATACCACCTTACACCACCAGTTAGAATGGCCAAAATCAACAGGACAGTAAACAACAAATGTTGGAGAGTGGAGAAAGGGGAACCCTCTTCCACTGTTGGTGGGATTGCAAGTTGGTGCAGCCACTTTGGAAAAGAGTGTGGAGATTCCTCAAGAAATTAAAAATAGAGCTACCTTATGACCCTGCAATTGCACTAGTGGGTATTTACCCCAAAGAAACAGATGCAGTACAAAGAAGGGCCACATGTACCCCAATGTTCATAGCAGCAATGGCCACAATCGCTAAACTGTGGAAAGAACCAAGATGCCCTTCAACAGATGAATTGATAAAGAGGATATGGTCCATATATAC
>CM053604.1:12184642-12208190 GCA_028646535.1 Procyon lotor | reverse complement strand
ATTAAAAATAGAGCTACCTTATGACCCTGCAATTGCACTAGTGGGTATTTACCCCAAAGAAACAGATGCAGTACAAAGAAGGGCCACATGTACCCCAATGTTCATAGCAGCAATGGCCACAATCGCTAAACTGTGGAAAGAACCAAGATGCCCTTCAACAGATGAATTGATAAAGAGGATATGGTCCATATATACAATGGAATATTATACCTCCATCAGAAAGGATGAATATCCAACTTTTGTATCAACATGGATGGGACTGGAAGAGATTATATGGAGTGAAATAAGTCAAGTGGAGAGAGTCAATTATCTTATGGTCTCACATGTGGAGCATAAGGAAAAACACGGAGGGCATTGTGGGAAGGAAGGAAAGGGTGAATGGGGGGGAAATCAAAGGGGGCGATGAACCATGAGAGACTGTGGACTATGAGCAAAAAACTGAGGGTTTTGGAGGGGAGGAGTGTGGGGGTTGGGCAAGCCTGGTGGTGGGTATTGAGGAGGGCATGTATTGCATGGAGCACAGGGTGTGGTGCATGAACAATAAATCTTGTAACACTGAAAAAATAAGATAAACGTATTGGGGAAAAAAATTTGTAATGACAAGGACTGCTACTTTGACCTTTGATACTTCCATTTTGAACTAGAAGCTTTTTTTTTCTGTCAGTTTTTTCTCATCTAAGTCTGCTTTTAATACACATGTATATATTATCATGTCGGAGGCATACCCAATTTAATAGTGTAATTCCCCCAAGGAGTGAAATTTTCAGCCTCTTTCTATTGAGTTGGCTACTACATATACCAGAAAATCTAGGGCCGCCTGGGTGGCTCAGTCGTTAAGCGTCTGCCTTCAGCTCAGGTCATGATCCCAGAGTCCTGGGATTGAGCCCCACATCGGGCTCCTTGCTCAACAGGAAGACTGCTTCTCCCACTACCATTCCCTCGGCTTGTGTTCCCTCTCTCGCTGTGCTTCTCTCTGTCAAATAAATAAAATCTTAAAAAAAAAAGAAAAGAAAAAAGAAAATCTAGTAATTTCTACCCTAGAACTAAAAGAAAATTGAGTTTTTTAGTCTAAACTGAAAAGAAAACTTATACATTAAATCGTTCAATGTTGTATGGAAAAAGTATGTGGTACTTACTAAATTTTTCACTCGTTGACCACTTGTGTTGGCATCATAGGTGGTAATATAATATCAAAAGCACTGACTTTAAAATTATTTTATTCAGATTCCAATCACATTCAACCATGTAATGGATGTGTGACTTTGTAAGTTGTGTAACCTGTTGGAACATCAGTTTATGAGTTGAATCTGAATAATAATAGTACCTATCTCATAAAGTGACTGTTTGCATAAATGAGATACTATATATAGTCCTAGTACTATGCCTGGTGCACATCAAACCTGTCAAAATGGTACAGGACATCAAGAACTGCTGAGCTCCCCACCTCTCAACTGGGCTCCATTCCATTAATATCTATAATAGGGGTAGATTAATCCCAGAAAGTAAATTAGATACTCAAGTTCTCCTATGAAAGAGAGAAAGACATAAGTTCATGTATACCATTACCATACCATTTGCCCAGCTTAAAAAAAAATGCGTTTGGAAATATTCCAGTTATCAAGGCTTTGGGTGGGCTAGGCAATCACTAGTGAACAACCAGATGTTCAGAAACACCTAATTACTGACCGTATGCAAAACCTGTCTGAGTGTAGCTTAGAGGGGTCCTTTGCTTGAAGTCTCACAAGGCAACAATTGGGATCTTGGCCAGAGGTGAGTTCTCATCTGGAGTTTGACTGGGGAAAGAGCTGTTTCACTGCTTGTAATTGTCGACAGTGTTCAATTCCTTGTGACTATAGAATTCATGGCATCTTGCTTCTTCAAAGCCAATGAGAGAGAAAGAGAGAGAGGGAGAGAGACTCTAGCAACACAGACACTACAGTATACAATATAATCACGTGCATTGACTCACCTTTGCTGTATCCCCTTGGTTACAATCAAGTCAAAGGCCCTGCCCAAACTCAGGGGAGAGGATTACACCGCAATATAAATTTTAGCAGGTCAGAGTCAAGGAGGACCACATGAACCGTCTATCTGCCCCATAGCTTCTTCAGGTCCTTTTATTCTTGGTGGGGCTTCAGTGCTTCTTTTGAATTTCTAGCTTCAGCTCTGACATATTCTACTTTTCCTCATCTGACCCCTATTACTCAGTTTGGACATTATTCTTTCCTGAAAAACTTATCACACATGGTTTAACAGGGATTTTGCACATTTGTTTACAAAACAAGGGTTTTATTAAGCATATACTATATGAAGATGTTGTAAAACCATGGAATACGCAAAAATGACAGAAATAAGGAGCCAAGCAAAGCAAAGGAAAGCATTGCATTCATAGAGCTTACACTTAAAGCTCCATGAATTTGGGATACCTATTTGCTTACCTAAATTAGGAGTGAACGGAAACAAATGAGTAATTATAATTCACCCAAGTGCTGTGAAGAGTGTACGGTGAAAGCAATGCAGTGTAGTCAGGGTAGAAAGGGAAAGCCTGGGAGAAGAGTGAAATGTCAGAAAACCAGTCTATCCCGCATTGTCTAGAGAAAGGCAAGGAAATGACATTTATTTTCTCATTTTAACCTCTCAGAAACATAATAAACAATATTAGTTGCCACGCTTAATAATAATAATAATAATAATAATAATAATAAAAACAAGGTAAAATAGCTTATAAGTCACAAATCTGAGATTTCAGACCCAGTCTTCATCCCACTGATATCAGTGCCCTGTGTTGTGATTCATTTAAGAGAGGAAGGGGTTTGTTTCTCTTTCTGTCCATCTAGTTCTTTATTTGGAAATAGACTTCATGGAATAAATTTGGGCAAATTATCAATCTATACTGACTTTTGACTCAGTAACATTCAAGAACTTTTCTTTCTAAAATACACTTGAATTTTAGTGGGGTATAAACAATATTCAATTTGTCCTCTTATTAGTAATGAGATGGAAGCTTTAATTATTGTTATTGAGGACTTAGCAACTTAAAGAAGCGGGTCTCAGAGATGTGTCTCATTTAAATGTGCATTTTAATAAAGCACTTGTTCTTTTTTTTAAAAGATTTTTAATTTATTTATTTGACACAGAGAGAGAGATCACAAGTAGGTAGAGATGCAGGCAAAGAGAGAGGGGAAAACAGGCTCCCTGCTGAGCAGAGAGCCCGATTCAGGACTTGATCCCAGGACCCTGAGATCATGACCTGAGCCAAAGGCAGAGGCTTTAACCCACTGAGCCACCCAGGCACCCCAATAAAACATTTGTTCTGAAAGTTGAAAAATATTCTAATAGTTTCAACTAACCTCAAAAACTAAAATATTTCATGATGCATTAAATGGAATATTTTTAGAATCAGAGTTCATCAACATCGGTGCAGAAGTAATATTCTATGTCTCAGTTTGATAAAGAATTCAACTGGAAAGACATTTTCCTCTCTGTGGGATTAGTATGTTTATATTCAATATTATAAATAGAAGAGATACATAGGTGATCACAAATGACTTCTTCCCAAACTCCATCTTTCTACTGGTAGAAATACAAATGTGAACTATCTGCCATTGTGGTAGAGCATTATGACTAGTAAACATTTGTCTATCCAAAAAGCAAAGACAAGTATTCAGATTACTGAACAATTTATAAGGAAGCTATTTTAGAAGTGACTTCAGTCTTTAGCCATGGATAGCCTGGTTTTGGTAGAAAGTGGTACAAAGGGAAACTGCCAGTATTTGGTCATCTTCCACGGTTAAGAGAAATGAATGAAAAATGAAGGTGAACTTTTTATAAAGCTATAGAGCTAATTATACAGGCCAATGAAAAGTTTCTTTCTGCCATAGAAAGCCATTTTAGCAAGTGGTCGCCTCGCTAGCAATTCATCCATTTTTTTTTTTGACTTGCTAAAGCTCTCCATATGTCAGTGAATTCAGTAAATATGAAGTGAAGTCTATCTTCCTGGTCCATGAGACTTGGAATATCTCATTTCCTCCCAAAAACTGACCAGTGGTCTTTGCCAACCAATAAAGCCTTTAGCTATTCATACACTAAAGCTCTCTAAAGAACAGGATTTTTGTTTCGGTTTTGATTTGGGTTTATATCTTCAGTAATATTTTATGCTCAGACAATGAAACGATATAAACAGGTTTATAAAACCAGTTGCTGAAGAACCAAAGTAAGGGATTTAACTGTGTTTGCTTGCGTGTTGTTTCCTGCACTGCAGAAAGTATTTAAGGCAACCATTAATTATAGGTGGAGAGTTTCAAGTTCCTGGATTCGTCCCTGTGAGGCTCTCATAAATAGATTTATCGATGACTCCCATAACCCATTCTAACTCTGAGAGTCCCAGGTTCCAATGACTCTGGGATGTGTTAGGGAGAGATCCAGTGACAAGGAAACCAACCTGCTTTCTTAGCAACCTCATTTGTAAGTTTTATGCATGATTCCTTTTGCCTAGAATTTGTGAGTAAATAATAACATTTCCACAGAGATATAAATTTATTCCATTATTTTATCTGTAGACAGTAAAAATAACTCTTTGGCCTACATGTAAAACTATTCTATAAAAGTTCCCAAAATAACTAAATAGATCTCTATTTTTAAGTCATCATTATGATTTTTATTATTACCATTAATTAGTGAAAATACCCTTATACCTTATATCACATAGAGTGCTCTCTATAATTAAGCAGTTACTTTTGCTCAGAGAATAAATATAGCTGAGGAAAGTACCAGTTACTTATTTCTATGAATCACATTGAGGAAGGTGATGCATTCTTCACAAATAATGGTTATGATATTGATGTTCGTTAACAATAATAATGACTGGGGAGCCTGGGTGGCTCAGTCAGTTAAGCATCTGCCTTCAGGTCAAATCATGATCCCAGGGTCCTGGGATCGAGCCCTGAGTTGGGCTCCCTGCTCATTAGGGAGTCTTCATCTCCCTCTCCCTCTACTATTCCCCCTTTATGAGCTCTCTCTCTCTCTCAAGTAAATAAATAAAATCTTTAAAAAAAAACCAACAGTAATAATGACCAACAATAAGCACTAAACATGTTAGACACTCTGCTCAATATTTTATACACATAAACACATTCAATCATTTTAACAACCTGTGAGGTAGTGACTATCATTATCCCCATTCTACAGATGATATCACAGGGGCAAGACTCAAAAACAGCAGAGTATTTGCTCACAGTGTCACCTAAATATAGTGTTTATTGATTGCAAAGGTTCTTCTTACACAGGATTGTTTGGTTAGTTGTTGGCTTTGGATCTGTGATGGCTTCCCAACAATCTTGAGAGGTGAAGAAGACAGGAAAGTCATTCCTATGCCCGCAATACAGATAACATACCACTGTTTTAGTGGCTAAATGCTCTGCACCATATCTTCTATTGAATTTGTGGTGGAAAGCCTAGAGCTCAATCCTTGTGGCTTCTGATTGGTAATTCAAGGTCCCATGGGGAGCTGAAATCAAGATCAATACAAAGCCCCAGTCCATTCCAGAGAGTGGCAAATCCTCATTAATTTCCTCCCATATAAATAAAAGCCCCATTGGCTAATTCCCAAGGTCTCTCCGATTTGTTTATGTCATTTCTTGATGGAACCCCTCTAACCCCATCTTCTTCCTCTGGAATGACTGGAGTCATTGAATGCCATGACTGGAGTCAATGCAAGCCATTTCTTGATGGAACCCCTCTGACCCCATCTTATTCCTCTGCAATGACTGGAGTTTGCTAGAAGCTCCATTCTATACGTCTGCTTTTAGTCCTTACCTTTTTGACCTGGAGACTCAGCCACAAAACTTTGACTTGACTTTCACCCTCCACTTAAGAGTCAAGGGATGAACCTGTTACCTCTTCAGCAAGTGTTCTCAGAAGGAGAGGCTTTCATAAAATAACACATTTTCCTGATTATAAAAGGTGACTCATGCTTGCTTTAAAAATTTTTGGAAAGGCATGAATAAAAAGTTGTGTGTTTTTCAAACTAGTTCAGTTTACCACTATAAGTTTTGTCTACATATATGCTGAGTAATTTTTCTTTGAGCATATATATATTTTCAATTGTACTGCACATACCATATATAAACTGTTTTTCAATTTTCATCTAACTACATACCACCCACACACTCTCACATCATTAAATATTCTTTGGCAACATCACTTGTAATAACTCTGTGGTATTCCTCATATATCAGCCTGTAAGTATATACATTGATTTAATCTAACCAGTTTCGTATTTTGGCCTATTTAGATTCTTATTTTCAATTTTTCACAATTATAAATAACAATGAGAGGAAATTCCTTCTGGATACATATCTGATTGCATATGTTGTAATTTCCTTTGGGTAGATTTTGACAAGAAAAATCAATAATAAAGAAAAATCATATTAAAGCAAACATTCCCTTAATTTTAAGGGAAAAATGTCTCAACAATGATTCAAGGGATCTTGATTCAAAGTTTCTAAGATGCTTTCTTACACATGAGGATCTGAGGGGAAGGCATTTTGGAGGTGGCTACTCCATTGGGAAGTGATTTTTCATCCACTCTCATCTTTGATTCCCCAGTTGTTCTTCAGAAACCCCTAGTCTCCTGTTTAACCTACCATCACCTTCCAGAATTACATGGAAGCCAGGAAGCCTTTCCTAATTTACTGTACCACAGCTTACAAACTTCAGGTTTCTCAGACAAAAGCACATAACCTGAGGCTAAAGACAGTAAAGCAACAACAGACAAAAAGGGATAAATGAGAGTGCCTGGTGGCTCAGTTGGTTAAGTGTCTGCCATTGGCTCAGGTCATGATCTCAGGGTCCTAGGATGGAGCCCCAGGTTGGGTTCCCTGCTCAGCAGAGTCTGCTTCTCCCTCTCTTCTGCCCCTCCCTGCTGCTCATTCTCTCTCTCTCTCCCTCTCTTTCTCTCTCAAATAAATAAATAAAAATCTTTAAAAAGGGGGATATATGACATTTGGAAAATCCTGTTGGTGAAGAATTTTATTAGAAAGAGTAATTTGCTGGAAGAGACTGGAATGTAGAAAGTAACCTTGGCTCCATGGATCTCTTGTGTGTTGCACTTGGCCTGACTCTGCAAAGAAATGTAGGGATTTTTCTGCCTGCTACTTTTGAAGTGTGAGGGCTTGGTAGGACTAGGAATTAAATTTTAATTGCCTTTACTCTAAGGGACTTTGAAGATCTATGTGGATCAAATACCTTTATTATCAATTTTATTGTCTTCATAACACTTGTAAAGGATGTGAACTCATTCATGTGCTTATTTATATCTATTCCCTTGTTAGAAGGTAAACTCCATGAGACAGGTACCTTGTCTAATTCATTCCCTTTATATTTCCAGCACCCAGCACAGCGAAGAGCATTGTTCTGATCTCAAATACTATCGGTATCATAAATGAAAGGATTGTTATCTTTATCTGACCCTTTGAATATCTGCATTTTTAGTATGTAATAAGTTATGTACTGAGTTTTTGTTTTGTATATGGCATCGGGGATTTTTCTTTGCATATGTATGTCCATCCTCATAGTTTTCCGGTATGCTCCAGAAGGACAAAGGGGCATAATTTAGAGAAAAATTAACACCAACACCAACGTATGCATATCTTAAAGGGCAAACTTAATGACCATTTATTAGATTATGTGTTTGCTAACTGGAAGCTAATTAAAATTATGTCAATTTCTGATTTTCAGAGCCACATATAACTTACTGGATCTGGCATTTTCAGATAAAGCTTGCTGACATTTTATCTTGAAACACTCTTTCAATCAGCATAAAACCATGCCTGTCTCAAGTCTGGTTAATATAAGAATTTGAATGAGGAGAAAAACCATTTCAGCAAGGAAAAAAGTCAGTGGAATCTATGATTTGCTGGTTAAGATTCAAATGTTACATTTCCCTCTTGATGGATTTGAATGGTCGTAATATATTTTAATGGAAAAATGAATCAAATTTGCCTTATGAAAAGTAATGTGGTTTTATAGGTACAAAGGCAGTCCTACCTGCCCAGCTCTTTGATAATAGAACTCCTCTTTTGAAACCCTTGAAATCCACATTGCCATCTGTGTTATTTATTATGCCTACTTTGTGGTGTTTCTTAACAAATCCTTAATTAATGCAGAGCTTAGAAAGTAAAGAGAAAATGCAAAATCAAGACCATTAAAGTATGATTGAAAAGGCCATTTATTTTCATTAAACCTGGCTTTAGACTATCTGTCTTGAAACCTAAACATCTTTCCAAGTGAAATGTTTAACTTCCTTCCTCCCTTCAGTCTCTGCTGATATTAAGACAGTATGTTGACAATGTCTCCTTCCTGGAGCTGCCCTCCTCTCTGAGCCCCCAGCACATTAGATATGCCCCACATCTAAGCACCTACCACAGCTTGTTGAAATTATCTGTTTCAACAAATATTAACCGAGCATGCTGCACGTCAGTCACTGTGAAGCTGTTTAGCCAGAGAAATCCCTGCTTCATAGAACTTATATTCTAATAGGCAAATAGATCTAGGATACATTGCTAGGTAAATGAAAGTTGTAAAGATAGATAAAGCAGGTTAAAGAAATGGAGGATAATGGCGGGGGACACTATTCTAGGCCTGTCAGAATGAGGTCCCTGAGGAGGAACATTTGATCAGAGACCTGAGCATAATGAAAGAGCAAGCTATAAATATCCGAGGAGAATGTTATGGATGGAGGAGGACATGGGAAAATAGAAAGGCCCTGGGACAGAAGCATGCCTTCCCCTTGTGTTTGACAAGAAGCAAGAAGGCTGATAAAACTAGAGTAGCGTGTGTGAGGATAGGAATGGAGGAAATAAGGAAGAGAGAGAGACAGCAGCCATTTCTTCTCCAACCACCATTAGCACAGGGATCTTAACCTGGAGTAGGTAGACCAGAACATTCAGGGGCTCCATGAACCTGGGTAAAAATAATATTATTTTATATGTATTTTCATTAACCTGAACAAAATGTTAACATTTCTTTTAATTATTTATTTTTTAAAGATGTATTTAAAGAGAGAGAAAGCAAGAGCATGTGGGGCAGGGGGAAAAGGCAGTGGGAAGGAGAGGAAGAACTTCAAGCAGACTCCACACTGAGCTCAGAGCCCCACCCGGAGCTCAATTCCAAGACCCTGAGATCATGACCTGAGCTGAAATCAAGAGTCAGACATTCAACCGACTGAGCCACCCAGGCACTCCTCGTTTAATTATAAATGCAGACAACAAACCACAGTATCGTTAGCAGCATCTGTGACTTCATAACCAATAGACTTTAAAGTATTTCATATTCCATTATAATGTGGCTATCTTGAAATGCTTTTTATGTTCTTTACTACTTTGAAATTATAGTAATTATTAGATCTTTTTGCTAGTGTGTCTTTAATATTTTGTTAACGCTATTGTAACAGACTTGATTTGCTTTATAACCTTATATCTTATTCTATATATTCAAACATGTTTCTGAGGTATGCATAGGCTTTGCCAGACTACCATGATGTCTATGGTACAAAACAAGTTTAAGAACCCTTGCAATAGTAGTGAGTATTATAGGTCTGAACCAGATTTTTTAAATAAAATGGAATAAAATGCAAATGATCACAGTGCATGATAGTAAGTAAAAGTATAAACTAGGTATAAGTTTGGTAAAACTTTTGTGTAAGGTGTCTGTGTCTGTGTGTATGTGTGTGTTGGGTCATGATTTAAGATGTGTTTCTTAATGTAGGATCATAATTTTAAAAAGATTAGGTTGCCATGGTGGCTTAGTTTGTTAGGGATCCAGCTCTGATTTCAGCTCAGGTCATGATCCCAGGGTCGTGAGATGGTACCCCGTGTCACAGAGCCTGCTTAAGATTCTCTCTGTCCCCCTCTGCCCCTCCCTCTCACCCCTCCTTTCTAAAATAATAGTAATAATTTGTAAAAGATTGAGGTCAAAAACCTATTGACAAGAGACTGGAAGATACTGAATTACATTTATGAATCTCTGTGAGGATTCGTAGTCCTCAGAACATAGAAGTGCCCCATACACATTTTTTTTCTTGGTAAAAGATTTATTTATGTATTTGAGAGAGAGAAAGAGAGAAAGCATGCTTGAGCAGGGGATTAGTTTTTGAATTTGAATATATTTTGCTTCTAAGACACATGTCCCATGACCAGTCATGATTACCAACTGCCACCTAGTTTTACTAAATTCTACTTCTTTATAATATAGTCATTGATAAAGAGCTATTTTATAAATTGATTAAAATATTATCTTCATCCAAACATTATTTATGATCAGTCCAATTGTGGAATTCAACAAGTCAACTGCTTTGCTATTCCACGTGTACAGCTCCTCTAAAGTGACACTGATGCTTTACACCACTGAAGTTAAAGCCTTTGTTAGGAAATTTGTACCTGTGCTTACAGGGAAAAGAACAAAAATAATATCTGCAACAGATGACAGAGTGTGAACACAGGCATTCATTCTACCCAGCAATTTATCAGTAACGGTAGATCAAGGCCCCTTGCCAAATACAGGCATTGGGGTAAAGAACAGGTAATTTCATCTCATTGAAGAGAACATTATTAACCTTCTCATATTCTTTAAGTGTGCCCTTGTCTATCAGGCAGCTCTCTTTCTCCCTCTGATTGAGTGCATGTGCTTATCTGTGTCTTGACATTGACCACAATGGGGAAAGTCAGGCATCCGTGCCATAAGGTTTGAACACTAGCAATAAATGGACCAGAGAGGCCACAAATTATTAATATTATTGCAACTCCAAGTGCCACTCTACCCTCTCCTCACCTTCTGAAAAATGGCTTCCCACATTTGTCAGGTGAAGTAAATGCTAAAGTGGTATTCTCAGCAGTAGGCAGAAACATTTAAAGGGAAGTGTAATCATCTCAAATGTCCCTGTAAATACACCTGGTAGCCCACTGAGCGGAACTCAGTAGCCACCTATCATTATGACAAAGAGGAGTCATAACAACCTACTTTTCAGGGAAGAGCCAATTCAGTATTGAGGCACAGTTCTAAGATACACTGGATCATCAGAACCTTCATCTCTACCAAAGAATATACACTAGTAAAATGTATTTTATACAAATATATATATATATATATATATATATATATATATATATATATATATATAAATATATCCATATATTTATTTTTTCCACAGACCTGGATATTTTCTCTACACAATCAATCTTAATCAATTAAGCAGTAAGCTTTGAGAAATAGTACCTTGGGTCAAATGTAACAAATATCCCCTGAACGTGGAACTACTCTATAGGAGGAAGATCCATATGTACAAAGAGCTTAAAAGTTTTGTACTCAGAAAATATGTTGAAACTCATTTTTTTAATTAAATAAGATTCTTTTATCTAATTTTTTAAAAGATTTTATTTATTTATTTGACAGAGAGAGAGAGAGAGATCACAAGTAGGTAGAGAGGCAGGCAGAGAGAGACGGGGAAGCAGGCTCCCTGATGAGTAGAGAGTCCGCTGCAGGGCTAGATCCTAGGACCCTGAGATCATGACCGGAGCTGAAGGCAAAGGTTTTAACCCACTGAGCCACCCAGGCACCCCCCCTTATCTAATTTTAGGTTAGATCTCAATCAATTTTAATGGATTGAGAGAACAAGAATAAATTTGTAGGCCTTTAAGAGAATTTGGCCATGTCTCCAATTTATAAAATACAGCAGAGTGCTTTGTGGAAATGATGTATCTAAGACTGAAAGGGAGAAGTGTTTCTGAGATTAGGCCAAATTAAGAAAGAAAGTGTTTATATCTGATTAATTTAGGTTGTTATGTTAGTATCTTAGGGTGGCTGTAACACTTTACCGTAAGCTGGGTGGCCTAATGCTGTGGAAATTCTTTCTTTCTTTAGTTCTAGAGGCTAGAAGTCTAACATCAAGATGACATGAAGCCCATGTTCTCTCTGAAGGCTCTAGGGGAGAATCTTCCCCTTGCTTCATAGCCTCTGGTGATTGCTGGCAATCTTTGGGATTTCACAACTTTTAGCTGCATTTCTATAATCTCTGCCTCTTCCGCATATGGCCGTATTCCCTCTGTGTGTATCTGCCTATGCTTCTAAATCTTCCTCTCCTTCTAGGGACAGCAAATGATTTGGGAGCCCAACCTTAACCAAGTATCAGCTCATCTTAACTCATTTCATCTGTAAAGACCTGCTCCCAAATAAGTTCACATTCACATTTTCAATATTCTTAGTGTTTATGTTTGCTTGTAAAACTGTTTTGTTTGCAAGAAGCATGGCTTCTATCCATGTGTCAGTTTATACGCTTCCTCCTTCCTAAGTAGCCACCCCTCAATCTTTATTCTTAGTGATAAGACTTGCTTATACCCCCTATGTACACCGGACCACTGTTTCCTGCCTGGGAACCTTTGTCTAGCTGACCCCTCAGCCTGGACCCCTTTCCCCGGGGCCCCTCCTTCATGCCTTTCTTGGGCTTGCTTATCTTTTCAGGAGGGCTGCTACCTCCTGAAGAATGACTCCCTGGGCACCATGCTCACCTTTATTATGAGCTGGGCATCCGCCCTCCACCTTCTGTATTGTCTAATGCAAAACACTCTCTTTGCACTTAACAACCAGCTTGACAATTACCCGTGAATGGATCTGCTTTCCACCAATACACTGTACGTTCTTGGAAGGCTGGGAATGTATGGCCAGCACTTAGAAGGTTCAAAAACTCTGTGTAGGCAAATGAAAAAGTAAATAATTGTCTAAGGATCAAAACAAGGCTAGGATCCTAGTAGAGAGTGAGTTAGGCACTGAGTCTGATCTCAGAGAGCTGGCATGGATGGTAGGTGATGTGCCTACAAACCATCGTGTTTTGAGACAGTCTGTAGTGCCTGAAGAGAGACAGCATGGAATACATTAGGAAATTAGCAGATTGAGTAATTATGTCAATTGTGGTGTGATCTTTGAGATTTAATGGCAGTTATGGTATGGTATTCAAGCTGGGCATTGAGGAATAGCTATTTTTTGTAGAGATGGGTCAGTGGGCAGGTGAGAGGGCTGGAAAATTAGTAAAGAGGGAAGAGAATTTTTTTTTAAAGAGAAAGAATGTGTGTTTCTGGGGTAGGGGGTGGGGCACAGAAAGCATCCCAAGCAGGATCCACATTCAGTACAGAGCCCAATCTGGGCTTGATCCCATGACCCTGAGATCCAGAACTGAGCCAAAATCAAGGGTCAGATGCTCAACCTATTGAGCTACCCAGGCGCCCCAAGGAGGAGAATTTTTAAGGCAGAAGGAAAAATAAACAAGTATGATTGAGGGCATATGAAGGTGAGCAAGTCCAGGACCAATTGAAAAAGTCAATAATTCAACCTCGATGCAGGGCTGCCAACATGGTGAGATTTTGTGAGGAAACAACTGGACAATTAGATGGGAATTTGATGGCAGAGGTCTTGGGTCCAGTGCAAAAAGGAAACGTTGCAGGAACATAACAGAGGACAGGTGTGTTCTGTCCTCTGTCTGCTCCACTTCTCAGTCACCACAGGCTCTGAAGAAGCAAGTATGAGAGTCAATGGGGAGTATAAGGAAAAGACACCACAGAGGGACCAGTCGTGACTGGTTGAGGGACAGGAGGGAAAAAAAAATGATATAAAGACAACAGAAGTATGTTTTAGAAGGGAGTAGGTGACCAGATCTACTACAATCTGATGGAAGCAAATGGAAACCAGATTTCTAAGATGAAGGTACTTATTGACCTTCAAGGAAGCAAAAATGGAGGAAAAAGGCAACTAAAAAGTGAGTTCTCAGGTTTCTCTGGGAGACTGCTCTCATGCCCCAGCCAAGATGAGCTGAGCACTCATGTGTTTTCCAATAGCATCTTATATAAGCTGTTTTAACAGAGTACTCCCTCAAATTGTAGTCTGCCAAAGGGGAGTATTTTGCAAACTGTTAACTGCCCATTTGCAAGGACAAAGTGCAGAAATCGAGCATAAGCATTTAAAAAGTGTCGCAATAATCTGAAATTGCCACAACATCCATAAGTGCTATTTTGTATTTGACAAGAATATCTAAGTACAATGCATTGGAAGGAAAAAAAAATTGATCCTTCGGCATAGACAGTTTGAAAAACTCTGTTCTGTAAAACCAGTCATTTACACTGAAATAAAGGGTACTTTATCAGTCTACTCCTCCAGTAGTTTATCAGTTCTGTGTAGAAGGTAGAAGGTTGTATTTGATTCTTTTATGAACCCCCAACGTCAAGCAGAGGACAGAGCACAACACTCATGATCAAAAAATAATTAGAATGAAATTAGTCTTGCTAATGAGTTGGCCATTTTTTGCTGTCAAGAGAGAAGTTTCAGACTGGCTACAAGGTAAGTCATTGAACTGGAATTTAGGAGACAGGAAGAGTCACAAGCAAGAATAAATCCAAATCCATGAAACATAAGCAGGCAAGGGAGAGTTCATATTAGATGCCACAGAAAATACAGATGTAGTGAAAAGAAGGGTCGTATGTACCCCATGTTCATAGCAGTTATGTCCACAAGAGCCAAACTGTGGAAAGAACTGAGATGCCCTTCAACAGACGAATGGATAAAGAAGATGTGGTCCATATGTACAATGGAATATTACTCAGCCATCAGAAAGAATGAGTATGCAACTTTTGCATCAATATGGATGGGACTGGAGGGGATTATGCTGAGTGAAATAAGTCAAACAGAGAAAGTCAATAATCATATGGTTTCACTTAGTTGTGGAGCATAAGGAATAACATGGAGGGCATTAGGAGAAGGAAAGGAAAAGTAAGTTGGGGTAAATCAGAGGGGGAGGTGAAGCGTGAGAGACTGTGGACTCTGAGAAACAAACTGAGGGTTTTGGAGGGGAAAGAGGTGGGGGATGGGTGAGCCTGGTGGTGGGTAATAAGGAGGGCACGTATTGCATGGAGCACTGAGTGTGGTAAATAAACAATGAACATCAGAACACTACATCAAAAGTAATGATGTATTTATTGCATGGTGACTAAAAGGACACAATAAAAAAAAAGAAAAAGAACAAAACAAAACTCTTGATGCTAAGATAGATCTTTTACCATATGTTTTTTTGTTTTTTTTGTTTTTGTTTTTTTTTTTTTAAAGATTTTATTTATTTGACAGCGAGAAACACAGCGAGAGAGGGAGCACAAGCAGAGGGAATGGTAGTGGGAGAAGCAGGCTTCCTGCCGAGCAGGGAGCCCGATGCGGGGCTCGATCCCAGGACCCTGGGATCGTGACCCGAGCCGAAGGCAGACGCTTAACGACTGAGCCACCCGGGCGCCCCACCATATGTTTTTTATTTAGTAATTAATTTATACTTTTATTTACACACTAAAATAAAATCTTAATCGAAAAAAATAGATGCCACAAAAGAGAGACGAGCGGCGAAAGGGAGCTAAAAATGGTGCACGATTGTATGCTTCAAACTATAGGAAACAATGGGCTCAAGAAGCACAGGCTCTAAGAAGAATGGGCTGGAGATATGGACAGAGAGGAGAGGCTAAAACTGAAACTCTCCAAAATGGCAGGGCACAGTGGGGACCAGCTGATGAACACACTCCCCTTCTGGGACTGTTGCTTTCTGTGGAATCAGAAAAGTGCTTCTCATTTTCAAGGTCCTAAGCATGATCCATGCTCAGGGAAGCAACCTGGTGTCCCTGACCCAACAGAACTCTGCTCTGGATGATGACTTACCCTAAGATAGACAGATGATTTCTGATTTCACTGCAACATGCTCAGCGCCGTTGACAGACTGAAGCCGTTCTGGGCGAAAGGTCTGCTACAGGTCTGTGCAAGCTTTTGTGGTTACACTTGATCTACCTAAAGAATTTCAATTAGTTTCCATCTGTGAAATATAATACTGAATTCTTCCGAATGCCCTGAGCGCTTTCTAAGCACCAGGCTATGTTGCCAAAGTGACAATTTGTGAGGAATCTAGGCCATATTTCAGAGGATCAGAGTCTGGTCAAACTTGAAAGGCTGCTAGTGACAATCTCCCCAAGCTTTCATTTCAGAGAAAGGGTAACTAAGGCACAAAATATTAAAATAACTAGTTCACGCTTCCATAATGAGTTATTTCAGACCAACCACAATGAAGTTTTCTTGTCTGCAAAACCCTCAACACTTTGCACTACACCTCAGTGCTATTCTGTCAACTGTCCAGTCCTTGCATTATGGATTTCCCATTAGGAAAAAATAAAATAAAATTCTCCCAGACCTCACCACCAACTGATTGTATTGGAAAAAAAAATCCTTTTGTGTGATTTTTGTTACTCCCTGGAAACCACAGGACACCTTCTTCTGTTTCAAGATGTTGTAGCATTCCACGGTGATTAACAAATAGGAATGAATATTTGCAGAATAAAATTCACAAAACCAAAGCAACCTTTAAATGAGACTCCCCTGTAAATTAATTAGGAGTTTTAAGGATGTTTTGAGTTCTGTGTTCTCAAAATACAAATTTTAGGTTTGGAATTGTCTCACCAAGATCCTATGCAGCCATCAAACTCACTAGGAGGCAAGAAACCGGACTACAAGACCTTGTAAATCTCATCTTCCCCGTGAGGTTCATGGTACTTACCTTCTGGAATTCTTATAAAGATGAATTAAAGTAATACATGGAAGGTGCAATGCATGATGTCTCAGACCTGATAAGATAAGCACTCAATGGCGTTAACCACTGATGATCATCAGGAGACAGCCCTATCAGGGATGTGGCAGTGTTTCCATGTGCTAGTAGCATGGATTGGGTTGGATAAAAAGTAAGATCTTTTCTGTTAGATTCTGTGATTCTGGTGGTCTTTCCTAGCTTGAGACCACTGGCAAGTTGATTGAGCCTGTGTTTCCATTTCCAGCAAAATCCTGCTTTTAAATACCTTCTTCCAATATAAATTAATCAATGGACCCCACTCTGTTTGCATCTCTCTCCGTGGGTTTTAAGGTGCTCAGTCATTACTGAAAAGGAAGAAAACTAGTTCAGAGTGAGCATCTACTGAATGCCGTGATCATCATTCATGTCAATCCATCCAGCTCCCTACGGGGGAGGTAGTGTCATTGCATTTTATAGAAGAGTAATAAAGCCTCAGATATATTAAGTGACTCATCCAAAGTGCAAGACGGAGTAAGCATATAATTTATTGTGCAAACCAGGACAATACTGCGAGTTAAAGGGGGCAGTATGAATTATTCTGGGTCAATAATTACAAATTAGGACTGTCCCAGGGAAAGTGGGGCAAGTGATCTCTCTCCCTGTGGATAAACAGAAGTTACAGAGCCAGGATTCAAACACAAGACTGTTTCTAACATCCTGCGTTTCACTACAATTATGTTAAAAAGATCTACCTTGTTACCATTTTATTATGCTGGGCTGGAGAAAACTGTGACACGTATGAGAACCTGGTGACCTGAGATTGATAAGAAAGGAGTCATTGACTTATGACAAATCTCATAAACAAATCTCGTTTACTTGGTAATTCGTACTTTAACCAACAGTTAATATTTATGGAGACATTGGATATACTGAACCCTTTTCTTCATGCTTTGCATATATTTTCAGGTTAAAACTATGCTGTGTAGCAGCTGCTGCTTCTCTATTTTAGAGATGAGGAAACTGAGGCACAGAGAGGATGATTTACTTTCCTGAGACCTTTCATGTGCAAAGCAGATAGATTAGCTTCCCATGGCTGCTGGAACAAATGACCACAACTATAGTGATTCAAAGCAACCCAAATGTGTTCTCATATATAGTTCTGGTTGGTCAGAAGTCTAAAATGGATTGGCAAGGCTCATTCCTTATAGAAGCTCTAGGGCACAATCTGTTTCTCTATCTTTTCTAGATTCTAGAGGCCACCTACGCTCCGAGGCTCATAGTCATATTTTCCAACTTTAAGGCCATTCCCCCCTCTCTCCTTCTCTCTCTCTCTCTCCTTCTGTCATCACATTGTCTTTTTATGACCTTGACCCTCTTTCCTTCCTCTTATAATGACCTTTGTGATTCCACTGGGCTAACTAAATAAGCAAGGATAATTTCCCCATCTCAAGATACTTAGTTATACTAGTAAACTTACATATATTGCTTTACATAGTAAACAAAATATATGTGTTTACTATGTAAGGTAATATATAGTATTCTGCCTCCCACAGCAGGGTTCAAACCCATCTGGTTGCCTTACATTATTGCAACATTGTACCTGAAAATTAATAAATAATTTAACTTGAGAATGTACTAGATGCCAAGTACTTGCCTCATCCTTGGTAGAGAACTGAAGAAAACAATCATGATCCCACCCTCATGTGTAATGCTGGCATTAAAAATACACACTCACAGGCACCTGGGTGCCTCAGTAGGTTAAAGCCTCTGCCTTTGGCTCGGGTCATGATCTTGGGGTCCTGGGATTGAGCCCCACATCAGGCTCCTGGCTCAGCGGGGAACCTGCTTCCCCTTCTCTCTCTGCCTGCCTCTCTGCCTACTTGTGATCTCTCTGTCTCTGTCAAATAAATAAGTAAAATCTGAAAAAAAAATACACAATCACTATTAAAAAAATGTTAAGTTCTATACAGCATAATCTGTTATGGAAAATAATAGCAAAGACAAGGAGGAACCACATTACAAATTAGAAGTTAAGGAAGAGTTCTCTAAGGGAGGAACATGTAAGCAAAACCCAAAAGGATGAAAAAAATGTGCTTAGATGTGTCCATATAAATAATACTTGAAAAAATTAGAGGTGATAGTAGTTATGTTAAGAGATTAAATCATGGACGTGATTCAATCCTTTTTTCTGTTTTCCAAAATTTCTGAATTGATTAACTTTTAAATGAGTAATGTTATCTTTAAATTTAAAAAAAGTGAAAGAAACTTTATTTTGTGAAAGGGGTGGGCCATGTGTTGCTTTTTATGATTGAATCTATAGAAAATGTCCTCAGTCATCTATAAAAATAGATACTGGGCCTATTTCCAAAGTGTCCCTCATTCAAATACATTGAAGTTTCTTTAAGACTAATGCTTCCTTAAATTATGCCTTCCCCTTTATATTCAACACTGTGCTACCATGAGACAAAGTAAGAAATCGATACTCTAAAATTTAACAAAAATTGGAAAATACTTGGGATTGTTTTAAACATTTATCTCTTTCAGATTGTGCTGTATTCATTTAAACTTGCACATAGTTGGAGTGTGGAATGAACAGCGCTGATCCTGGAATCCATTCTGGTCACTTCTATTGCTCTAAGAAAGCTGCTTAGCCTATATTTAGAACAATTGACTCAGTAGAACAAAGACACAGACCTCTCATCAATGTTTGATCTGATAGATGCATCCAAATGCTGAATGTTACCAGGGGCAACGGTTTTATGAATTTCCTAAGAATAAAAGAGAATAGGACAAAGAGATACTGTATGAACATTCATCTGTGTGGCCCATGTCCATTTTATTCATGGGGCTGTCTAGATTTAGGTCTTAACATTTTGTTGATTTATTTCTCTGAGCCCTTATCCATTCTGCTCTGCAATACTGAAATTCATACCTAATCAGTTTCCCTCCCTATCCCTCCTTATCTCATCCCAGTCTTTCAACCTACTGCTGCCCGCGTGATCTGCCTCATCCTCTCACCACATCTCTTACTGCTCTGAAACTCAAAGGAACACTACAGCTGTTTACTGGGTGACGGGCATTATACTAGGGCTCACAAGGCTACTGGCATGAGTAGGAAATAGCTTCTCCCCTCAAGAAAACTCAAGGAGTTTTCATTTACAATCTAGTGGAAGAAAGAAACATTTGAACAATGAGCTCTAATACCGGGCTGGATAACATCAGTGACAACTGGAGTTGAAGGAACAGGTTTTAAGAGCACAGTGGAATGAATAGTGAATTATCTAAAAGCCGGAGCTCTAGCTAATTAGAGTATCTCTCAGAGCTCTTTGTTTTCAGTTCGAATCCTTCCAGATTTAGCCCGTCCTTTGCCTTCACGAACTTTCATCCCTACCTTGGATAAGGTACGAAGCTACGAAAGACTTTTCTCTATTAGGACTTTTTTTTTTAAAGGCAAGTTTAAGAAAATTTAAATCATACTAGTTTAAGTAATAGTGATAATATATTGACTTATGTACCTGGAAGGTTTAGAGATACTTCTGTACTTTTATTTATTTATTTTTTAAGATTTTATTTATTTGTCAGAGAGAGAGAGAGCACAAGCAGGCAGAGCAGCAGGCAGAGGCAGAGAGAAAAGCAGGCTTCCCACTGAGCAGGGAGCCTGATGTGGGACTCAATCTGAGGAAGGGCATTAAGGAGGGCACATGTTGTGATGAGCACTGGGTGTTATATGCAATTAATGAATCGTTGAACACTACATCAAAAACTAATGATGTACTATATGCTGGCCAATTGAACATAATAATAATTTTTTAATTTAAAAAAAGAAAATTCTACCACAAATCAATCTATGTCTGTCTATCTGTCTATGCAAAGGGTTAATAACCAGAGCTGATTCCAATATAGTAAGTAAACATTAATGAGCTAATATTACATGGTTCCAAATCATTCCAAAATCGGCACTGTCAACCTGTCTTTTCCCCTGGTGGGCTTTGCCTACTCACATAAATTTCTAACAGCCTGCTAAACGGTCTGGTGTATGTCACACTGACTCCTATAAATCAGTTTCCCAGAACACGGTTGACATTTTCCTCTCATTACCCCTTTCCACACCTTTTACTAAGCCCCAGCCCATTTTTATTACTTGGCTTCCTATTTTTATTTAGGTGACCACCAGAATCTCACTTACCCATTCAGGCTCAATTCTTCAAAACTTATTTCATGCACTTTCTGCCTCCCTGACAGCTCATATGCAATCATTTTCCAAGTCTAGCTCAGTGATGTCTCACTACCAACTGGGCCTTTTAAACATGCAGTCGACAAGGTGTGTTCTGATTAGTTTATATGCTGTAAAACCTTTATTGTTTCACGATAGCTTTTCAAATTGAGGTCAAGCCCCTTCTGGCCTTAACATGTCCGCACTCTGTGCCCCCACCCTGCCTTTGCACACAAATCCCCCAGCCACTCCAAACATTAAACCCTCTCCAGGGCTCAATGAAGACTTCTCTGACATTGTTCTAGGTAGTCTCACATTTTTTTATTTTGAATTTTCTTTTTTTTTTCTTCAGTGTTTCAAGATTGATTGTTTATGTACCACATCCAGTGCTCCAAGCAATACGTGCCCACCTTAATACTCACCACCAGGCTCATTTTTATAACTTTGACAATAATATGCCTCTTAAGTTATAGTAGCCTTTATTATTATTATTGAGCATTTGTCATGGATTTGACACTGAGCTAAGTTCTTTGCATTTGTGAATGGCAGTTCAAGTAACACAGGGCTAAGAACTTGGGCTTTGAACACCAGCTCTGCAGTTTATTTAACGTGGGCAAGTTGCTTAAATTCTACACCTCAGTTTCCTGCTCTATTGAATGAGATATAATAACATTTAATTCACAGGTTGTAGTGAGGAGTGGTTAAGTTCATGTAGTTTCATGCCTTGCTGGTGTACAGTAATTGCTCAGAGAATGCTGATTGTTAGTATCATATTAAAATTCATGACAAGTATTCAGAATAGTTCTTATTCTCTCTCTTCCTCTATGAGAAGGATGGATACTGCATATTCTTCCATTAGATAACCTCATTCCCATCTCAGCATGTCAGAAATCCTTTCAGGTTCCTTGCAACCTTCTCCACAAAGACTTGAATTGATTTTTCTCCCTTAAATATCACTACTTATTATTTACACCTGATCTATGGTATTCTTCACATAATAGGGATATTTGTAAATGTGTTTTATCTTCTTTGATTGGATAGTAATTTCTTCAAGAGACCATGTATTGGACTAGAAAGAAGCAAAGCTTGAAATAAAAGGACATGGTTTTGAAGTCTGGCTCTGCCTCCTTTCAGCTGGGAAACATTGAGTAAATTACTCAGCTTCTCTGTCGGAAGCTCAGTTTTCTAATATCTAGAATGGGAACACTAATATTTCCTTCTGGTGTGTTTGTGAAAATAGGTCAGGACAGGAAGAGCACCTAGTACAATGTCTGGCATGGAGGCAGGGTTCGGTTCAGAATAAATTCTCCTCTTACACTCTCGTCAAGAAAACACAAAGCCTCATAGTTTCTACAGCAGTTAACACTTGGTCTTACAAATACTTGGTGCTTAGAAAATTACCAATTAAAATAAATTATTGTTACATCCGGTGATAGCAAAGGGGAGTATGAACTGTGAGAACACATCACAATATCAGTATTCTAATTGCGCTCACGGTTGGTATAATGTTATCTTCTTATTATGATTCAATAACTACATATCAGAATTATCCCTGGGGTTATCTCTCACAAGATCTCTTATAAACCACTAGTCTGGAGAATTGATTTGTGTGAAATATCTTTTCACTAGTCTCCGTATTCATTGCACTTTGGAGATACCTTGGTCATAGATTTTATCCCTTGAATTATAATTGTTAGTTTACATTTCCATTTTTCCGACTGAACTGTAGTCCCTTAAGGAGAGGCTCCACTCTTACTTGTCCTTTATCCCTAGTCCCAGATACAGCACCTAGTCTGTAGAACGTAGCAGACAACGGGCCTTGATCCTCAAGGAACTGAGGAGGTAGGTGATGGTGATGTATAATTATGCCCCTGGCATGCCTGGAGTTTCAGGTGAGCATGGAGAAGGAGCCTCCCACATAGTTAAAGATCCCAGGAGGGCTTTCCGAGGAAGCGATGCATGCATTGAGTTTCAAAAAAGATAAGGGAGAAAAAAAGCCATACCAAGAAAAGAACACTCGTTGGGTTCAATGAATGAATGAATGTGTCTCAGTTAAATCTCAAAGAAAAGGAGATTATAACATTGGTTATTGGATTTAATTATGAAAAGGCTCACATTTTTTATTACCACAAAGCAATACCACTTGCTAATTGAATTATGTTCATTAGTTGGAAAAAAAATACACCAAGGGAATGAAGATACTTTATAAGCCAGATTTCATAAATTAGATACTTTAAAACTACTCCAAGATGTTGTCAGTGTTTCAAGCTCCTCCTTGAAATGATCAAAGAGATCTCTCTGAAGATCTCCAAAAATATGCCAGAATGAAGATAATATGTTCTGTTATCACCCAGTTAATTTGTGAACGTGAGTAATTAGACAAATTGGCTGTCAATATGTATGTATAGGATTAAGCACTATTACAATTCTGTGGATAAGGGCCACGAGCACACACTGCAGGGCTGCCTATCAGAGCATACTCTTCTCACTGACACTGGGATGTTGGTGCTCTTGGGACTCATAACAGAAGGTTACAAGATAAATATTTACAATTTATTTTTGAAAAAGTCCACCCAGTGCATCTAAAAATTAGCCCTGGAGCACTGGAAAGATTATGTAAATGAATCACCTCCTGCTTGTCCCCAGAGCTCAACTTCCATTTGTGAAAATGGCTGATAATAAATGAGAAAACAGCATGAAGAAAGCAA
>CM053604.1:12101172-12184142 GCA_028646535.1 Procyon lotor | reverse complement strand
GAGATGATATCCGAGCTGGAATTCATGATTTTTAATGTGCCACACACTTTGTATTGTTTCAGACCTAAAGAGAAAATAAGTTGGTTGTTGAGATGATTATATTCTCATCAAGCAAACACTTAACAGCCAGGCATGAAATGTTTTACCTGTTTTTTCCTTGTGGCTGTGGTGAGAGCTTACATCAGCATTCCCATCTTACAGATAGAAAAACTGAGGCACAACAAGAGGATAAATCAGGAATACCCAATCATAAGTTTCAGGGTCAGCATTCAGATCCAGGTCCTTGTCCTGTGCAGAGACGTGAGACCTTGCTGGAGGAGAAGGTAGATGTAAATTGGGAAGGTCAAAGATTTCTTGGAAGTATGAAATAGGACTGACTGGATGGAAGGAAGGAAGGCAGAATGTGATGATAGGGCATTTTGTGGGGCAAGATGAACACACTGAAGACATGGTTTACTCTTACGTGGGCCAAACCAGTTCCCTCTGATTGTTTAGAGAATTAGTGGCTTGATCTTGCCAATCCTTCCTGATTTCCATTGGTTTGGGGAGCGTTTCAGCACTCCAGCACAGGGATTGTCCCCACTCTACCCCATGTGTTCTAGAATAATATGTGACCATGATACCATCCTCTGTGGCTGAAGCAGCTGAGAAACAATGGTTTTTACTTAATTCTGACCTTAATGAGAACCAAAGGCATTGTAAATGTAGTTCACTATAGTTATATTTTTCTCTTCCTATGCCAGTGTTTCTCAATTGTTTTTCATTACTGTTCTTCTTCTTTTTTTAAAGATTGATTGATTGATTGATTGATTGATTGATTGATTTGACAGAGAAAGAGACCACAAGTAGGCAGAGGCAGGCAGAGAGAGAGAGGGAAGCAGGCTCCCCCCTGAGCAGAGAGCCCGATGTGGGGCTCGATCCCAGGACCCTGAGATCATGACCTGAGCTGAAGGCAGAGGCTTTAACCCACTGAGCCACCCAGGTGCCCCTCATTACTGTTCTTCTAAGAAGCCTTTTTAGAATATTTTGTCTAATCACTACCAATTAAATTTTAATACCCAGATAGGTTGTATACTCATGTATTGTGTGAAAATCTGTGCTTTATACATAAAAAGAGTAAGACTTTTTTTTTTTAATCATGAACCCATTTTCATCCCCTGATGATGATGAATGCCTTATATTATACCCTGTTGCCTCTTGTGTTTCTGATACTATTGGGACAAGGGGAGTGTTGAAAACAGACAACTTGAAATCAAACTAGCTTCCAAGACAAGTATCCTAACCTGCCTTCAATGCAAATTCTTCTGTCAAAAATGGTAGTAATATAGGGAAGTTTTATTAACAGATTAAATGAGATAATCAGAAACAAAGACATAATTAGAAAATACAACTCTCTCCTGTTTCCAATGCACAGTTTCTTTCAAACTCTGCCTTCATATTGCATTTTTCATCTGCTGATCTGCTCTCTTGTTCAAGTGGATAGAAGCAAGAAGACAGAATTACCCCAGAAGGATTTCTTACATGGAAGAAGTAGCAAAAGCCTCACTGAGGAGCCTTCCTGAGCAGGTGTACCATCAGGGCTGTCCTAAGAAGGAGTATTTTGAATCCTCTGTGTCTACATTGATGAACAGGTACCATCCAAGCCTTTGTCGTGAGGGTGTGTTCTTCCAAGTAGACTCTCACTTTTATTAATCCTGCCATGGAAGAGAAGCCCTCCACGGCTGTGTGCTGAAGAAAAGAACACTATTCAGAGAAAATCTAGGTTCAAGTTACCTGTGCTATTTGTACTCTGACCTGGAGAAGATTTTAAACGTTTCCTGATCCTGAAAAAAATGTTCTCCGGATTTAAAATGAACATCCGAATTAGAAGATTATTCTGAGAATAATGCCTAGCAGGTAGTTAGTACCCATTATCATTTACTCTATTTTCTGTCCAAGCAACTTTGCTCTCTGAGATGCCATAGGATATAATATTTCATATACACAAGGGATTAAAAAATGCATACTTTATGTAACAATAAATATGAGGATAATAATAGCTTACATTTCTAGAGTACTTCATGGATGTCAAATATTATTGCATTCATATTCTGCAAGATCACTTGGTGAAATAAGTGGAAATGGCATTATTATCCCCAATTTAAAAGTCAGAAAACTCAAATATCATGTGACCAACCCAAGGTCACATAGTAATAGATTATATAGCTGGGATTCAAATCCAATTTCTCTGATTCTAAATCTAGAGCTAAACCTCACTGTTGCTAAATATTGCTTATAAATCCTCACTTCTCAAGCATAAAATCTAGTGAATTTTTTTAAGTTCTTAAAAATCTATGAGTAGGCTTTGCTTTGTTTCAGTTTTAGTAATTCTCCATTGGTAAATGTTAAATTTTTGTGCATTTCACATGTGACCCCATCCCTTACTTTCACTGAGATCTCATTAGTTGTTTGAATAATGTTTGAAATTCAGTTTAATTCTGCATTTAAGAGAGGATTTGAGAACATAGTATCTCTTTTCATGGACTTAAGGTGGAAGGATTGAAAATTGTAGCCCTTTTGGCCGGTTCATAGAAGAAATACTAAAGGAAATGCTTTACAATAATACTTATAAAGTTTTGCACATGAGATGCAATCCTGGGCAATAATGATCAATTTAGGTTTTTTTAATATCACCTAAGTTATTAGACAAAGCCTATCTTTATTTTCTGTGAAGGCCTTTAAAAATACTTTAAAGGACAATGCTAATTATGTTATAACTGGTAATTACTTGATATAGAATGTCTTCCTTTCTGTGTTTGGATCTATGCAAATAATAGATTTCTAGCTTTCAATGGCACTCAGAGCTTAGTTTCAATCTGTACATTAATTCTCTAGACTACTTTGATGGTGGAAAATCTCGCCTAGAGAAAATGCATTTCAGAATACTAAATTCCAAAAGCACAAACTGTCCTTCCTTATTGGATTTGGCAGTTCAATAAGAGTGGGAGGTAAGTACAAAACTGCTCAGAAATATTTAGAGCCCTAAAAGAAAAGAGGCAACAAATCTTAATGAGCCAACAGTCTTTACCAGGCAGCTAGTCGACTTAAGCTAACTTTCCCATTATTCACAAGTTTTTGAGGGCACTACAATATAGGTTCCTTTATTAATAGCTCTTCTGTCATCCATTATTTAGGCATCATTCTGTATTAAATCACGAGCATGTCAGTCTCCTAAATAATACACAGGAAAGTTTTAAATAACCATCTGACAGGAAGTTGTCAGAGGAAGAGTTTATTTCAACTAGTTAAACATTTGGGCATCCACAATGCTCTGTTTATAAAGGAAACAAAATAGAGGGGAAATTGATCATTAAACTTTGTTTAGTTCAAAAAATCTTATACTTAAAATTGATTTACAAATGATGGAATCGCATTTATTTGGTGGAGGATTAAATTCATTTAGTCAACATGAACCTCAATATAATTTAGGGAAATTTTATCAAGCACCTGCTATATTCTCAAAACCATACAAGACACTGATAGGGACATAAAGGAAATTTAAAATTTTATTTATTTATTTGACACAAAGAGAGAGAGAGATCACAAGTAGGCAGAGAGGCAAGCAGAGAGGGGGGGAAGCAGGTTCCCCGCTGAGCAGAGAGCCCAATGTGGGGTTTGATCCCAGGACCCTGAGATCATGACCTGAGCTGAAGGCAGAGGCTTAAACCCACTGAGCCACCCAGGCGCCCCCATAAAGGAAATTTAGATTACTTCCCTGACTTTCAAAAGTTTACAGTATTTTTTAGTGAGCCAAAGTACACACACACACACAAAATAAAGCATAATATCTAATAATACAATAAATCTTATTAAGTAATGAAATATATAGTAAAAGTTGGCATTACTAAAAGATAATTAAAAAGAGTAAGTTCATTATTCATGGTAATTGTAGAAAGCTTTAGGAAAAGATCCCACTGGGAAGAAGATAAGCAGAATAGAAGACAAAGACAATCTTCCACCAGAAAAAATAAGAATCAAAGCACAAGACCAGAGACCAAGCAAGGTATGACCACGGAGCAGAAAAGGCTGAGAAGGTCGCTGCATGTTAAAACCCCAGGGAAATGTGGTTTGATGTCAAAAGAACAGAACCAGATTACGAAGAGATTATTTTGTTAACTATTTTGGAAAGGATCTTTAGATCATGGGGAAGTTACCATCTGTACTCAAAAACTGCATTGACTCATCTCTTTCTTAGAAGGCAGGGTAGTGGCATGGTGTCTGTCCTTAAGAATCATGAGATCCTCAGGAGGGAGGGCATTTAGGAAACTATTTAAAAATCCAAAAATGGGGAGAAGAAGTCTAGGCATACAACATGGAGGACAAAACAAGAATAAATAAAAGAGGGTGCACTTTACAAATTGCACATTTTTTAGTTGATCCATTTCAATTGGTAGAAAATCAATAGAATTTTTTTTTTTTAAAGATTTTATTTATTTGACAGTGAGAAACACAGCAGAGAGGGAACACAAGCAGAGGGAATGGTAGTGGGAGAAGCAGGCTTCCCGCAGAGCTGAGAGCCCGATGCGGGGCTCGATCCCAGGCCCCTGGGATCTGACCTGGCCGAAGGCAGATGCTTAACGACTGAGCCACCCAGGCGCTCCATCAATAGAATTTTTAAAAATGGAATTATTTAAGTGATTGAAATAGGATCTTCTTGTGAAGACTTCCTGTCAGATAGTTATTTAAGAGGTACATTACTTTAGGAAAACATCACACTGATGATTTGTATGGAAGAAGGCTGAAAATAATGGATGACACTGGAGATATTAATAAAAAGCCATAAATTGATGCTTCCATTGCCTGTGAGGTTAGCCTACTCTAGGAATTGGCCACAACGTAAACTGCTGTCTGGTATGTTAGCTAGCCCAAGATTATTTGATGGTTTGTGATTTACTTGCAACAAGCCATGGATATGTGTATGTATTCATTTTTTTAAGTACACAAATAACACATTTTTTATTGCAGAAAAGCCAACAAAGTTTAAAAAGAGAAAAGAAATGAGAAATTCTGCAATCCCACCACACACAGATGAATATTCTTGGTGTTTTGGAGTATTTTCTGCTTGTAGATCCTCTATGTAATATATTTGCTTGTTGCAAGTAGCATTGCTAAGATAATGTCTGTTTGGCTTACCTTCAGTTCTTGTTTTCTCTTTTTGTCTCTTTTATTTTTAAATACACTTTTTAGACTTAGATGACATTCTAAGTCATCGTAACTTATAAAAATAAAATCAAACATGTCTCTTAGTCCCACAGTATGGAAACACAGAATACCCTATTTTCTGTAAAATTTAAGAGACCTTTATAAACACAGCCTGTGACAATAGGGCTAACTGGAAATATGTTGAATTTTCAGTCTGGGAAAGCAGATGATGTCAGGGAAGTAGTAAGTCAAGTTGATGGCCTCAGGCCTGTCCAGGGACCCAGGGGGGTTCCCACAGGACCAGCTAAGAGTGTCCCTGGCTCTGCATAGGATGGAAATCAAATGCAAGCAAGCAGGCGGTAAAAACAGAGTTTATTGAAGCTATAGAGAGAGCAGATACAGAGTGTCTGGGAAACTCAGAAAGGAAAGGAGCGTGAGTCTTGTTTTTGTTTTTTTGCCTGAGGGCTTTTACTGTGGATGGTGGTCTGGTGTATGTGTCCCCTCAGGCATCCAGGAACTGGTCAGAAGGAAGATGAGGGCCCAGGAGTAATTTCCTGGAGCCCAGGGACTTGTGGAGTTGTCCAGCACAGGTGGTCTGGAACGCACATGTGATGGAGATGATGGCTGCCTTTGGTCTTTCTCACCGGGTCCGCTTCAGTTGTTATCTGTTCCAGGAATCATTAACTCCTCGTCCCTTACAAGGAGGACATGATGAGGCCTGTGTAAAGTAGGGTGAGGATGCCAATCCTAGCAAGAATAAATAAAAACAGGAAAAGGAGCAAAAAGCAGATTTTTGTGGAGTCCTGCGGTTTCCCTATATCAAACTTGCAGTGGGCTACCAAAACCTGTAAACATTTGACATTTCCAGGAGAGAGAAATGGGAAGAAGTGGAGCAACAAAATGCAGTAAGTCCAAGGGGACTGAGAGTCATCAGTGAGGTGTAGCGCTGACTCCACTGGTTTCCCAAGGGGACAAGCCCCGGTAAGCAATCCGGGCTCCCCCTCCCATCAGCTGTGTTGGGAACAGGAGCCTATTGCTTAACTTCTTTAAGGACCAGTTTTCTCTCCTGTAAAGTGTGAATAAAATATCCACCTCACAGGTTTGTCCTGTAGAATAATCAGCAATACTATATGCCTGTCACAATGTCGTCCTTCAGTAATTTTGAACAACGATGCAGTGTTTGACTCAGTATTAGAGCAGTAAGGCGTGCGGGCTTCAGAGAAAGTGAGAAATGTGCTCAAGGTCACGTAAGACATCAGTGGCAAAAGCCAGGTATGTCGAGGCCTGGCTCTCAGTCCACCTCTCCAACTTTAGCAGGAAGCCTTTCCATTCCCAACAGAGGGAGAGAATGTTCCAGTGGACATTCAGAGAACCTCGTTATGCCATTCCCGCAGGTCAGTGAATTGTGAGACTCCACATCCCACTAGGGACCTCTCTTTATGAGGTATTCACAACCAGCTAAAGCAAAACAAAACAAAAATACAACAACAACAAAAAACCCTCTCAACATAGTCTGTTTGACTGTTCAGAAAGGTCACAGCCACTTAGTATGACTAATTTGGACTCAAATCTTTTAGTTACTGCAGTATCCAGAAATAATTTATTATCCTGACATTACGTAAAAGAAGTAAGTACAAAACAAATATCCTAGCTGGCATTTTAAAATATGTCAGTGGAGCAGATCAAAGAGTCCCTATTCTTTACTTTCTATCAAGATAAACCTATTTGGAACCTGTCCTGGAGTGAAACTTATCTAGAGGCAACAGGAAGCAAAGGTTATCTTGAATACAATGGAAAAGGGCAAATGAATGTTAACATTTAATCAAAGACCCTGGAAAAGAACGGCCAAGTGTGGGTGGGCGCTGGAAAGAATGGTGTGTTGGTGCCTAAAAAAAGGCAGGCTGGCTGAGCACAAATGGGCAGAATCTGCAGGTGGACGGTTGAATTCACTGCTCTCTTGGTGTCACTGCTGTTGGTTGTTTGTCTTTGGAGAAGAGCACACAAGAGGAAGAGGCCATTCAGTGCGGTGATTAAGTGGTAGGGCTTTCAGACCTCGCTGGTTTTGAGAAGCAGCTCCCAGAGTGTTTGCCCCTAAGGGGTGGGAGCCAGACCACTTGGCTTCAGACACCAGCTATGTACCAATTATTAAGTGTGTGACCTCGGGCAAGTCACCGAGTCTCTGTCCCTTTCTTTCTCCTCTTTTATAAAGTGGGGATCATACCAATACCTACTTAAGTAGTTAAAGATTTAAAAAGTTACTATGTGTAAAACACAGGGTAAGGTTATGTCAGTATGGACTAAATGTAGTCCTGAGGCCTTGCCCCCCACATTACTTGCCACACCCTTAATAGAAGTTACTTAGACTTTCTAAGCCTCTGACGCCTCATCTGCATAATGGGTCTAATCATGGTTCCTGGCTGACACAGTTGGGAAAGTTAAATGAGATATGCAAGCCTGGCACCTGTCCTATACCAGTTGAAGCATTATTGGCTTGGTTTTGATTTCACTGACTAGACCAGAAGCTCCCTGAAGCAGATGTTTGGTTATGTTCTTCTTTGGGTCCACCTCAAGGCTTTCCTGGTTAATGTATGTAAAAATAGCAAAAAGATACAAAGACCCAGATAAAATACCTTATGTACAGGTAACACAGACACATTCATGCCCGAACTTAGAACATACCCTCAGAGAAGAATCACGTGGACACGCACTAAGATATACAAGGTACACAGGGAATTATCCTTAGAGAATTATAAGCAAGGAGGTTTGATCTAGTCATCACACAGCACATCTCTTCTTGTGTCCTTGACAGATGGTCTCTAGCTTCTCACTGAAACTTCCAATAATCCATAATCACATCTTTCATAGAGCAGATATATTCCCTTTTCTCTTACACCCCGGTGGGACTTTTAAAAATAGCTCTCTTTGGTAACCATGACAAAGTTTCACGGTTGCAGTTCATTTTGAACTGTCTCCATCATTGAATGGTAAATCTTTTGAGATAAAGCATAAAGATCACCTACTTTCTCATTTTTTACCTCCCAGCTATGTACAGAATATGCCCTTACTAGATGCTCAGTAAATATCTGTTGAGCAAGTGAATTAAATCATTAGAGATCTCCTATGATGTTCTCTTTCTGAGAAGGTAGCTTATTTTAAGTGAAATGTCTTCCAAATCCAATCTCTCCTTCTGTTTATGTATAACTTATATTTAAAGTCTTAAAAGCTACAAGAGATCAGTTTTTATTTCCTGACTCAAGGGTTGCATTTAGATTGGGTTTTTTAATACTTGACATTTTAATTTCATAGATTATTAGACCTCTAAGGAAAGTCAAAATTGTCTAGTCATTTTGCATATTGTGAATCCGAAACCAATCATCAGCAGAGCCCAGGCTTAAGGCTGAGTCACATGACTCTAAATCCCACATTTTTTTCCACCCTACCATTCTGCAAACCCTTTATAATTGGCAAAGTTTCTTTAATCCATATAGCTTTTTAATCCTTAAATCTATGCTGTGGCAAGAGCACATTATGCTGTTATGTTTCAGAGAGAGAGGAAAACAAAGTCTCAAAGAGGTCCAAAGACATCGTGCCTCAGGGGAGTAGTAAACTCATGAGAGAACCCAGATTCAACTCAGTTTTTTCTTCTATTGGACCAAACCAAGGAACTGTATATAAAAATAGAGATATCTTTAAAATGGGAAGGGTGGAGAAAGTAAAGATATATCCAAAGTGGTTGGTGGTAGTCAAAATCAAAAGGATTTCCTACTCACTCCCATCATTAGATGCCAACTGGATAATTCTGAGGATTAAAACAACTCAGTTCGGCAGTGGAAACCAGTACAAGGGTGAGCATTAAGCAAGTTTCCCCCTCACTTAATGCATGAGGAATAAAAGCAATATTTCCCTCTATCCAGGGGCCATCTTGGGATAGAAACAGGAAAAAAAAAAAAAAGAGAGAGACAACCAGCTCTTGTAGGGAGCTGAACTTTGGATAATTTTTCTTACCAAAAAAAGAAAATTGAGATATGTCTAATTAGTGAATTTAGATCAATCCACCACCTCTCATTTCCTGCTATCTTACATATCCCTTGTAACATGAAAGTACACGAGAATTCTTTAAGACAATCAGAAGAAATACAGATGAGTTTGCCTCATAGATATACTATTTGACATAAGGTTCTTAGAAGGATGCTTGAGTACTTACCTTGCTTCCCCAAAGAAGCAAAGCGGTGCCTGCTCCCTATGGAGTGAGAGCCAGCAGGGGTGTGAACAGGGCAGTTCCCTGCCTCTCAGAGGCAGGAGCTCTAGAGCTAGCATACAGATTCGGCAAGCTGGAGATGTGTGTCTGCCCAGGCAGAAAGAAATCACAGCATTCTTATATTTTATTTATTTATTTGACAGAGGGAGAGAGATCACAAGTAGGCAGAGAGGTAGGCAGAGAGAGAGGGGGAAGCAGGCTCCCCGCCGAGCAGAGAGCCCGACGCGGGGCTCGATCCCAGGACCCTGAGATCATGACCTGAGCTGAAGGCAGAGGCCTCAACCCACTGAGCCACCCAGGTGCCCCAAATCACAGCATTCTTAATGAGGCATTGCAACTTGGCTGTTCTCAGTTGGAATCAAAGTCGAGTAAGCTGAAGTTGTCTTGTAGATGGTGAATAATTAGCAACTGCAAGGAATAAAGTAAAACTATGATTAGGGCTGTTTTCTTTGATTTCTGGAATGATCCCATTTATTGCAATGCTCCTCTTTCCTGCCAAGCAGCTAGTCATAAATACGATCTGAAGACCCAAAGGCACCATGAATTTGAGGAGTCTCTTCCAGCTGGGCCCTTACCCATAGGGCCAAGGAGACTTGATCACCTGGAGTCCATACCCTGCCTTCTGCTCCACATTCTGAGTACCCAGCACCTCAGGATCTGTTAACCAACTGGCCTGAGTCTGTTCTTAGGACCTGCTTGAGCCACTTTCCTGAGTTCAACTTATAAGGGGTCAACCAGACAAAAGTTTGTGCTATTCTAACCTGGAAGAATAGCCAATGTTGGTTATTTGTGGAGGGTGTAGAGTGAGGTTGGACTTAGGGCCTGGAGTATCCACACCAATGTATGCAGGGCTCCTTACTGTGCAGAATTGAACTAGAGATGAGACTAGAAGAGACCAGGTCATCAGCCAAGAGCTTCCATTGTATTCTTGTCATGGTTCACACATTTAAGGCGTGGACCCAGGAGTTTTTTTAGATTTTGCCCCTTTGTTTTGTATTTAGTGAAGGAGCAAGCACCTTCCCTACGTGGTAGTGAAATAATAGCTAGCAGGGCACCTACCTAGCCCATCTTAGGATTTATGAGTGAATGCACAGGAAGCATGAAGAAATATGGTGGACGAAGCAATATAAACAAGTGGAAAGAACAAGGTTCAAATGAGAAAGATCTGACCATGAGGTTCTAACCTGCTACTTCTTAGATCTGGGACCTTGTACAAATTACTTCAGCTCTCTGAATCATGTCTCTAAATTGGGGCTTACAATTTTATCTACCAGGTGGGCCTGGGCGGTTCTGACAGTTAAGCATCAGACTTCTAGTTTTGGGTCAGGTCATAATCTCAGGATCATGGGATCAATGCCTGTGTCGGGCTCCCTGCTCAGTGTGAAGCCTAATTGAGATTCTCTCTCTCCCCCACCCTCTGCACCTCCCTGCCACATGCCCTGTTTCTCTCTCCCTCTCTCTCTCAAAATGAATAAGTAAACCTTTAAAAAAAGAAATTTTTACCTACCTTCTGTGATTATAATGGCATGTATAGTTATGAATAGCATACCTAGGATACCTTACCCACACAGTAGGCATTTTATGAAGGTAGTTATTTATAGGTATGACGGAAGTATAGGAAGTATGAGGAAGTAGATTTTGTAACACAGAAAAAAACCTAGGATGAAGTGGGGGATATTGACCTGAGAAAGTTCTAGCTTAATTGGAAGATGGCACCTACTGAATGTCAAACAGAATAGATATTTCTGTCTTGATAAAATTGATTTGCCAACATTAAGTAAAAAGCATTTTACTCATTTTAAAAAGACTATAATAAATGGGCAATAGATGTTCACAATTCATAATATTGTGCTGCTGTGTAATTAATGAAAGTATGTGAGCACTTTGGGGTCCTGTGGGCATTACTTGTGAATTCTTCTCTGATAGTTAATTCTGTTTTCTGTCCCCTTTTTTATATCTATCCCTTTCGTCATCCTTTACTTGTTGTCCTTTTAACTTGAATGTTTTTAAAGCATGCCAACCTCTGGACTGCAGTAATTAAAAGATGTGAGTTAGCTTATACTACATTAGTGCCTCAGGTTAAAAGCATATTGGGCACGAATAGATGTTGCTAGAACAGAGAGCTTCATGGAGCTCACATTTAGAGACTGTGATACAGGCATCTGCAGTCTTATGCAAGTCCTCAAACCACATTCTCTACTAAAATGATGTGACATGATAAAAGTTGATAGGAGAAGAGTATGGGGAAAGTCCAGGGAAGGAGAAAGACCAGGAACTTTCTATAGAGTTCCACATATCATTGTTAATACTTCTTTTAAAAATGTTTTGAAGGAACATCTTGATTTTTTAAATGAAGTGGTTGAAGTTGATTTCTCACCCCAGGGTTTGAAGAAACAGACTGAGATTTTCTTTCCTTATTGGTGAGACTCAAGCATATTTGTGTCCCGAGATCATTGAATCCAAAGTTAAGATATCTTTAGAGCTGTGAATGATAAGTAACTGAAAGGAAAATGTTCAGAAAAATATAGATTTCTTAATAGGTTTTTGTTTCTAACTGGTAGGATAGTCACAGTTCAATACATATTTATGGAATATTTATTAAGCATTTACTATGTGCTACGCATTTGAATTGGTGCTCTCCTGGACCCTACTATTACTCTCTTGTTAGGACTACTCTTTAATATATAAGAGCAATGAAATCAGATTGCATATCAATAGAAACTAAATGAGTGTCGTATCTAGATCTGATGCTATTGACTAACTCAGACCTTGGTCACATTGTAGATTTTCTAAATTTCAACATGGAAAAAAAATCTGTGAAAATTGAGAGTATTTTCTCTCTCAAAGGGTGATCTATCTCAAAGAGTTTAAAAGATCTAAAATATGTGATAGAATTCGGCATGTTGTCCTGGAATCAAAATATATTTTAAATGATGAAGGCATGGATAGAGCACTATGGAAAGTTATCACCTTGGGTATGAAAAACTCAGTACTGGGATCTATTAATGAGAAACATGAGCATTCACTGTGAACTAGCAATTCCACTTCAGGTATCTATCCAAAGAAAAGTGCATACATCTACCAAAAGACATGTGAAAGGATGCTCATGACAGCTGTATTCATAATAACCAGCTGTTGGAACCAACCCAAATAGCCACAACAATAAAATGGATGTATTCACATAATGGAACAGGACACAGCAGTAAAAGAAACCATACACTACTGCCAGATCATGGATGAATCACACATACATAATGATGAAAGAAAAATAAAAACAACACAAGCACAATAAGCTGCATTGTGTATGATTCCATTAATATGAAGTTCAAAAACAAGCAAAACTAATACTTGGATGATATGTCAGAATAGTGGTTCCTCTGAGGGGAGCCTGGGTGGCTCAGGTGGTTAAGCCTCTGCCTTTGGCTCAGGTCATGAACCCAGGGTCCTGGGGTTGAGCCCCGCATTGGGCTCCCTGCTCAGTAGGGAGTCTCACTCTCCCTCTGCCCCTACCCTTGCCTGTTCTCCCTCTCTCTCTCTCTCTCTCTCTCTCTCTCTCCCTCTCTCTCTCCCTCTTTCTCTCTCTGTCAAATAAATAAAATCTTTTAAAAAAAGAATAGTGTTCCCCCTGGTATAGGCAGATATTGACTGGGTAGAGGTAGGAGGGATATATGATGAATTAAAAATGTTCAGTATGTTGAAGTGGGCGGTGCTTACGCATGTGTTTTCATTTTGTACATGTATACAAAAATTTGTCAAGATACACATTTAAGATTTATGTACCTTATATATTGTCTGCCTCAATATCACATCAAGGAAAGAGACAAGACTGTATCTCTTTTTCCTGAATAGCAAGCACTGTGTGACACGTGGACCTGTATTTTTGTTTTATTATAAGTATTTGCCTAGAGATAGGACTAGTATAAAATGAAAATGCTATTTCTTTGTTTAAATATGAAGAATCCCATGATGGCAGTGGCAGAACATTAAACAGAGTATGGGAACCTTCTAAGCAAAAGTTTCTACTGCACACCCATGACAACAGGCCTACACAGAGATACTCAGAAGATACTCTCAAAATCCAGGAAGGTTTGCTAAGTTCAGGCATCTACATGGTGTAAAATCCTGATTTTGCAGGAAAAACATAGTTTTGGCTTAAAGAGGTTGTGTCCCATTGAGGTGGAGGACCAAGACATGTTTCTACTCTATTGAAAAGACAACAGGATAAATACTTCTGATGGGAAAACACACTAAAACTGAGATTAGATATAATGCCTCAATTAAGAGAAGAAGATCTACATGAGAGTTGTGAATAGCAACATGTGTCTATTAACATGAAACATGCAATGAATGGTCTCCATGCCAGGAGAGAAATGCTGAAATGGAACAGCACTAATAAGCTAGAATAGCATGCATGCTAGTGCTGCCTGATTGTGAACGCTTGATGCTGTATTTTATATTACTTTAATCATTAAGTACACCAGAACTCTGAGAAATTCATGCCTCCAGGGTGAGGTATTTGACATAAGAGAACAAGAAGATAAGATCATGAAAACAGAGTATGGAGGCAGAGGGGAGGCTGGGAGGCTTGGGGATGCTCATGTATCTGGACACAGACTTTGTTTCCTTACAGGATTTTGTTTCCTTCTTACAAAGCGAGAGCCAGTCAGGTCATCAATCAGTCCCTTGCCTTTCAGAGACAGAATCTCTACTATTAGCACCAGGGTTCAGCACACTAGAAAGTGAGAGTCTACCTGAGCAGGAAAAGGTCACAATATTCTTTAGTTTTGTTTTTTTGTTTTGTTTTTTTGTTTTGTTTTGTTTTTTTAGTTTCTCTTATTTAAAGTATACATTTTGGTGGTTTGATATACACATACACTGTGGAAGGATTCCACCCATCTAGTTAGTTAACACTAACTAGTTAGTTAACTAGTTAACATCTACCACTTCACATATTTACCTGTGTGTGTGTGTGTGTGCATGTGTATGTGAAAACATTCATCTTTTACTGTTAGCAAATTTCAGTTATACAATACAGTCTTATCAACTACAGTCACCATGTTCACTTAAGATCTTTAAATTTTATGTAAGATCTTTAGACCTTAGTCTTCTTATAGCTGAAAGTTTGTACCCTTTTACTAACCGCTTCCTATCCCCTAGCCCTCGGCAACAATTTTCTACTCTCTGTAAGTTTGAGGTTGGGTTTTTTTTTTGTTTTGCCTTAGATTTCACATATTAAGTAATACCATGCAATATTCGTCTTTCTCTGTCTGGTTTATTTCACTTAGCATAATGCTTTCAGGTTCTACCCTTGTTGTTGCATATGGCAGGATTTCCTTCTTATCATGGCTGAATAATATTCTGTTGCATGTATATACCGCACCTTCTTTATCTGTTCATCCATTGAGGAAACTTCAATTGTTTCCATGTCTTGGGTATTGTGAATAGTGCTGCAGTGAACTTAAGAGTACATATTTCACTTTGATATCCTGTTTTCATTCCCTTTGGATATATCCTCAAGAAGTGGGATTGCAAGTTCTTGTGCTACTTCTGTCTGTCTATCATTCTATCTATCTATCTATCTATCTATCTATCTATCTATCTATCTATCTATCTATCATCTATCTATCTATCTGAGAGAGAAAGCATGGTGGCGGGAGGGGCAGAGGGCAAGGGAAAAGCAGACTCTTCACTGAGCAGGGTGACACAGGGCTCAATTCCAGGACCCTGGGATCATGACCTGAGCTGAAGTCAGATGCTTAACCAACTGAGTCACCCAGGTGCCCTTATATTTTTTTTATATTTTAAGGAACCTCCATATTGTTTTCTATAGTGGCTGCACCAATTTACATTCCTACCAAAAGGATACAAGTCTTTCCTTTTCTCCACATCCTTGCCAACACTTGTTACCTCTTGTATTTTTGGTGACAGCTATTCTAACATGTGTGAGGTAACATTTCATTTTGGTTTTGATTTGCATTTCCCAGATGATTAGTGACATTGCATACCTTTTTATATATCTATTGGCCATTTGTATTTCCTCTTCAGAAAAATATCTATTCACTTCCTGTGTCCATTTTTAATTGAAATTTTTTTTTTGGTTATTGAGTTGTATAAATTCTTTATATATTTTAGATATTATCTGCTTATCAGATACATGATTTGCAAATATTTTCTCCCATTCTGGAGGCTATCTTTTCATTTTGTTAGAGTTTCCTTTGCTGTGCACAACTTTTTTCTTTATTTTTTATTGAAGTGCAGTTGACATATGATGTTAGATGAGTTTCAGGTATAAAACACAGCAATTCAGTGATCCTGTATATTATACTGTGCTCACCACAGTAAGTGTAGTAACCATCTGTCAGAATACAGTGTTATTATGATATTATTGACTACAGCCCTATGCTATGTTTTTCATTCCTGTGACATTTATTTCATAACGGAAGTTGTACCACTTAATACCCTTCACCTATTTTGCCTATGGCCCCAACACCTTCCCCTCTGGCAACCGCCACTTTGTTCTTATATTTATTATTCTGTTTCTGGTTTTTGTTTGTTTTGATTTTTAGATTTTACCCAAGTGAAATCATGTGGTATTTGTCTTTTTCTGCATGACTTATTTCACTTAGCATAATACCCTTTAGTTCCATCCAAGTTGTTAGGAATTGTAAAATCTCATTCTTTTTTATGGCTGAGTAATATTACAGTGTATGCATGTGCACGCACACACACATGTGTGTGTGTGTGTGTGTGTGTGTACACCACATCTTTTTTATCCATTCATCTGCTGACGGACACTTAGGTTAACTTCAATATCTTGGCTATTGTAAATAATGCTGCAATAAACACAGAGGTGCATATATCTTTTCAAATTCATGTTTTTGTTTTCTCTGGGTAAATACCCAGTGGTGCAATTACTGGATCATATGGTATTTTTATTTTTAATTTTTTGAGGAATTTCCATACTATTGTCCATAATGGTTGCACCGATCTACATTCCTACCAAGTGTTCCGTTTTCTTCACACCCTCACTAATATTGTTATTTTTTTATATGAGCCATTCTGCCAAGTTTGAGGAGATATTTTTTGATATGAGCCATTCTGCCAAGTTTGAGGAGATAGATCTTTTTGTACATTTTCAATGAGGCATTGCACCGTGGCTGTTCTGAGCTGGAATCCAAGGGAAGGAAGTTGTCTTTAAGAGAAGAAATAACTGTTAATGTTAAAAAAAAAAAAAAAAGAATTAACTGTCAATGTTGAGGAATAACACGTGAGAAAGCTAAACCAAACTAAAATAGCTGTTATTGGTTTATATCTTTGGTTTCCTGAATGACAACTAATGTTCCCATTTATATCAATGCCTTGTTTCCAACTGCACAGCTCTAGTAAGGACCTTCTGAAAACCTAGTGGCAAAGGCAGGTATTCCATTCAAATTGAAGTGTGGTCAGTCTGAGCTGCATGGGTTCACAAATGAATGTGGGTTCTTAAGACATTTTATAAACATCTTCATAGCTTTTTCATCGATGGTTAGATTGTCAGTGAATCTTGCATTCACAGACATTAGAAACTTGAAGTTTCCACAAGTTTACAAGGCTGCTGGCATAAATGAGACTTTATTTGTACAGGCATACCTTGTTTTATACTGCTTTGCTTTATTGTGCTTTACAGATAATTGCATTTTTTTTTAAACACACTGCAGCCTTGTGTCAACCCAGTGATAAGCAAGTCTATTCGTCCTATTTTTCCAGTATCATTTGTTTGCTTCATTTCTCTGTATCACGTTTTGGTACTTCTCACAGAATTTCAAACTTTTTTCATTATCATTACATTTATTATTGTGATCTGGGATCAGTGATCTTTGATGTTACTATTGTAATTCCATGGGGTGCCACAAACTGCATTCATATAAGACAGCAAACTTAATCAATGTATTCTGACCACTCCATGAACCAACTGATTACCTCTTCCCTCTCCTGGAGCCTTTCTCTTCCCTGAGACACAACGATGTTAAATATAGGCCAATTAATAACCCCACAATGGCCTCTAAGTGTTCAAGTGAAACGAAGAGGTGCATATTTTTCACTTTAATTCAGAGAAATGATTAAGAAATGGGGGCGCCTGGGTGGCTTAGTGGGTTAAAGCCTCTGCTTTCGGCTCAGGTCATGATCTCAGGGTCCTGGGATCGAGCCCCGCATTGGGCTCTCTGGTCAGGGTAGAGCCTGCTTTCTCCTTTCTCTGCCTCTCTGCCTACTTGTGATCTCTCTCCCTCTCTCTCTCTCTGTCAAATGAATAAATAAGAATCTGAAAATAAAGAAAAGAAATGATTAAACTTAGTGAGGAAAGCATGTTGAAAGCTGTGGCTGAAAGCTAGGTCTCTTGATGCAGTTACCCAAGCTATGAATGCAGAGGAAAACTTTTTGAAGGAACTTAAAAGTGCTACTCCAGTGAACACACCAATGATAAAAAAGCAAAACAGCCTGATTGCTGAGAAGGAGGAAGTTTTAGTGGTCTCATTAGATCAAACCAGCCATGCGACATTCCCTTGAGCCAAAGCCTAATCTGGTGCAAGGACCTAACTCTCTTAAATCCAAGAAGGCTAGAGAAGTGAGGAAGCTGCAGAAGAAAAACATGAAGCTAGAAGAGGTTGGTTCAAGAGGTTTTAGGAAATAAACCATTTCTATAGTATCAAAGTGGGAGGTGAAGCAGCAAATGCTGATGTAGAAGGTGTAGCAAGTTCTCTAGGAGACCTAGCTGAGATTATTCACGAAAGGGGCTACACTAAACAATAGATTTTCACAGTTAATGAAATAGCCTTCTATTGGAAGCAGATGTCATTGAGGACTTTCACAGCTGGAGAAAAGTCAATGCCTGGCTTCAAATCTTCAAAGGGAAGGCTGACTCTCTTGTTAAGGGCTAATGCACCTAGTGACCTGAAGTTAACACCAGTGCTCATTTACCATTCCAAAAATTCTAGGACCCTTAAGAATTATGCTAAATCTACCCTGCTTGTGCATTATAAATGGAACAACAAAGCCTAGATGACAGCACATCTGCTTACAATATGGTTTACTGAATATTTTAAGCCCACTATTGAGACCTGTTACTCAGAAAATGGTCACCTAAGAGCTCTGATGGAGATGTATGAGATTAATTCTGTTTGCATGCTTACTTACACAACACCCATTTTGTAGCCCATGGATCAAAGAGTAATTTCAACTTTCAAGAATTATTATTTAAGGAATACATTTTGTAAGGGTATAGCTGCCATAGATAGCGATTCCTCTGATGGATCAGGCAAAGTAAATGAAAACCGTCTGGAAAAGGCTCATTATTTTCATTCCATTAGGGACATTTTGTGATTTATGAGAAGAGGTTCAAGTATCAACATTAGCAAGAGTTTGGAAGAAGTTGATCCCAACCTTCATGGATGACTTTGAGGGGCTCAAGACTTAAGTGGAAGAAGTAGCTGCAGATGTGGTAGAAAGAGTAAGAGGAGTAGAATTAGAAGTGGACTCTTAAAGTTGTAACTGAATTGCTGCCACCTCATGTTAAAACTTAAACGAAAGAGGAGTTGCTTCTTACGGATGAGCAAAGAAAGTGGTATCCCGAGATAGAATCTACTCCGGGTGACCATGCTGTGAAGATTGTTGAAATGACAACAAAGGGTGTAGTAAACTTAGTTGACAAACAGCAGCAGGGTTTAAGAGGATTCACTAATTTTGAAAGAAGTTCTATTGTGGGAAAAATACTATTAAACAGCAATGCATGCTACAGAGATATCCTTCATGAAAAGAAAAGGCAATTGATGTGGGGAATTTCACTACTGTCTTATCTTAAGAAATTGCCACAGCCCCTGAAACCTTCAGCAGCCACCATCCCTGATCACTCAGGAGTCATCAACATGGAGGCAAGACCCTCCACCAGCAAAAAGATTCCAACTCACTGAAAACTCAGATGATGGTTAGCATTTTTTATCAATAAAGTATTTTTAAATTAAGTCGCATGCCTTTTTTATCCATAATGTTAATGCATTCTTAATAGACTACCCTGTAACAACCACAACTTTTATATTCACTGGGACACCAAAAAATTCATTTGACTTGCTTTATTGAGATATTCACTTTATTGCAGTGTTCTAGAACCAAACACGCGGTATCTCTACATATGCCTATATTAAAATCTGAATTTATCCCCACCTATACTGCATTGACAACACCCCCAACGGTCATCTCTGTGTGTCCAGTAAGGTGTTTCATATATACTTACCTGCACTTCTGCCCTGGCCTCCTGGTAGATGCCCACAGCTCCTGAGCCACTTCGAAGTCATCAATGACTTTGTAGAAGGAGACATTGTGGTCATCCCTGGATAAGTGCTAAAAAGTCAAATTATGCTGAGGAGAATATAGAAGAGATGTCGCTAATCAGAAAGAGCTTTCCCTTTTAGAAGTAATACTTGCGCTGAGACCTAAAGATTAGGTAGGAATGAACAGGGCACCATCAGAACAGTAGGAGTAAAAGCATTTGGAGGGAGGGAGCTTGGTGTGGACAGGGGGACTATGTTAACAAAAAAACGGCTGCTCTAGCAATGACAACAACAACCCCTGAAATACCAGTGTCTTCGCATAATGGCTATTTATTCCTTGCTTCCATAGTGCAAATTTGCAGCAGGGGGCACTGTATCACACAGTCCTCATGAACTCTCGCTGACAGAGATTCCACTATTTTGAGTGCTTGACCTTTGATGTCATTTTGTGCATTGACAATCCAGCTGCAGAAAGACAAGAGAAAAAGCATGGGGGGTGGTGTGGGGAGGTCTGGAAAAGCCATATAACATTTCCACTTAGGTTCCAATTACCCTGTCTCGGGAACATGGCCACAATGGATGGTCAAATCTATGGAGGAGTTAAGGTTTTTAGAAAATAATTCATAGGTCAGAAGCTTCCTAGATTATAACTGAGACCATTAGAATCCAAGATTATTTATTACAGTGGCTGAGTTGAGATATAGGGTTATTCCTTTACTCATTTATTCACTCTTTCGTCCACTTATTCCTTGAACATTTATCAGGTACGTACATTATACTATGCGATTGGTCAATAAACCACATTTTCATGCAGAGATTAATAGGGTGGATAGGTTATAAACAGAAATGCCAGAAGAGGCACAGGCAAACTTTTATTCATTTTACATTTTGCATAATCCTTTAAGGAGAAAGCTTTAATTGCTCATTGGTGCTTAAATAAAATCCTTATGAATACAAAACAGACAGAATTAGGGAGAAGTTTTCAAGTAGGGAATTCATTAAAAAAACACTTGATAAACTAAAATCTGTGAAAGTATCTTTAATGAAATTCCATTGTTCCATCCTTCCAAATTGTTCTGCTTTTAGATGTCCCAGGCATAGTCATTCAAATTGCTGCACATCAGCCTCCCCTTTTATGCACTGAAAAACTCATGGGTTTTATTTGCTTTACTAATTGTCAAGTAAGATGTTAGGAAACATGTAATGATTTTTGCCATTCCCCTCTTGTGGTTTTAAAATACATTTTCAAATTGCAGTGTGTGATCAATACTGAATGGCTGCTCGAGAGAGATTTGCAGACTGAGACATTAACCAAGCAGAGGAAAATATATTTTTCCACATTTTTGACTGTTTGGAGTCAGGTGGGTGATAAAAACACTTTTCTAAGCATGAGCAGGACCTTATTTAAACACCATACCAATCACCCTAGCTTATTTTACATCGACATTGAAAAAATTTCTCTGCTTTCTTTACTTCCAAAGCCTTGGCTCAGTTGTGACACGGAAAGAAAGATTTAAAAGAAGTGTGAGTAATTAAAGCAATAAGCAATTAACTAATTGATCCTAAAAAACAGCTTACACAACACCAACAGTATATTTGCCACCACTCTGTGAGACGGCCTGATCTATGATCACAGACGTGTCTTCATTGTTCCTCTTTTGCAACAGCAACCAGACCAAAAATAAGTTAATTAAAATTAAAATTTGAAAAAATCTGCAAACAAATGTTCACTGGTATTTCAAACTCTTGGACCTTCTTGCAGTTACTATCTCTCACCTGTGTCTCTTTCCTTGTTCCAGTGACCTGGACATCTCTCCCCAGTCCTCCTATGTCAACTAACAGATGATCCATGGCTTGTGTGGGAAATCTTTCCTTCCTCCTCTTCTTTCAAAGAATCTATTTAGACACTTGTTCTAGGCTTTTGTAGCCTCTGGTTAGGCTCTGTCATAGATAGAACTGGTGTAATAATTTTCATGCCTAGTGAAAAATAAAAATGCAGGGCCTGTGCTGAAGAATGATTAAGAATTTAAAAATGGCCACATCGGAGCATGAGACCAAGCCTGGAGGCCATCTGAGCAGGGGCCTGTCGAATCCTAAGGATCGCCCAGCCATGAGGCTGGCTCTGTTCATAGCCTCACCATGGGATTGCTCTTGTCTTTCCCTGTAAAGATAAAGCTGCACAGAGCAGGCGCCTATATGATCTGGTCTCTCTTACCCTCAGCAACTAGTGCCTGCCTGACCTGGTAGCAATTCATCTTGGGATGTGCAAGGCATTATTTAACCTGGATTTTTCTGCTTCTATGATGACATCAGCTCCTTCCCTCTACCTCGCTATCCTGGAACCTCACTTGTCTTACTGAATATTCACTTTGTCTCAGGGCCTTCTCAGGTGCTTTCCTCTTCTCCAACAAAACCATTGAGTTCTACGAATCTTTTAGGTCTTGCCTCAAAACTTCTTTCCTCAGAGAGCCCTTCCCCAGCCACTGCTGATTCCAACAGCCCCCGATAGCCACTCCTCCATTGCCTTAGTTTATATTCCTGCCTGCCCTGATTACGATTTTAATTTATACATGTTGGATTGCCATGTCCTGTCTCCTGTCTCCAAAATGTAAGCTACATCAGGGCAAGAACTGGGTCTCTTGGTTTCCGCTCTCTCTGCAAGGAAAAATGAAACACAGGGCCTGCAACCTCTAAGCACTAGTCGAATAAATGAAAAAATAAGTGAATGGACCTTTAAAAACTGCTTTTGGTCTGATCTTAATTATCTGCCAAAAATTTGAGAATAAAAACTGCATCCATAACTGCAGTGCAAAGGCTAAATCCAGTTCACCTATTTTGGTAAATAAAGATTTACTAGAACACAACTGTGCCCATTCATTTCCATAATATCAGGATCTACTTTTGTGAAACAGGGGCAGGGCTGAGTAGTTCCCACAGAGAATCTATAGTCTGCAAAGCCCATTTACTCTCTGACCTTAAAAGAAAGAGTTTGTCAACCTCTGGCATAGAGCACATACCACTTGAGAACATAAGAAAAAATTACCTGTCCAAAGAGTTTAGAGCCCTCTCTATTAACAACACAAAGTGTAGACCAACAGCAAAAAAAAAAAAAAAAAAAAAGCAAAAACAAAACAAACAAACAAAAAAAACCTTAATTTTCTTTTCAAATAAAGAATTCTCACATTTATCTGCCTCATAGCAAAAACAGCTCCATGTCAGTCTGTTCAGTGACTATGATGAATCAACCTGGTGCTTAGCTCTTATTTAGGAATGGAAGAAGCAGGAGAGAGGACAGAGAACAGTAAGAATGAGAAGGCATAACAGAACAAGACAAGGTTCTATAAAGAGTAAGAAAGATGGAGACTGAAAACATGTTGAAAGTAGCATACCCACTACTGGGTATTTACCCCAAAGATACAGGTGCAGTGAAAAGAAGGACCATATGTATCTCGATGATCATAGCAGCAATGGCTACAATCGCCAAACTGTGGAAAGAGCCAAGATGCCCTTCAACAGACGAATGGATAAAGAAGATATGGTCCATATATACAATGGAATATTACGCCTCCATCAGAAAGGATGAATACCCAACTTTTCTACCAACATGGATGCGACTGTAGGATATTATGCTGAGTGAAATAAGTCAAGCAGAGAGAGTCATTAATCATATGGTTTCACTTATTTGTGGAGCATAAGGAATATGCCAGGAGAGGACATTGTGAGGAGGAAAAGAAGGGTGAATTGGGGGAAATTGGAAGGGGAGATGAACCATGATAGACTGAGGACTCTGAGCAACAAACTGAGGATTTTGGAGGGGAAGAGGGTTGAGGGATGGGTGAACCTGGTGGTGGATATTATGGAGGGCACGTATTGCATGGAGCACTGGGTATGATGCATAAACAATGAATCTTGGAACACTGAAAAAATAAAATAAAAAAAGTAATAAATTCTTTAAAAAAAAGCACTGAGAGGAAAATAGTTTGGTGATTCCTCAAAAAGTTGAACATGAAATTACCATGTAATCTAGTAATCCCGTTCCTCAGTGTACACCCAGAGAATTGAACACAGGGATTCAAACAGATAAGTGTACACTGATGTTCATAGCAAAATTCTTCACAGTAGCCCACAAGGATAAAAACCCAAGTGTTCTTCAACAGGTAAATGGACAAACAAAATGTATCGTATGCACACAAAAGAATATCTATTCAGCCATAAAAAGGAATAATATTCTGACACATGCTATAACATGAATGAACCTTGAAAATGTTATGCTGAGTGAAAATAAGCATTTAAAGAAAAGGACAAATATTGTATGATTCCACTTATAGGACCTGGTATAGTAAAATTCATAAAGACAGAAAGTAGAAGAGTGGTTACCGGGGACTAAGGAGGAGAAGGAAAGGGAATGATCACTTAACAAGCATGGAGCTGTTCCTTAGGATGGTGGGAAATTTCTGGAAATAGTTGGTGCTGATGATTACACAACATTGCAAATGTACTTAATGCCTCTGAGTTGTACACTTAAAGAGGTTAAAATGACACATTTTCCATCATGTAAATTTTACCATAATAAAACAGATTTTTAAAATGAAGAAGAAAAAGAACAGACACTGGCAACACTAGGACCAGGATCCTCTTTGTCCCTAAAACCATGCACAGTTACAGAAGAAAGGTCTCAGCCCAAAACTCCAACTTATGGAAAAGCAGAGATCACACTGACTATGGAAGCTACAACTGGTGAATGATCACATTGGACACTCAGCTGGGAAGACATCTGAATGAAATGTTGATGGAGCAGCTTAGTAAGACATGAAAGAAATGAAGACAGATCGCTAAGCAAAAGGACAGAACTTAAAGATTTGGAAAATGCTCAGCCTGTCCACGTTACAAAAAATGAGAATGTGTGTTTGGAAGACAACACTAAAGGTGTGGAAGAATCAACCATTTGTCAGAGAGATTCCTGTGGGTGTGAACCACAGAATTAATCAGCTACCCCAGCAGAAGACTCCCAATTTGAACTGAGGAGGAAGGTGATGGGACAATATGAAGGAAAGCTGCAAACGGGTGCTTTTTCAAGAAAAGGGAAGGAGGATCCTGAAGGCAATTCAGAGATCATCAAGGCCATGCTCTGGGTTTTAGTAGGTCAGATGGGCTCTCACAGAAGCTCAGGGGTTAGAGCCACTCAAAGCCATTGGAGTGCAATCTTGGCCTAATTGTGGAGGTGATATTGTCACACTAGTGAGTCTGGAAGGTAGAACACTAAGCCAAAGAGGATTGTTTTCAGTTTTAAAATCTCATGGAGTTTGCCGTAATGCATCTTGGACTCACTTGGGACCCATCACTCCTTTTTCCTTTCCTGTTTCCCCCTTTTGGAATGGGAATCTCTGTTCCATGCCTCTCTCATCATTGCGTTGGGAAGCATATCACTTTTATTTGATTTTTTCATGTGCTTACAGCTAGAGAGGAATTTTGTCTCTAGATGAATGCCACTTCCCATCTCTCTCCTATCTGAGCTAGGTATCTAGACAAGACTTTGGACTTTAGACTTCAGAGTCGATGCTAGAACAAGTTAAGATTTGGGAGCTCTTCAGAAAGGAATTTTTGTATCTTGAATGTGAGAAAGACAAGGATTTTGGGGGGGCAGAGGGATATAAACATTTGATCCACAGCAGTCCACCACACAGCAATGGATTGATTGTATCAAATCCTCCAACATTTTTGTATCCCCTCCAAAATTCATATGTTGAAGCCCTAATATGATGCTAATTGGAGGTGGAACATTTGGAAGGTAATTACAAGGAGGTGGAGCCTCCATGATGGTATTCTCATTCTTACAAGGAAAGGAAGACAGCCTTTTCTCTCTCTTTACAGTGTGAGAATATTATAAGTAGTTTATGTTATTTTATTATGGCAGCTCAAGTAGACAAAGACTAGAGTGGACTGAAGATGGTTGAAGATGAGAGCTATCATTAATAAAATGGGTGCAGATAGGCGCTGTGCTTTCTTTTGATCTTATAATTGTAAGTCCTTATTAACAGAATATAAAAGCATGTAAATTCTGTACACTTATTTTATATTCACAAGTTGCTATCAGTTTCCTCAATGTAAAAAAAAAGTTCATAGTTTATCTGAGTTTATTTCTAAAACCAGATGATTTATAATTAATCGGTATGTTGAATGGAGTGTTTTTCTCAGGAGCAAACAAACAACTTGAGACTAACCTGATGATGTGACTGAAAATTGACGTGGTTCCAGAATTAAAGCAATATAATATTTTGACGAAACTATTTACCTGTACAAAAACGCCGATGTTTCCTCCTGGTAGAAACTCCAGAGTTAAATTTCTCTCCTGAACTTTAATAAATTTCCCCTCAGAGCATAACCGGATGGCTGCTTGTAAGTTACAAGTCTACAGAAAAGGATTCAAATCTTTTTTTTTTTTTTTTTAAAGATTTTATTTATTTGACAGAGAGAAACACAGCGAGAGAGGGAACACAAGCAGAGGGAATGGTAGCGGGAGAAGCAGGCTTCCCGCAGAGCAGGGAGCCCAATGCGGGGCTCGATCCCAGGACTCTGGGATCATGACCTGAGCCGAAGGCAGGCGCTTAACGACTGAGCCACCCAGGTGCCCCAAGGATTCAAATCTTAAGAGTGATTTAAAACAATGCAAAATGGATAAATATTGGGGAGAGCAATGAATTAAGATCTCTATCTAGAAGCATAAAATGAGTCATTTGTTGAGGTCGTGTCATTGTAGTAAAGAAAAAGGATCATAATAGTAACAAAAATAAGGATTTCTACCCCTCAGTAATATGCCTACTATTTGCCAGGCCATGGCCTATTTGCTTTCCACATAGCCAAGCGCTCAAGGAGGAGGGCATAATGGAACTGAAAATCAGGAATAAAAACACTGTTTCCTTTTGAGTATTTTAAGCCATATTATTTGAGACTAACCCTGCCACCTTTAAATTGGTTTCATCCATCATTTAAGAGTCTACACTGATCTCTGGAAAAATATGTTTCCTCCATAAGGGATTGTTCATGCTCCAAGAACAATACAGCCATGTTTCATTACCAGGTGCACTGGCCATGGAAAATGTAGATCTCTGGTCCCATTTCCTAGCTAACTAGCATTCCATTGTTGCACAGTGACCACCATCCCTCAGCACTAGGGACCATCTCCCTGACGTGCTCAGAAAGGGGATTGTATGGTATCAGTAAGACACACTGGCCTGTGACAGTGCCACGTTCATGGTCTCCTTGTAGCATAAACAGTGTCAGAAGACCTGCGTCCTCCTTCCATCATTAAGCTGCATGCATGCAACTGATCGTTTATGAATTCTTTCCAGGCTCCAAGGGTGGAAGCATAAGATGCTGGTCTCAAAGTCCTTTGAAAGGTCATGTCCACCCTATCAGACATTTACATTCCAATAAATCTGATTTCTTCTTCCTCTGCTATCAAATACACAAAAGCTCTCAGATGAGAAGGTGATTCAGAATGCCAGATAAATAATGTTATTTGTCCCTCCATGTTTTTGCATGCTATCCAATTCTACCTTTGTTCAGAATATCTCTGTGCTTACTGCAAGCAATTCTCTTTTGGACCATTTTGCTTTTTACTGTAATAAATGACAAAGAAATTGAATTCATGGAGATATTGCTTGGAAAAATGATACTAGCAGATTGAATTTCAGGGCAATGCTATTATTTTTGAAAGCCACAATTCTCTGATCTACCAGGATTTACCTTTCTTTCCCTATCCAGGGAAGGATTACTGCTGACAAACTGTAACTCCTTTTCAAAACATTTACTTTTTCCTTTTAAGGTTTCCTTATGAAACCTTTGAAACTCACAAAGAAGCACTGTGAGGAAGGAGTAACAGCAGCTGCACCGGCTAAATGTAATTACACATTTAATTTGCATGGGACTTGGTTAGGTGGAAAAATATTTAAATAGATTCTTATCTTTGTTGGCTATTAGGATTTCTTTTTTTTTTCTTTCTTTTTTCTTCTTTTTTTTAGCCTCTCTTTCTTTCTTCTTCTTTTTTTTTTTTTTTTATTCTTGGAATGGCAAATAAAGTACAATGTCTTTAGGTTTACTTTTTAAGCCTTTGGAGTTTAGGATGTTGGTGGATAACTGTTTGCTAACCTTTTACTTTTGGTTACTGTTCATCTTTCCTGGTTTATCATTGAATCTCCAGCACCTGATCCCAAGTCTGAAACACGGGAGTTGCCTGCTCACCCGGTCTCCCCCAAAAAAGAAACAAACAGAAATTGCACTTAGTTCAAAATGGTAAGAGGAGTGTGGCATACAATACTGCCTTCTTAAGATTTACTTAATTATTTGAGAGAGAGAGTGTGGGGGGCGAGGAGAGTGGATAAATCCTCAAGCCGACTCCACACTGAACAGGGAGTCCAACACAGGGCTTGATCCCGTGACCCTGAGATGGTGACTTGAGTCAAAACCAAGAATTGGATGCTCAACTGACTGAGCCACACAGGCACCCTGGCACACATTGCATTCTTAATGGGCAGTGCCCTCCTACATACCTGAAATCCTGTTAACCATTGCACCCAAAGAGGGATTAGGTTCCATGTTTCTCACAATTAGCTGAAAGATGGGGCATGATGTCTGTGATTCACATGCCCCAAATTATTTAATAAATAGTACTTATAATGGTTGTAACAATATAACCATTAAAAGTAACAAGAACAAGCCAATAGCCCTCCCCCTGTTTGTCCTCTTATTGGGAGAATTGCAGTTTTAGAATGGGGAAAATTTGTATTCAGAGATGTGAAATCTTCTTTGGCATTTTTTTTCTCATATATTATAAGAATCCTATTTCCTCAGAAAAACCACATTGCATTTTTTTTTTCTTTAGTTTTTAACCACAGGAATAGACTTGAACTACATAGTTATAGATACTCAGCCACACAAGTGTTTTGATGGTAAAGCCTCTGGTGTAGCTGAGGCCATAAAAAACAAAAATAATGCAAATTTCAGAAATAAAATGAAGGGGAAAGTGAATTCTCTGAATCCAATGTTTTACTAGACCTCTGGTATTTGAATGAAGATTTTATCAACCTGAATGATTACTGTAATAATCATTACAAAGCTGAATAGTTTTCTATTCCCGATGGATATAAATGGCTGCTAACAACAATGTATTTTGTTCTCCAAAATATTAATTGATAACAGGAGTGGAATCATACACAGACATAGACCCTTAGCAATATAACATTTCATTGACATTGTATCTGGCACTGTAGGATGATATCTGTTGAATTTTCAAAGGGACCAGGAAGCTGGGTGGACAGTTGAAAAAGGCATTTGGATGGAATTGTGCAGTGGGGTGAGGGAGATGCCTCTAAAAGATTTAAGTAGTACCAGGCCTGATCCTCATCCTCACATTAACCAATTAATTCTACATGTATCTACTATGTAATAATCATGATTGTGCTAGCAAGCATTATGAAACACTGGCAAGTATCACACAGAGTCCTACGTGTTTGATATACATTATTCTTTTACACTTTATAATAACTTTGCAACATAAGTATAATTCTGAGGCAAAGAGGAAACCTATTGGGGAAATTAACAATTTTGCCCAAGTGTGCAGTCTAGAGTTTTGTTTAAGTTCAGACCCAAGCCTTTCTAGGTCTAAAGCTGGCTTCTTATCATGGTCTGTTCCGATGCTCCAAATTTTTCTTGAGGGCCCGCTATGCACCCAGCTCCTTTCTGGATTTGGGGGATGACATAGTGAATAGACTTAACTCCTACTCTTAGAAATTTGCCTGTTAGTTAATAAGTTACATTTTATTTATTTTTTTTAAAGATTTTATTTATTTGACAGTGAGAAACACAGCGAGAGAGGGAACACAAGCAGAGGGAATGGTAGCGGGAGAACCAGGCTTCCTGCCGAGCAAGGAGCCCGATGCGGGGCTCGATTCCAGGACTCTGGGATCATGACCTGAGCCGAAGGCAGGCGCTTAACGACTGAGCCACCCAGGTACCCCAATAAGTTACATTTTAAATGACCATATTAGCAATTAATTCATTACCATGATGGTCAATATTATGAAGGAAAAGTCCAGGATGATATTGTGGGCAGGGGAAGTGACTCAAAAGAGACAGAAAGAAATCCTAACATACATGCGAAGGAGTGAAGGAGTGGGAGTTGGGGAACTTTTTTTAAAAAACTTAAATTTCAAAATCATCAATTAAAAATATTCTTATCAGAACATCTGTTTAATTTTGTTGAGGCTGAGCTTTGTTGGTAATTGTCTTATAGAATATATAGCCGTATTTTTTAGAAACAAAATAATGTAAGAAATGTTACCTATAATATATTATTATCACCTTTAATATTTCCTGTGCCAATTGAGAAGAAAGGAAGAGAAGCCATACTTTGGTCAATGTTGTATTTGATTTAAGAACCTGTTTGGGACTTCTTGCCTTTGGTTGCTGACTGCTTCAGATTTAGCAGGTTTTTTTTTTGTTTTTTTTTTTTTCAGATTTAGCAGTTTAAGTGAGTAAAATCAGAATATGGTTAGCCAGGAGGTTTTTGCTTTGAAGATTTGCTTTTCCCCTTTTGATTTTTTTCTTTGATCCAGTGCAAAAACTGCATCTACAAGGTAATTGCAACAGGAATTCTTTGGAGCAATGTTTGTCACCATTCAAAACTCGGGTTAAAGTAAAGCCTAACAAAATTATGAAATACGACAAGCCTTTCCTTCACCTAGAGAAGTAATATTTCTGGCTGCCAATGATATGGCAGGTGCTACATGATTTTTAAAGGTTTTCTCATTTTACTGTCACATCAACCTGATGAACAGGAAATCAGTGCCATTACTGTTGTTGGTAAGATTAGACTCCTGTGACAGATGGTAATGTTGAGGTTCAGACAAATTAAGTGAATTTCCCGAAGTCAAAGGCTAGTGAAGTGCTCAGTTTTCAGGTCTAGGGTCATTGGGCTACAAAGCTGTACTCCTTCCAGCCTAGCTGAGATGTTATTCTGTATTTGATGTCATTTTGTTTCAGCCCAGTTAGAATAAGAGCAGTATGTCATCAGGATATATCAAGCATAGAGTGAAATAAGTCAAGCAGAGAAAATCAATTATCATGGTTTCACTTACTTGCGGAGCATAAGGAATAACATGGAGGACATTAGGAGAAGGAAAGAAAGGGTGAATTGGGGGAAATTGGAGAGGGAGACAAACCATGAGAGACTGTGGACTCTGAGAAACAAACAGGGTTTTGGAGGGGAGGATGGTGGGGGGGTTGGGTGAGCCTGGTGGTAGGTATTAAGGAGTATACGTATGGCATGGAGCACTGGGTGCAGTGCATAAACAATGAGTCTTGGAACACTGAAAAAATAAAATTAAATTAAAAAAAAAGAAGAGGATATAGTAAGCATATAGAGCGCACAATGTACAGGCAGAGCTAAAAACTTACAGAAGGAAGAAAATGCTGGAGATTCAGTAAGGATAACCTAACTGCCCGAATGCCAGAGTCATCAGGTTGCTGGTAAAGACTGACCTATATGCAATGCGTCCTGAAACATGATACTCTTCTATTCCCTTAAATAAGCCAAACCCTATTAAATTTCTCACTGTTTCCTTTGTCCTTAGCAGAGGACAAGCATGCATACTTAAAATAAGCAAAAATGAATTTCAATAAATTAGGTGGAAATCTTTTCGGTGAAGGTGAATGAGCAAGTCTTACCCTTAGAGGGTCTTTTGTCCTTAATAAATATGAGTGATCTGATTAGATAGCTGTGACCTCGGCCATTAGAAAATCCATTTGTATGCTATTATGTATATTCACACATGGTTAATTTCCTTGGAATTTCTTATTTACTTAGTTTGGAATGAGAAACTTAAATGTACATATAAAATAGATGTTTAAAAATAAATATCATGCTGTGGTCTTGAGGATTGTCAGAAATGGACCATATATCCATGTAAATGATAACTTTGACTTTTATTGGCTCTAGCTGAGCTATCCCTTAGAGGTATAACAAAATAAATGAATTACTTATTGTCATATTGCCCAGAAGAAAATGAAATGAGAAAATGCCCATGTTGCCTTAAGCCAAACATATGGAGTCTAGGAAAAAAATAAAAAGCCCTGCTACCATAAAATATGATGTTTGGTGGCTCCTTTTTCCAAAGCCCATTAAGTTAAGCTGTTAAAAAAAATGGGTTGAGAAAGACAGCAAGGGAAATTCTGTTTTTATTTTAAGTGCACAAAGTGGTGCTTGTTTGATTATATAAATCCTTCTTTAATTGTTAAATTTTTATTTATTTTTATTTTTATGAACATACAATGTTTATATTAATATAATAATTTGTTTCATGGGTATAAGTCTGTGATTCATCAGTCTTACACAATTCACAGCACTTACCATAGCATATACCAGATTAGGAACTGGAAACAATTTCACTAAGAGATGCTTGATAGGGTGATATGAACTCTTTAGGAGAATTTATTTTATCTCCATTATCTTTCCCTTATCCCACCTTGACTTTGGGTCACCTCTGTAGTTCCCCAGAATAAGAAGATTTTAGGGAACCTCATCTATAATGTAATCACTCAATGGCCATAGCAGGAACCTTTGCTGGAAATAGTTGTAGGTATTTGCTAGGTATTTTAATGCAAGCAATTGGGCGAAGCAAACTATATGTTTCTCTCATAAAATCATTGATTCATTATGACCATTTGGTTATAATCTCTAGTATAATAAAAGCTTGGAACAAAAAATTCTCAGAAGAGTAGAGATGAGCAGAGAGAAAGGAAAGAGAGGATAAAATTTTTAGAAAGATTATTGAAGATACATACTTGGAAAAGTGGGCTCATGAGCAGGAAGGCAAATAGGAGTAGACAGTTACTCATCTGGAAATAAGAGTTAGGCTATTTGAGTTTGAAGACACAAATAGACAGAAGACATCACTTAATTATCTAAATGAGAGAAAGTCTGTATTTCAAAGCCTGTATTGAAAGACGTACTCTTCTTTGAACAAGCAGCAGTGTAGTAAAAGGGTAAGGAGTGAGGGGAATAGTAAGTGATGAAGAGCTTGTGTTCAGCCAATGGAAATTATTCTTTCTGATGATGCTTCTCATAGCTGTCTGCTGGCATTGCAGATGGCTGGTGTGGACCCATTTGCCATTGGAGAAATGGTTAGAAAGGGGATGAAACTCCTTTCAAATAAAAGAAAAAAAAATGAACTGAAAGTGCTTTGTCCCTAAAGATTAGTTGAAAATATCCACAAGGATGATAATGGTAATGATTAGCTATATTTTGCTCAGAGATTTGGACGCAGCCGAGCATGTATTTCTAACCCCATTTCACAGATGAGTAAATAGAGGCAGGCAGAAGCCTGTAGCTAAGAATTGGGGCAGAAAAGCAGAGGATGAAAAGCTCTTTGGAAAGTGCCAGGTAAATGTCCAAGAGAAAAGGTAGATGTTCCCTGGAGCCCTGAAATCCATATGACTCATTGAGTAAAATATAAACTTCCCTGATACGAAACTCTTAGCCATAGGAAGATGAAGTTTTCTCCCACATATGAGCACAATTTGAATTTTAGAGTAAAGCAAACATTTTAAAATTCCAAACCAAGAGTTATGTGTATTCTGTCTTACACAATATTTATATTTCTAGAAATTATACTAAAGGAAAACAACTTTTTGCAACTCTAGGCAATTTTGTGAATTATAAACTTGGACTTTTCTGCTTGGATGTGCTTACCTAGTACCACCTGGTGGCAGCTAAAATTATTTCAGGAAAGAAGATTCTAAACATCCCCAATTGCTCAAAGTCCAGCTTCAGTCTCTGGAGGGAGATGTTAAGCACCAAAAATATTGTTTTGGGACCACAGGTGCTAGGTGGTCTGAACTCTGCAGAAAACTAGCACTGAAATCCCTTGTCATGTTGTCAATGCCAAAATTCACCCCACTGTTTATTAGGAACTCATTTTCAGGTAACTTTTCCTTAGCCATGATTGATGGGTATTTATTTCTTTGTTCTCCTTCTCTCTGATTCCAACGTTGATGCATAAGGCACCTTAATAGCAGTAGGGTGCCAAGTAAATGATCACACCAGAGAGCAAACCTAAGTGGAACATACAAAGGTGTCAAACCTATCACCTTGTCCTCATTAATATCAGGTTACAGCTAATTGTGCTAACAACTCTCTTCAGTCTCCCCCCCTTCATTATGTAATAATGACTTTCTTTTCATCACTGGCTCCAATTGCTTTTTTTAGATCTAGTCCCTTGAAAATTTCTTATCTTCCTCTAGGCACTCTGCTATAAAACGTTTATTCAACCAATAGTGATTGAGTGTCCATTATTGCCAAATGCAATGTTAGATACTAGGCATTTAACATCAAACTAAAGGATTCAATTCCCATTTTTACAGTTCTAATGGAAGAAACTACTACTTTTGCTGCTGCTACTGTAACTGGTACTGCTTTTACCAGTACTACTATTATAAGTACTACTGTTGCTACTACTATTAGCCCTACTGCTACTATTTCTACTCGTATTGCTGTTGCTGCTACTACTAGTACTTCTGCTGCTACTAATACTCGTACTAATATTACTGCTACTGTTTCTACTAGTACTACTGCTGCTACTACTAGTAGTGCTGCTGTTGCTACTAGTACACTAATAGTGTTTATAGTTGTTCTACTGTTGCTACTAATACTGCGGATGCTAGTATTAGTTGCTATTGATACTGCTTCTACTAGTATTCCTGATACAACTAGTAGTGTTGTTGCTACTAATACTAGTACTATTGTTAGTGTTTCTTCTAGTACTGCTGCTACTACTACTACCGTTGCTACTAGTAGTAGTAGTACTTCTACTGTTTTACTAGTACTACTGCTGCTGCTACCACTAGTGGTGGCAGTACTACTACTACTACTTTTACTACTTTTATTTAACTTATTTAATGCTACCATGTGCCAGGCTCTGTCCTAAGTGATCTATTTTGACTGGTTCATTTAATTCACACAAAAACCTTATGGAGGTAGGTACTATTTGCATCCCAATTTTATTAATGAAGAAATTGAAGCACAGGGAAATTAAGTGACTTGCTCATGGTCACCCACACAATAAGTGGTAGAGATGGGATTCAAACCAATTCCAGAGTCTCTTCTTAACCTCTGCCTCTCAATGAACAAAAGAAATAATAATAGAAACATTAATAAACAGATTTATAATAATTTATAATTGCAAATAATTGCTTTATAATTTTTAATTAATTGTAAAATAATTTACAATAGCAAAATGAGTTATAACGAAAATCTAACGGAACCATGAGGATAGAGAGTGATGGTCTGGGAGGAGAGAAGTGAGAATAGAGGGGCTCCTCTAGACTCAGTGGCCCCAGACCTCTCTGAATAATAAGAGACAATTCTTTGAGTAAAGACTGAGGGGGAGGAGCCTCCCAGGAAAAGGGAATAGAAACTGCAAAGGCAGAAAGAATGTTTGAGAAGATTCAGGTTGCAGAAAGATGGTTTCTGCAGTTGGAGTGCAGTGAATAAGGATGTGGAGGAGATGAAGTTGAAAGGGTATCGAGGGCCTGTTCCTGCAGAGCTTTAACTGTGAAGGTAAAGAGTAAGAAAATGTGTGGTCTGCTACCACAGACTCTGCCAGGTCCTCTGAGAGGTTTGTTCTAATAGCAGGGAGACATCACTGGGTAGCCTTGAGCGAGGAAATGGTATGATTCCTTTCATCATCCTGATGGCTTCTGCTGAAAGGTTTTTCCTCTATTCACAGACTCTACAGTATTTTTCAAAACATTTTACCATGCACATAGGAAACCTGTATCTAATATCACAAATGTCCTTACCGAATCTCTCATTGCAAGGCCAACACCCTTCTTTCTGTTGACTGCTCTTTTCCAGACATTCTTCTTTCTAATTGGTCTGAATGTCCACTGACAGCATCCAATATCAGTGAAGGTATAGCCATAATTATATCTCCGCTGACTGAGGGCTACAGTAGAAACATTCCAACCGTGCTGGAAGCAAATGAAATCATGTTTTATTGCTAGAAACCGGAGACTGTTTGGCATTTAGTAAAGCAAATGTTTGACCAAAGGGCACTATTGTACTAGTGTTCATCATGAATCTCTCCTATGTTTGTTTTATTAAGTTCCAAGATTTTACTCTCTGATGAATAATGTTCCCGCGGTGAATATTAAAGACCCAAAGGAAAGAATTACAGCAAATGCAGTAATGGTATGTAACGAATGCAGTGAGGTCAGAAGAAAAGCTGTCTAGTTGTCGAAAAAGGGGGCAGGGCATGTGCTTCTTCACATATATGGTGTCTCAACTTCCTCAACATTTCACATGTACCTACCAGATAAGCTTGACTTGGGCTTACTTAGTAAGTTGGAAAATCCTTAAATAGGTTTTTATATTTTTATAGCTTTTTATTACCACAAAATCAAGCATAATACAATACCATGTAACTTATAAGGTGCATATGGTTCATTGGATGGATGGGTGAGTAGATGGATAAATGAAAAGATGAATGAATGAGGGGATGAGTAAATGGATGCATGGATGAATACATAAATGAGAATTTAAAGGTCTAAACAGAGTGCAGTCCTGATAATGCTTCTTCCCTGTGAGGGAACACTGGCGATGATCAAACTAGATGAGGTAACATGTGGTCAGGAACTGAAATAGCACTAATAATCAGTCTTAAGAGCAACTTCAAATCTCATGTCTAGAGAATATGCTGAGTTTTCGCTGTCCTGTTTCTAAGCGAGGAGCCAGGCAAGTCAGGGGCATTTAATCAAATGAGATTAGTTCAGTACAAACCTTGTCAGCCTATCCTGACCCCCTCTTAGACTGCTTAACTCCATAGGTTTCAGATTCACTGCCTTCGGGAATGTATTCCTCACTTCCAGGTAGGTTAAATACCCATCCTACTTGCCCCTGTTGCACTAGAAGATACTGTAAAATTGCCATATAAATATCATGTTGTTTCAAGTTGTATCGTCAGTGTTTGAAACCTAGTATATGCTAAAATTACCAGGGATAATGTCTCTTTGTAGGTGAAGTCACTCTCTGCCAGGGAATCCAAACTTAAAACAGAGCCTTCTCCCCCAGTATAAGCTTTTATTATTATTATTATTATTTATTATTATTATTATTTTTAAAGATTTTATTTATTTGACAGAGAGAAACACAGTGAGAGAGGGAACACAAGCAGAGGGAATGGTCGTGGGAGAAGCAGGCTTCCCGCCAAGCAGGGAGCCCGATGCAGGGCTCGATCCCAGGACCCTGGGATCATGATTGATCTGATCCTGAGCCGAAGGCAGACGCTTAATGACTGAGCAACCCAGGCACCCCTAAGCTTTTAAATATATTCTTATAATCAGGAGATTAGGATGTTGCTATATAATCACTTAATGGTTCACTACATAAAGATACTACAAATAAGTAGGTAAATAAATACATATGGATAGATAGATAATAGATAGACGATAGAGAGATATGGATAGATGATGATTATAGATAGGTGATAGGTAGATAGATATTTGCATCTTTAATTGATAGGGAGTCTCTATGAAGATCTAATATAATCATTCTTTTGTATATTTGCCTAGATGTATTCAGGATGCAAGGGGTATAGTAGAGCATTTAGAAAACAGAAGCCGTGGCCATGTGCCAACATTATCTTTTTCTCTCTTTATTGAATTTAAACCAGAAAAGTAGTAAAAACAAAAAAAACAAAAAAAAAACTTGCCATTTGAAGATATCTGTAAAAATAGTGGCTATGATATACATTCAAACATTATTAATTTTTATTCATGTTATAAATGTTATATAAAATTTTTGTGTTCTTCTGTTCTCTTTGAAGTGACACATTAATTTTTTCTCTTATCCATTTACATAAAGTACAGTCTATGTCAGCTACCTCCAATTTCTTGCTCATTTATTCTTAAATCATATATATGTGTTTTTTTGTCTTACTGGATTTTTATTTTGTTTATAAGATTTCACTAATATATATATATATATATAACTTTTTCATCAGAAAAAACATATTTTAATATATCTAATATAGTGCTCTAAGCATAGAGACATTTATACTATTTGTTAATCAAATTTGAATCAATGTTTTTCTTATCTGTCAGCAATGAGAATAAAAAAGTATTATTGGGATTCTAGTTTTATAAACTCTGGAACCGGAAGTCTGATTCATGTAATTAATCTGGAATAGCATTTCAGCTATTTGTCCATGGATTTTGGAAGGATGTAGAAGTCAGATTTATGAGAGTTTGGGTAATTGTGCTCTTAGGCATTTATTTAAAATGGTATCATCATAAACATTTCAGTATATTTATGTTCTCTATGAACTTGGGTCTTGAGTAATTAGATGCAATGGAAAGAGTACTTGGTTTCTTAGCAGACTGTTATAAGTCTCTGATGGGAAAAAAATAGTATTTATTGTCTGAACAGCCTCCTCAGACACTGCTATCATCATAACCTCAGTAACCTACTCTGTACTTTGTTTAGTGCGTGATCCTTAATGGGGGCTCCATGAACTGTCATGAGGTTGAAGAGTCAATGAGCCGAAAGAAGGAGAGGGAGATAATGCAGACTGTACTTGAAGGAGATGGATAGCTGAAAGAAAAAAAATAAATGAAGTGTCATTTGAAAGAGGACACAAGGACAAAAAAGCATTTATAAAGACCATTGCTTTTTCACCTGTTATAAAAGCAACATAAGTTTATTATAAGAAATTTAGAAAATTTAGAGGCATGCAAAGAAAACTAAAATCCCTTCTAATCTCATAAGCTAGAAATAACACTTTTTTCACTATATACACCCATATGGACACACTCTTACACACTCATTTATATGATTCTTAAAACAAGTTAAAGATATTTTATTCATGATTAAAAATCTTCCCAGGTAATTTGTCATTTTTCCAAAACATTTTATCCCATCAATCTATCCTTTCTTCCTTTCTACTCTTTTACTTCTACTTGAGTAACTACGAAGGACACATGATTACTATGCCTGGAAATGAACCTAGACCTATGAATCTACCTGCCTTCATATGGACTCCAGTAGCAATAATGGAACTGACACTAGGTGATACCAGGCGATAGGTGGAAACACCATCCTCAAATCTGAAAAACACTGATCTGGACAAGAAGTGCAAGAGAGGCAATAAAATCTTTATTCCTATCAATATTTATGTTTTTCAACTAGAGAAACAGGTGAAAGAACTTGTATTGACTTTTGAGCACATCTTCTAACTTCTAATTGCATATATAATCAAAATTAAGGCTTGGAGCTGTGTTATGCCCTTTGGAGCCCCCAGACTAAGCACTTTCATTAAGAGGCAGGACCTTATTTCTAAGGCAGATAATTAAAACTTGTTGTAATAAAGATGAAAATGATAGTGTTTTATGCTAAAGCCATGGGGATTTGTAGCCGAAGTAGGTTGAGGCTTTAATAGTGAAAAGATGTTTTTGATAAACCTGCCTGGGGCATGCTAATAGATGGGTCTTTCTGAATTTAATTTGGAGAAGCATAATAGCTTGTGAAATGTGGGGGAAATTATTGGAAACTTTTTTTTTAAAGTTTGCCTTTTAAGACGTGCTATAATTTTCCTGCAGGAAGTAGGTTTTAAATACTCATTCAGGCATTTAATAGCTGTGTTATAACTCGTGATATGTGCAAGTTGCATGCAGGGTGGAAGATCAGAGAGCTGAGATATAAAGATGAACATAAGCTTTCCTGCCCATGGAAATCTCATAATCACCTGTTCCCATAATGCGTGGTCTGATAAGACATCATGCACATAGTTAATACTTAAAGCATTCTTATTGAACTAGAACTCTAAAGAACCTAACCAGCAGTTCTGTGTTTTAAAATTTGAAATTCTAAGAATGTTGAGAAAAGTCAAATATCTTCCACTAGATTGTATTGTCCATCAGGTCAAGGACACATTATTTTTTACTCTACACTGAAACCCCTATGCAATGGCTGCTTACAGTAGACATTCAATAATTTTAATAACTAAGCCAATTGCACCAGTCAAACTGGCACAAAGACCTAGAATTCCCATTGCTGAAGTGATTTTTTTTTTTAAGGATTTGGAAATTATCTCCAAAGCAGAGACTGCTAAAATGATGTATTACCTGAGGGGTGTTTAATCACTGGATGCCTTTTTTTTTTTTTTTTTAGATTTTATTCATTTACTTGCAAGAAAGAGAGAGAGAGAGAGCAAGAGACAGAGCACCGGCAGGAGGAGAAGGAGGAAGCGGGCTCCCCGCTGAGCAGGGAGCCTGATGTGGGGCTCAATCCCAGAACCCTAGGATCATGACCTGAGCCAAAGACAGACACTTAACTGATTGAGCCACCCAGACACCCCACTGGATGCCTTTTTATCAGCAACAGTATTGGATTAATATATGAGATATCTTAAACTTTGAAAGCAGAACCTGGAGGACAGAAAAAAGTGCTAGGTGTGCTTTGATATCTTGGGGGGGGGCTCGAGGTTTGGAAAGAGCCTCAAAATATTAGAACTAAAAAAGCCCATAGATCTCTAGACAGGTCTCCTGAGGCAACGAAAATAAAAGCAAAAATAAACTATAGGGACTACACTAAAATAAAAAGCTTTTGAACAGCAAAGGGAACCATCAACAAAACAAAAAGGCAACCTGTTGAAAGGGAAATGATATATGCAAATGATATATATGGGAGTATTACCCGATGTATAACCCCCAATATAAGGGAGTAATATCCAAAATATAAAGAATTTATACACCTTACCACCAGACAATTCACAAATAATCCAATTAGAGAATGGGCAGAGGACCTGAATAGACATTTTTCCAAAGAAAATATACAAATGGCCACAGACACATGAAAAGATTTTCAACATCACTAATCCTAATGGAAATACATACAAAAACCACAGTGAGATAGCCACCGTATACCTGTCAGAATGTCCAGAAACAAAAAGACAAAAAATAACAAATACTGGTAAGGATATGGAGAAAAGGAACCCTCACACGGTGTTAGATGGGAATGTAAATTGGTACACCCACTGTAGAAAATGGTATGGAGGTTTCTGAAAAAATTAGAAATACCATGTGATTCAGTGATTCCAAAGAAAACTAACACACTAATTTGAAAGGATATATGCACCTCTACATATATTGCAGCTTCATTTACAATAACCAAGATAGGTAGCAATCCAGGTGTCCATCAATACATGAATCTATACAATGGAATTATTGCTCAGCCAAACAAGATGATATCTTGACATCATCTTGACAACATGGATGGATCTAGAGGGTATTATGCTAAGTGAAATAGGTCAGACAGAGAAAGACAAATACCATATCATGATATGATATGATACCATATCATATAGGAAAATTCCACATATTTCACCTATATGTGGAATCTAAAAAACAGAATGAACAAATTGCAAATAATACCACAATAAATATAAGGGTGCATATATCTTTTCAAAATAGTTTTTATTTGATTTTTAAAATTTTCTTTGGGTATATACTCAGTAGTGGAATTACTGGATCACATGGTATTTTATATTTTTTAAAAATATATATATTTGTAGATATATACACATATATATCTATAGATATATGTATATACACACACACATATATATATAGTTATAATTTTTTTGAGGAACCTCCATACTGATTTCTCTAATGGCTGCACCAATTTACATTTAAGGCAGGGGGAATTTTAAACATCGGGATGAGTGAATGGGAAAGCATTAGAGAACATTAGGGAGTGGCTAGTCAACGTTACTAGGTCACCTGCGTTTGCTAATTGTTGCTTATGAAAGTTAGGCTCCTACTCTCCCATAGAGACTTTGAAACAGGCACCTTTCTTTATTGGTGATTGCATTTCAAAGGGAATATAGTCAGGTCCTTGAAAAAGACATTTCTGGGTATAGGATATTTACATCTCAAAGGATCAGAGAAAGAATTTATAATCCCAACTTTTCTAAAGGAAATACTCTAAGAAAAGGGAGGTCAGGAGCCTATATTCAGGAAGAAACTTGTCTGAAGTTTAGTTGAGGTGAGGGGACATTCACTGCTCTCATCTGTAAAGAGGAGGTAAGAAAATCATATCTTAAGAAAGTTTTTGAAAACTATGTGCGTTAATATTATGAATGCACTTTTACATGTAAAACTTAATATCATACAATTATCAAATACCAGATTGCTTATGAGAGCTCATCAGATGAGATCAAATTTGGTTAAATATGTAAATGATATAAAGGATAAAACTAATAATTTCTCATATATAACAAATTCTTAATGCATGTCCAGTAGCTAACAAATTGTCTAATCCCCTAAAATGTATCATTATTTTCATCTTGCAGAAAAAAAAACTAAGTCTCAGAAAATTTAAGTCCTTTGTTCAAGGTCAAACACCAGTAAGGATCAAGCTGTGATTCAACCAAAGAACTGTCTAACCACTAAGCCCTTGTTTTTTTTTTTCCCCCTCAAATACCAAACTTCTCCTCAGAAACTTTATCAGGCCTAAGGCCAGAGAGGACAAACCTATATAGTCATCCTGTCCAGAAAACTGAGAGGTCAACCTTACTGTGATTTTGTTCCCAAGTTTTGTTGACTGTGGATGTTAAAATGAGAGGCAAAAATTGAGTGGACCTATTGACTGGACAATAGACCCATTCAACTAACTGCCATCCAGGAGCTACAAGGGTGCAATTTGACATTTTCTGGGACAGACCATGTGAGCACTTATGGACATTAGTGCCCCATTAGGAAGAAGGCAGGTGACCTTTTCTTTCCTTGCGTTCTATACTTGGCATTAGCAAGAAAGGAGTGGGGTGGGCAGAGATAAGAAAAGCTCTCTGTCATGAGCAAGAGCCTTTTACCTCTTGGGCACTGCTGGGCAAGAAGTATTTTATGAGAAGCCACATACAAAATAAAAGCTTTTCTTTTTTCTTGTTTAGACTGTAGCATGTGACTTTCTCTCCCACTCTGCTTACCAAGTCAAAGAAAGTCTATTCAATAATTCTGCTGGAGATGTGATTTAGGACTGAACTCACCTAGCTGAGGTCAGGAGCTCTTTGCAGAGAGTATTGGACCTATTGTCACAGACTCGGGTTTTAAGCTACTTTCACCAAGAGGTTATGACCAGAGAAAAAGCACTATTTTTTTCTCTGAGTCTCAGTTTTCCCCTCCATGGAAGAATATAAACTACATCTACATCATTTCTGAGGTTAGTTTCTTACAGTCTTTAATTAGGATTCTAGGGAGCTGTCCAAATAATGTGTCTTCCCAGGGGCCTTTTGGAATTACCCTAGCCAGAAAAAAGCCTTCCTTCCCTGAACTCCCATCCTGCTGACTCCTCGGCCCTCTCTCAGATATACTGCCCTGTTGTCTGTGTGGCCGGCAGCCTTGTGCGGTGGACTAATACCCAGAGACAGGCAGATCTGAGCCTATACGCTCACCCTGCTGCCTACTACTTGCATGATGTGACATAAATGATCTCACCCCTGAGCCTTGGTCTCCTCATCTGTAAAATGGAGCTATAGTGGACATTTTCCAAGTTTTTGGTTTTTTTTCCCTGCCTAACCCTTTAAACAATGCCTTTCCTATCCTTGGGGAATTCCCCACCAAGGAGTCTTTCTCTCCAAATTCAAAGTACACACTCAATTTCCCAGCTAAGGCTCAGTTATCTGACAAAAACCTCCATCAATCAGATATGCCATATCTAGACTTTGATTTGAATGTAAGAAAACAGATGCTACTAAGAATCCATTTTCTGACAAGAGTCAGAAAATAGTCACTCAGGTGCCAAGGAGAGAAAGGTTGGGGATTTGGATGTTCATGTTAGCCATGCAGGCTATAGCACTCCTCCTAGTCTGGGGGTTGTGATTGGCATTGGACCTGACCAAGAATAATCCAAGAGTGATATGGCTGCTCTCTCAGAAATACTCAGAGCTACTGAATAGGCTTTAATGAATCCCACTGTTCCTCAAACTCACTATAGAAGGTCTCTGTTTACAACTGGAATTTCTGATTGTTGCACGTGGGTGAATACACCTATGGTGTCAAGTTGGTTTGAGGGTTAAATCAAGTCAGTAATGTGCCGAACTTAATACCTGGAACAGAGTGTTTGTTATAAATAGTATTGTGTTTTACTATCTTTGCATATTCAACCTTCTCAAGTAAATGAAAAGCTCCTTGTAGACCAATATCCATGCCATATTAAGGGACCATGCTGAGTCCTCAGAGAGCATCAAAGAATCATTCATGGGGCGCCTGGGTGGCTCAGTCATTAAGCGTCTGCCTTCAGCTCAGGTCATGATCCCAGGGTCCTGGAATCGAGCCCCACATCGGGCTCTCTGCGCAGCAGGGAGCCTGCTTCTCCCCGCTACCATCCCCTCTGCTGGTGTTCCCTCTCTCGCTGTGTTTCTCTCTGTCAAATAAATAAAAATCTTAAAAAAAAAAAAAAAAAGAATCATTCATAATTCTCTTTCCCTTTAGGACATTACATCTCAGTAAGAGAGGGAGTAAAGCATGAGCTCATGTGTTAGATTGTCCATATTCCCATTCCATATTTTTCAGCCCTTAGCTCTCCCACAAAGTTTGCAATATAAGGCAATCCTATATTGTGTTATATTCTTGGCAAAATAATATATCAGTTCCTATCTTATACAGTTTTTGTAAATATTAAATGAGTTTGTGCTATTAGAACTTTCAGAATAAACCTTGGTACATAGTAAGTGCCCACTAGACATTGACTCTTAGAAAGAGAGATCGCAATGTTAAGTTACATTGGTTAAGTGACCAGAGTTTCCAGAGCTCAAGTTCCCAATTGCGCAAAGCACTGAAAAAAGCAATTGTAGAGACACCGGCCAGCTGCCAGTGTCTCTGAAACTTCTGAGAACTACCACTAATTGTGCATGTACTGACAGTGAAGTTCTCCAAGCCCTTTGCACATGCATTATCACATTTACTGTTCCCCAAAAACATGGAGCTAACAATGACTGTTTCTATTCCACAAATAAGCAATTGATTGGTGACTTGATCAGGAGCCCCAAGCTAGAAAGAAAGGCCAAGACTAGAATCCAAACTTTTTGACCCTAAATCCATGTGCTTAATCCCTACACTATGATTTTTTTGAATCCTGGATTCTCCTGACCAAGCAATTCTGAATGAAGTTTCACCCATCAACTCTTCTAAAAACACATTTTGCATTTCTGCTGTATATGGAAACATGTTAATGCCTATTATTTTAGAAAGTGTGATGGTTTGGAAATGTCCACTGAGAGGTGGTTCATCCTTGGGCATATCTATCCAAGAGTGGCACAGATATAATATGCTATCTGTCTCTGACAAAGAAGAGATCTTCTTTCAGCATAGGGCATTATTTTATTTTATTTTATTTTATTTTATTTTATTTTATTTTATTTTATTATTTTATTTTATTTTATTTTATTATTTTATTTTATTAAGAGGGGACGGGCAGAGGGGAGGGGGAGAAAGAATCTTAAGCAGTCTCCTCACCCAGCACAGGGCCCAGCACAGGGATCAATCTCATGTCCCTAAGATCATGACCTGAGCTACAATCAAGAGTCAATGCTCAACTGATTGAGCCACCCAGGTGGCCCTAGGACACTATTTTAATTGCAGAGTCTGCTTTTATTGAGTCTACATAGGTCACCATTTTTCTAGGAGCTTATTAACAGTTGTATTAAAAAAACATTATTGACAATTTCCTACAATATAGGACTCATTTTCTCTACCCCAGTGGTTTAGCTAAAACTCACTTCGTCATGGATGCAGTTGGATTTGGCCATTTAACCACCTAAAAGCATATTAGAAGCTTGTAAAAAGAATCAATAGAGAAAATGGAGGCATTTATGTAGATTTATTTGTAATTCAAACCTGAACCAGTCGAATCCTTAGTTTTGAGGGCAATTGAGTTGAAAAATATTACCACTCTCAGAATACAAGTTAAAGCTAAAGTAAGCAAAATTGTTGGCATATAAACGTTCCTACCTCACAACCTATTTTCCACTTAAAAATTAAATGTACTCTGATTAAATACAGCAGGCTGAGATATAAGAAACATCTGACACAGGGAATGAAAGAAGAATTAGAACACAAATCAAACTTCCGTATCTGCAAAAAGGGAGATTTACTTTTTATCTGCGAAAAATGTGTTTCAGCTGATATATATAAGCAATAGATGTGTTATCATAAGTATTATAAGTCTATTTTTAAATTAGTTTTTGGAGTTTTATTTTCCACATGTCAAATAAAATCCCAGCAATTCACTTTAAAACTCAGTTGGTTGCAATATATACCAAGTAATCATAATGCAATTAAATTCAGGTTTCACTGGACACTCAAATAATGTTTATTATAATATTGCTTGTTATGACCTCTATTCTTTAAAAGAATGATATTCTCTTTCCCATCTTTCACTCTGACTCAATTTCTAGGGATTAATGCTTTAAAACTAAAATATGGAAATTTCATATTTGGGCAAACTTATTTTTTTTGTTTTTTGACCATCTCAAATATCACTTTTTCCTGTTTATCTAAACTTTCCAGAGAGCTCTGGGGGCTTCCACTAGTGGCTGACCACAAAGGACAAAATTTCTTCAAAGATAGTATCTCATAGTTATATTTATAAAAAAAAAAAACTCCCTTTCATCCTGTGAAAAAAATAGCTTGATAAAATTGGCAATGAAGAAAGATCTCCTATATTTCACCTATGATTTTAAGTATCATTCAACACAGAACTCCATGAATGGGGAGTCCATTATCTGGTTGAGACATCATGGCAGTATTCAAACATAAACCTCAGTGGTAAAGCTTTACTAAATATAATTTGATATCTCCCTAAATGTGCTTTAATCTCAAGAGTGTCTTTTTTTTCTCCAAACATTCTACTTATTTAAAATTCTAGTCACTTAGACTCTGAATACAGTTCCATTTTTCTCTGTATAGGAAATACAGAGATAATAAGGTAAGGATGTTCTTCTTTGATATGTGAGGGAATGTTTTCAGGCATTATAGAATTGGCCTAACGAGTCTAATTGTTTAAGAAAACAACAGTTTTTCTGGAGTATAACCCTTAAAGTAAGAAAACATAGAGATGCACAAAAGATTTTGAATACAAAAAATCAGGGCCAGAGGTTAAGAGTGTTTGAGTAGCGCATGGGGCCAGCCATCTGAGGCCTTTTAATTTAGCACCAGGTTCTTGTATCAGAAGTCAACGGATGGAGGACTGCCCTAAAAAGCAAATATAAAGCATAACAACCACATAAAGTAAACAGACCTGGAGTGTCTGGGTAGCTCAGTTGGTTGAGAATCCAACTCTTGTGTATCTATAGGTCATTCCTTTCTAATTCTGAGTAGTATTCCACCATATAGATACACAGCAGTTTATCCATTCACTTCTTGTTGGATATTTGGGCTGTTCCAGTTTGGAGCTATTATGAACAATGTTGATATGAATGTTTATGTACGAGGGTTTACCATTTTACATTCCCCATAGCAGTTTTTGAGAATTCTACTTTCTCTGCCTCCTTACTGACACTTAGTATATTAGAATTTTAATTTTAGCCAGTTTGCTAGGAGTGTAATGTTATCTCATTAAGGTGTGAATTTGCATTCTCCTAACTACTAGTGATATTGAACATCTGTACATCTTTGGTGAAATGTCTGCTAAGAGCTTTTGCTCAGTCTTTAAGATGATTATTTATTTTCTTCCTATTGAGTTTTGAGAGTTCTTTATAATTCTGTGTACAAGCTGTTGACCCCATATATGCTTTGTAGGTATATTCTTTTTTTAAGTTTGATGAAATCCAACTTAACAATATTTTTCCTTAATAGATTATCCTTTGTTTTCATATCTACAAAATCTTTGCCTAATCTAAGATCACTAAGATTTTTTCCCTCTTCTAGAAGATTTATGATTTTAGATTTTAGATTTAGATTTTAAATTTAAATTTTAAAATTAAATTTGACCCATTTTGAGGTAATTTTTGTAAATGGTGTGAGATAAGGATATCCAATTTCTTTAGTACCAGTTGTCAAAAAGACTATTCTCGGTCGATGTGTCTGTACTGTTATTAAAAATCAAATTTCCATTTACTAAGGGACCTTTTTGGATTCCATCAATCTGTTTTACTGTTGTTACACCCATACCATACTGTATTGATAATTATAGCTATATATTAAGTCTTGAAATCTGATTGTGTTATTTATTTTACATCTCAGGCATTGTGGTTTTTATCACTAAGAGTTTGATCTAGGTTTCTTTATATCCTTCATGTTTCTACCTACTGTTTTGAACATATAGAATACAGTTATAAGAACTAATTAATCTTTTTATCTTCTTTTTCTAACCCTTGTGGCAGTCCTGGTTTGGTTTTGATGGAATAGTTTTTACTCTCATTATGGTTGTATTTTTCTGGTTTCTTGTATAGAACCTAGTAATCTGATTAGACACCAAATGTTGTGAATTTTATGTTATTGTATGCTGGGTTTTTTTTTTTCCTTTTTGTAAATAATCTTAAGCTTTATTCTAGAAATCAGTTACTTTGCTTAGAATCAGTTTGTTTCTTTGGGGGGTTTTTTGTTTTGTTTTTATTTGGTTTTTGTTTATTTGTTTTTTGTTTTGTTTTGGTTTTTGAGAGAGAGAAGGAGAGAGGTGGCGGGGAGGGGCAGAGGGAGAGAGAGAGAATCTTAAACAGGGTCCAGGCCCAGCATGAAGCCCAACATGGGGCTTGATCTCACAACCCTGAGATTAGGATCTGAGCTAAAATCAAGAGCAAGATAATTAACTGAGTGAGTCTCCAGGAACCCCAGGTTTTGCTTTTAATATCTGTTGACTAGAATGAAAACAACATTTGCCTGTGGTAATTAACTTTTACTCTTAAGTCAAGATCTTACTGTGTAATCTACCCAATGCTCTAATGTCCCCTGAATTATCTGGTGAATCAATCTCATAACTGAGAGGATAGTCACTACATCTGGTCCTGTATGAGTTTTGAGTACTGTCCCCTCTCATATTTTGTAATCGTTCTTTCCCTACCCTTAGGTCATTTCTCACTTGCATATGATGATCAGATCTCTGATCAGTAATCAAGATGAATGCTCATCACATCTGAGTGTTCTCTCTGTGAAGTTCTCTCTTCTCTGATAATCTGTCCAATAAATTCTAGCTGCCTAAATCTCCCCAAACTCACCAAGTTCACCTGAGTGCCCACTCTGTACATGACCACCTGAAACTTCTTTCAAGATGGCAAGCAAGGGCTTGAAACTTCTTTCAAGATGGCAAGCAAGGGCAAGTAGGGCTCACTTCATTCCTGGTGGCTCAGAGAAAAACAAGAAAGAAAAGTATACAGTAGAGACCGGATATAACCCATAAAGTATACATAAACTTTATTAACCCCTGCCCTAGGGCATGGCGTACTTTCATAAACTCACCTTTATGGTCAAACACAGTTGGAGTTCCAGCCATCTTGCTTACATTCCAAGCAGTAGAAAGGAGAAAAGAAGAAAGAACAAGAAGGACATTTTCCAGTTGAAGCAGTTCCTTTTAGAGAGCTTTCCTGAGGTCTTTTTTTTTTTTTTTTTTTTAAGTGGACTCCATGTCCAGCATGGAGCCCACTGCAGGGCTTCAACTCACGATCCTGAGATCAAGACCTGAGCTTAGATCAGGAGTTGAATACTCAACCAATTTATCCATCCAGGCACCATGGGAGCTTTCCTGAAGTCTTACACATCTTTTATTTTTTACAATGCATGGTATCGAACTTTACCACATGACCAGATCCAGCTGCATTAAATCTGGAAAAATGGTCTTTTGGCTGAGAGTTTTATCACTCCTAATAAAATTGGCACTCTATTGTTAAAAAGACAGATGTTGGATAGGCAAGTATCTAACTCTGTTGCAGGTCTGATAATGAACCGTTCAAGCTCTCTAGGTTGCTGTTCCAACATCAATAAAGAATCTTAGCAGTTGTGAATAATACAATGCTTATGCAATTGAAGTGAACTATAAATTGAAGAACTGGCCATAATTCTGAAATGGGTGTAAAGCACAATAAATAATAGACTCTTCAGCATGTACTTTTTTTTTTTTTTTTAAGATTTTATTTATTTGGCAGAGAGAAACACAGTGAGAGAGGGAACACAGGCAGAGGGAATGTTAGCGGGAGAAGCAGGCTTCCTGCCGAACAGGAAGCCCAATGCGGGGCTCGATCCCAGGACCCTGGGATCATGACCTGAGCCGAAGGCAGACGCTTAACGACTGAGCCACCCAGGCGCCCCAGCATGTACTTTGAGATCTCTTTTACTTTGAATTTCTGTTTTGCTTATTTATAAACATGCATTCACTCTTGCTGTACACAGTTTCTTTAAGGGCAGGGCCATGCTTTATTTATCTTATCAGTTCTAGTGCTCTTCAACCAATGTAGAGGTAAAATTGACGTTTGGATTCTTGTTTTTAAAGTAAATATACAGAGTCACATTATTTTACTTTAAAATCTATACTGTAAGGAGGAATGCACTTCTTCACTAATGAATAATTGCTGAGCACATGCTGCAAGCCAGACAATGTACTAGGTGATACTAGTCAATAAAACAGATGGAAATCCCCATTCTCAAGGAATTTATATCCCAGTTCAATGAAAGAAACAATAAATATATAAATAATAAAAATGTGTATTGTGTTCAATGAAAAATGTTATCATAAAACTAAAGTAGAATGAACTAATAATGCTGGATAAGGAATTTTGTGTGTTGAGGGAGTAGGGATTAACAGTTTTAAAGAGCTGGTCGTCAGGGAAAGCTTCAAGAATAAGGTGTGATATAAGCAAAGAAGAAGAAGAAGAAGAAGAGGAAGAGGAAGAGGAAGAGGAAGAAGAAGAAGAAGGAGAAAAGAAGTAAGAATGCCATATAGATAGATAGCTGGAGGAAGAGTACTCAAGACAAAGAGGATTTCCAATGCAAGACATATGATGGACATTTTCAAATAATAGCAAGGAAACTACTGGCATGATTAGACCAAAAGAAGTGAGAGAGAATAGGGGCACGTGGGTGGGCTTAGTCAGTTATGCATCCAACTCTTGATTTTGGCTCAGGTCATGATCTCAGGTCATGATCTCAGGTCATGCATGTTTATATACAGGTTAGTGAGATTGAGCCCCACTTTGTGCTCTCTTTGGAGCAAGGAGTCTGCTTCACGTTCTCTCTTTCCTGCTCCTCCCCCACTGTGCCCTCTCCCTCTCTTTCTCTTTCTCTCTCTCTCTCTGAATAAATAAATCTTTTTTAAAAAAAGAAATGACGGAGAATAAAGTGAAAAATTAGCACTTGATGTGAACTCTTGTAAGCTATTATTATGATTTTGTCTTCTACTCTGAGTCTGAAGGGAAACTATTGAAGATTTTGCACAGAAGAACAATATGATCTGGCTGACCTTTCAGAAAGATCAGTCTGATCATTATGGTGAAAACATATAGAAAAAGTGCTGGGCTAAAGCAGGGAGATTAGTTAAGAATTAATGCAATAATCTGGAGAGAAGCCATGATGTCTGGGACAGGGTGGTAGAAGTGCAATTGGAAAGAAATATCAGGTTGTAGATACATTTTGAAGGTAAAGATAACAGACTTTGGTGATGGATTGAACATGAGGAGTGAGGATAAGGGGGGAGGGTCAAAGATGTTTCTGAGACTTATAGCCTGAGCAACTGGAACGATAGTTTTCTTTTACTGAAAGGTTAGAGAATGGGTAATTCTATCAAAGAAGTTCATTTGAAGGATAAAAACACTCAGCAGAACACACTGAGTTTGAAATTCCTGTAACAGGCCCATGTGTAGAAGTGGCCGATGAGACTGGCTTTCAGTGAAGAGGTGCAAGATGGAGATACAGGGTTTAGTTTTGTCAAGGTATAGATAATGTGTTCGGCATCCCGGAAGTCACCTGAGTAAAGTATTTCAAGGAGGAGGGAATGATCGATTACCAGGAAAACAAGCAGCTGATCATGTTAGACAGTTACTGATTGATTATTGGATTAATTACTAAGAGGTCAGGTTTGATCTCAACAATGGAAATGTTACTAATGTGTAAGGGGAAAATCTTGATTAGAATAAGTTGAAGGAATAATGTGTTCATATCACAGATAATCGAGTGATCTCTTTAGTATATAAAGAGCTCAAAAAAATTGAGAAGAAAGGACCAGCAACCCACAGAAAAACAAGCAGAAGCTTTGTGTATAATAACTGTTAACAGAGTAAGAAAGAACAATGGTCTTTAACCATACAGAAGAAGTGTTCAATGACATTCATAATAATAGCAATGCAAATTAAAACCACACTTAAATATGATTTTTTTGTGGATCTGTCAGTACAAAATATGACAATACACTCAGTTGGCAAGGTTTCAGGAAAATAACTGTCTCATACGTTGTCAGCTGGAGTAGAAAATGGAACAACTACTAACAAGCAAAACTTGGCAATAAATTACAGATGCATTTACCCTTTGAGTGAACAGTCTACTACTAGGAAATTATTCTGCACAGACATTTGCACAAATATGAAATGCCATATGTAGTATTGTTTGTATGACAGTAAAAGCAAGTGTCCATCAAGAGAGGAATGGGGGAATAAATGATGACATGCAGCCATTAAAAAGATAAAATGGAATGAAGAACCTCTTTAAACATTGACAGTGGAAAAATCTTCAGGTTTGAGTAAAAAGAAATAAAATACGGAACAGACTGTATAGTGTACTGACTTCTGCAAAAGAAAAGACCAGGAAATTAGAAACTAACAGAATGGTTTATATATGGATTGGAAGGGGCAGGCACAGAAGCAAAATTTCTTTGTTTATAGTTTTCTATATTGTTTGAAGCATGGCATCATTTCTTTGAAAAACAGAGGATGGAAGGAGAGAAGTTAGTGAGAAGGCATATAGGCACGTTAGGGTGATTTGCTATAATAGTGAGTAAAGAAATGAGGCTGTAAGCTTGGAGAGCATGTAGGGTCAAAAAGTTCCTAAATTTTATTTTTATATCTATTTTAAAGATAGATAACTTGCAGTAGTCTGTAGACTGATGGCACCGATCCAACAGAGAAAAGGAACACTAGGAGTATAAAAGAGAAAGGAGTACCTACCGAAAGTGACATCCCTGAGCAGGAAGAACTCCTCAGAGCCAGAAGGCAAGGTGGTGGAACCCAGAGCCTTCATCTGCAGGAAGGAAAGGAAAGGTTATTATACAAGTACAGGGGGACCGTTAAGGACTGAATTGTGTCCCTACCCCCAAAATTTATATTCTGAGGCTCTCATCCCAATCTGATAGCATTTGGAGGTGAGGCTTTTAGGATATAAATTGGTTTAGAAGTGGGCATGAGGATGGGGCACTGGCAATGGAATCAGTGTCGAGAGAAGAAGAGACATGAGAGAACTTTCTCTTTCTCCCTCCATTATGTGTGGACAGAGCTAGAAAGCAGCTACCTGCAAGCCAGGAAGACAGCTCTCCTTGGAACCAGAGAGTGCTGCCATCCTGATCTTGGACTTCCCAGCCTCCAAAACTGAAAAATAAATTTCTGTTGTTTAAGCCACCCAATCTCTGTTATTTTGTTGTGGCAGCCTGAGTAGATGGGGACAGAGCCAAGGGCCAGATATGATTGTGGGAGCCTGTAAAAGTCATTAGTTATAGTTTTAATTTTAATTGAATATTCATAGTTCTTTTATACAAATAGAATTACTTAGAGTTTGATCAATACTGTCATTGTCTCTATGATGCATTTAAAATCAACCTCTGTGGACTCTGAGAAACAAACCAAGGGTTTTAGAGGGGAAGGGGCGGGGGAAGGGTTGGCCCTGTGATGGGTATTAAGAAGGGTACGTATTGCATGGAGCACTGGGTGTTATAGGTAAACAATGAATCTTGGAACGCTACATCAAAGCTAATGACATACTGTATGGTGACTAACATAACACAATAAGAAAATAAAATAAAATAAAATGCTGTTGCATCATCACAACCTTCATTATGTTGTCACTAGAAAATAAGCTACAAATAAATCTGCATGAAATTTTAAAAATTAAATAAATAAAAAATAAAATCAACCTATGACAAACTGCATTTAAATCTTTAAAGAAGAAATTTTATTTTATTTTTTAGGATTTTATTTATTTATTTGACAGAGAGAGAGATCACAAGTAGGCAGAGAGGCAGCTGGTGGGGCGTGGGTGGGGGGAAGCAGGCTCCCTGCTGAGCAGAGAGCCCAATGCAGGGCTCGATCCCAGGACCCTGAGATCATGACGTGAGCAGAAGGCAGAGGCTTAACCCACTGAGCCACCCAGGCACCCCTAAGGAAGAATTTTTTTTGCAATTGTTCTAACAAAAGTACTTTCCTTTAACACACATTACTAGTCTTAAGTTTAGAGTCTATATAGTCCTTGCATTTATTGAAAAGAGACTTTTTAAATTATAGGAAGGCTCTTTGTCCTTCTTAGCAAGTAGATATTTAGATAGAAACATAACTCTATGATGGCAAGATACAGAATGAGTATAAAGATGTAACTTAAATATTATGGTAACAGGAATATAAATTTTATATTCATTAGCTTCTTGTCTATTAACAAGAAGTAATGGCTAGCTTGGGGCTTGTCTTTTCAAAGCACCCAAGTGAACAGATTGCCTTTATTTCGAGCTCCTTCATTAACTGCTTATTAAGACTGATAGTCTTTGAATTGAGGTCTACTTTTCTACCAGGGAAGAATTACCGAATACGGGGCTTATAAATTTCCAATTTGATTCAATTGAGTTCTCAACAATTTTCTTATTGAATGAGTAAACACACACACAATTTTATACTCACAAATTGCTTCGAATAATAACCAGTTGCATTATGTTGTTATTTCTTGCTCCGTTTATAATTATTCCCTCCCCATTGCACACATTCACATACACACAATCACCTAGCTATGTTGGGCACTCCTCCAAGACAAGAGGTAATGGCTTTCACCAGGGTCTCAGTACCTGGTTCGAGTCCCCACATTGGAGCCAGGCTAATTGAGATCACAGTCTGGGGAGCCCTTCCAGAAAATCCAATTCAAAGGTGGTTTTGCAAGTGACCCAACACAGATGCTTCCCTGACCTCCCTGCTTTCAGTGTTGTGCCCTCCATGCTTGTGTCCATCTTGTATCAGGAGGAGCGCAAATGGAGTCAAGTGCTACCCTGCTTAACACTGTTATCATTCTTACGTCAATCCCAAATTTCCCCAAGTTCTGTGTATCTTAGGCATCATCTGGATCTCCCACTCTCTGGCATCTGGAGGATTAGCTCCAACTCCTGCACACTGTCCTATGAACAGCCTCACACTCCCTCCCACATTTCTGCAGGTTCTAACTTCACCCCTCATTCCTACACACTCTCTCCATTGAGTTACTATTTTATTCTACCTATTGATTCCAATAGGTTCATTCTGTCTGTTCATCTCTGCCCTGATATCACAATAGATGTGGAATTTGGACTCTTTTTTGATTTCAACAAATACAAAACAAAATAGTAAAATTCCTTCATGTTTTTTTGTCTTTGTGGTAGACAACATCAAATACTTTGGGGAGAGGTGATAAAAGGGCATTTCAACATAGTGAAACAAATAAATCACCTGTTTTATCATTTCTTTGCCCCCACTCATATTTCTATCCCAGTTCTTTTATCTCCCCATTTTCTCAGTCCTCAAACCATAAAATCTTGTTTATTGCCAATGCAGATCAGTTAGCTTTTTCTATTCTTGACCTCACTGCTTGCTCCCAGCCTGCTTCAGAGTCTTGTTTCTTGTAATTATTATCTTGCTTCTTAGCCCAAGTTTGGGTATATCCCTAACCAAACCTAACCAAGATTTCCATCCTAACCAAGATTTTGGAGACAACCACTAATAACTTTTTTCACCTCACCATTCTAAAAATTCTTTCCTCATCATACTTTATGTCCACAATGTCTTCTGTCAAAATTTCACATCTTTGCTCTTGCCAAACTCAGCTTTTTAGGATTCACAAGTGTACAAGGTCCTCTCATTTCTGGCCTTTTGGAGATGTTACTACCTCAGCCGGGAAACTCCTTCACTTGTAACACTTCTTTGTTCACTTAGGTCATTCCCCTTCATCTTTTAAGTCTCAACTTAGAATTCATTTCCCAGGCTCCTCAACAGTAAGACAGAGGCTCCAGTTGCATAGTCCTGGAACATTCAGAACATTTTCAGATATATGGCCATTCCAATTACTCACATGAAACCCTTGGACCATTTTTCTTGAAAACAGGGAAGTTTTCATATCTAACCTCCACTTCCTAAGACAAACTTGACACTTCAAAGTATTTCAATAAATAGGAAAATGTATAAATGCGTGAAGGAAGAAAGAAACTGAAATATGGCTTTTGCCAAATTGTTTAGTCTGAAACTGTAAAACCCTTTCTAACTTACTGTCAATGTCGTGGATCAAACTAGATAGTTCTCTTTGTATAATCTTCTTCGCTTTTTACTGGATTTAGAATTTCAAGAACATTTCAATGGAGGGACCAAGACATAATCAGTTATTATTTTAGTTTGCACACTTCTGTGATTCCTCTTAAGAAAAGTGTTTGGTACAAATAATGCTACTGGAAAAATATTTCTAAGCTGATAATTCATCTTTTAATGCAATATATTCAAAACTAATTTAATTCACATCTTCTTTTACTGTATCCAAATTTGACATGTTAGAAGCAGTACAATTTTCCATTCAGCAAAGTTTAAGTGTTCATCAAAACAAATAGATCACTCATAGTACTGCTCAGAGATAAATAAAATAATTCAGTAAATTGAATTGCTATGTCGTTCTCAGTAGGGATCTATCGTCTGTTATTCATTTTGATTTGTCACTTTCCTTGGCTTAATATTGTTTCCTTTAGCTGCTTTTTTTTTTCTTCCAGAGTATTGCATTTTGAATTTGGTCCAGTTCTCTTTCAGAAACAAAACTTTTTGAACTGAAAACAAGAAAAAAAAATGATTAATACATCTTGAACCACAGAAGTTTACTGTTTATATTAATTATGTTAAAATTAGTAAAGTAATTAGCATTTGATGAAAGTATTATATAGTGGAATGGTGTAAGTATACTTTGATATTAGACAAAACACAACTACTATCATCAAACACATTAAAGTTATGCAGGAGGGTGAAAAGTGTGACATTAGTCACCCGAATATGGTTCTGGTAGTATCAGTAGTCTATATTTCCAGATTATTGACTCTATTACTCACCATTCTGTCCAAGATCTTAGCAGTTGTTGATTCAGTCATACTCTGTTTTTACTCTCTGGGGGTTGTTGTTTTGGAATAGATTGTTCTTTTATAATAAATGTGACACATGCTTTCTTAACCTAATGGCTTTCAATACAATATAACAAATATAAATATGGTCATGGGTTTAAGCTATTGAGCAAAAAACATTACATCAAAATTAAGTCATTAGTCAAGGTGCCCAATTTTCATACTATGAAGAGATTAATTGAGTAATATTGAGCCTATGATTCAGAAGAAAAAGTTGCCACTGATTTGTATGGGCATAAAATTACTTAAAATGTCACAAGTCATAGAAATATTGGTTGATTTTACCTATCGTCTCTCTTTAGTGGACTAACCTATAACCCCCCCAAAAAATGCCATGAATCAGTTTTGAAACAAATGAGAAATAAGTACAACTTTTTAAACCTCTGATAATAAAGCAAGATAAATTCTGTTAGAAGATAAGCAAATTTGAGGAAGTTTATAAGCAATAGACTTACCAGTATAATAACATTCAATTAGTGTATCAATCAGGGACCAACTCAGAAAGATATGGAATACATACACTGGGTAGTTTGAGAAGAGTTTAATAAAAAAACTATTTGCAAAGCATATAGAGAAACCATAAGAAATACTACATTCTCAGGCTAGTAACATCATAGCCCAGTGAGCAATCCTGAAACCTGAAGAAACAACGGAGGAGCAGGTAGTAGAACCTAACAGGTGTTGGAAGTAAAGGGGTGGATGCACAGAGGGCAAGAGAAGGAAGTGACCTCTGGGTCAAGGAGTAAACCCAACTGCAGGCAGGCCTCTGGAAAGCAGCTTAAACATTCCATATCCCTCTTCTGTTTTCTCTCAACTCAAGCCAGGGCACCCTAAGAGCTGAACCCAACCGGAAACTAGAGTGTTTGGGAACCTTTCAGGCTCCTGGTCTACTGCCTGAGATGAGAGCAGGGAGTGTAGAAGGATGCAAGGAGGGGCAAACAGAGATGCACTGCCCAGTAATCGCAAGAAACAATGGAATGTGTTTTGATAAAGCAAATGGACTAAAAATATTTATTTACAACAACTTTCATTGCACTTAATATTAATCATATCCTAATTCATTTTGAATATAAAAATAGTTTTATGTTCTGCTATGTTTTAAAATCTCATCATTTTAGTTTCTGGAAGGAAGAATGTTCTTTTCACTGGAAATATTTTCTTTTTTTCTCTATTTCTCAGAGACTTGCCTTGTGTAAACACATACCTCTGATAACAAATTTGCTGAGGGTTCGATCTACAGGTGGTTATTTGAGGACTGTGAAACTGTGACATAAAGTGAAAGGAAGATTTATTCTTATCATTTTGGAAGTACAGAGGACTCTCTAACCTGAATTTCACATGGGATGGGTGTATATGGTAGGAATGTAAACAGCATACTGGTGACTGACCTTTCCTGTCTGGTTGACAGAATCTGGATTCTTCATATCAGTGTCCCACTTTAAAGAATTTTCTTTCCCAGTATTTGAAATAATTATTTAAACAATGGGCTTTAGAAAGCCAATATATAACTGGGAATGACAGAATTAACACTTTAAAATAAATTGCATATACTGCATTGAACAGTATTATGTAAGCATAAAGATATAAGCAATAAATTGCAAATAATATGTAGACATACATGCAGTATAGTCCTAATGTTTATGTTCAACCTCTTCTAATTAAAGGTTCGGTGAAATCTTTAGCTGGGTGTGGCTATTGAAAACATCTTTTTTCTGATCCTGACTCCTCTTATACTTGAGATTTCTTTCCTCATCTCCTCTGAGTACCAGGTCATTTTCTGGGCTGTGATGATTTTCATCAAGTTCATTGCTTTACTTGAATCAAAGCCAATGTAGTTACTTCAAAGACAGGAAAGCAGTTGTTTCAATTCAAACTTTAATCAAAGCTCTTTCTACATGCATTTTTTATGGTGTCTACATTCTCTACTGTACAAAGCCCAGTGCCCAAGAAATGTTGGAGGACTGTTGTCTTTGTGAGCTTGAGCTGAACTTGGAGACATAGGATCAAGTCCTTTTTTAAGCTAGAGCAAATCCTTCATTTGTGGACCAAGTTTTCATCCACTTCACCTGTGAAACTTTTTTAAAAGCACAGATCCCCTGAAGTTTTATTCAGGACACTGAGCTGTAGTTCAGGCTCCTGTGTATTTAAAATCTCCTAGGTTTGTAACTTTCCCCATCTCCATGAAGATCAAGATAACTTTCAGCACCTCTCATTGTATAACTTACTACCTTTACTGTAGTGCAGAAAGAATTGACAGTGGGCTCTAAAGAAACATAAGTTTTAGGGCCTTATTTCCATGGCCCCATGAGTGTTCAGAGTTGCTGGAAGTTTAGAGTGGGAATGGGGACAAGTGATGGTTAGGAATCATTTCTACATAAACATTTCTGGTAAGTTGCCATGCGAGATCTCAAAAAGAAGGGGCATGGAGTTTTATGACTTTGTTAGTTTGTTATGATTTCTTAGCTCATTCTGAAGGACTGCTTATTTTTTTTTTTATTCTTAACATGGTACTTCCTCCCTCCCCCAAGATGACCCTCCAAATAGTAGAAATACCAGGCATCCAAAACTGGATCTGGCTCTGTTTGAGCTTCTATTAGTATGAGAAGAAGTGAGGATGATTGGAAGCAGATAGAAAGAGGGAGTGACTGCAAAGGAAGTGGTAGATGCTGAATTCACAGCCTTTGATAACCAACTGGATATAGGGAGAAAGGGAAATGAAAGGATAAAGTGCTTCCTAGTTGGGAATCTTGAGTGTTTAGGAAGATACTGGTATCAATAATGGACTAAGGAAATGGAGGAAAGGGTTTTGAATATGGTGAAAGGAAATGAGCTCCATTTGGCATTGGAAAACTATATGACAAAATGGAAATTAGGGTACTCTCAAATTTCAGTTTGTTAAAGGCTCAGCTCCAAGACTCCAAAATTGTGTGTTCTCCAATAAATGTTGTGGTATATCTGAGTCTTGGATTTCTGATTTTAAATGGGGACTCCTTTTATTGAGGGTTTGGTATGAGGAACAGATAAGAATTTAAGTATAGCACTGAGCCCTCTTCTAGTCTTGAGTTATGAGATCCATAAATACTTGTCCCTTCCATATAACATTTGGAAACCCCTGAATGGATCACTGTTAAATGATACATTTCTAAATTAGAACTCTTACACAGATATAAAAATGAACACATGTTAAATATTTCATTTAACTCATTAATTAGTAAGGGAACCAGTAGGATGTTACAACTGGATCAAAGGAGAATTTATTGTATCAGCCATATACAGGCAGATAAGAAATTCTAAAAAGAATTTTCAAATAGATGCAAAATAGTTTATTCCTTGGAGTAGAGAGAGATTGTATTTCTGATGGATAAAATTCATTTGCATGTCTGTGGACAAAAATCATTTATATTGTCAATTATCTATGACTTACAGAACTATATACTATCTCAAGAAAAATGAAAGGCTGGGGTACTCCATAAAATAAAAACCCTGAGGCTTGACACCAGTGTATTGATTTTCTGTTTCTGTGTACAAATTATCACAAACTCAATGGCTTAAAACATACCCTTTTATTCGCTCATAGTTCTATCAGTTAGAAGGTCAATTTGGCTTAATTGGCACCTCTGCTTAGGGTTTCACAAGAGTTCCCCAGGACTGGGCTCTTGTCTGGAAGCTCTTAGGAAGTCTTAGCTAGGAAGGCTCATTCAGTCATTGGCAGAATTCAATTCCATGTGGTAGTACGACTGAGGTCCCATTTCCTTCCTAGTTGTTGGCCCAGGGTTGTTCTCTGCTCCTGAATCCACTTGTATTTCTTCTCATGTGATCCTCCCCATCTTCACATCTACAATGGCTTTTTGAATCCTTCTACTGCTCTGAATCTTTCTACCTCCTTCTTCTGCAACCAACTGGAGAAAGTTCTCTGCTTTTAAGGGCTTGTGATTGGATTAGGCCAATGTAGGTAATTTCCATATTTTAAGGTCAATGGATATAGGACTATATTTTTTTTAAAGATTTAATTTATTTATTTGACAGAGAGAGAGTGACAGTGAAAGAGGGAACACAAGCAGGGTGAGTGGGAGAGGGAGAAGCAGGCTCCCCACTGAGCAAGGAGCCTAATGTGGGGCTCAATCCCAGGACCCTGGGATTATGACCTGCCCCAAAGACAGACACTTAATGACACCCCTGGATTTAGGACTTTAATCAAAACTGCAAAATCTCTTCATAGCAATTCCTAAATTAATGTTGATTATATAACCAGGAAACTAGAATCTTGGAAGAATGATCTTTAGGATTCTGCCACCATCCAGTAATCTTTCTGGTCCATTTCAGTGTCCTGCACAATTTTTTTTATTACAAAGTGGCATAAAGAAATTGTTCTATGTGGTTTAAATTTTAGGATCCAGCTTGCATGTTTTAGATAGATATGAACTAAGAATAGTAAGAACATACAAATATTTCCTTCTTATCCATAGCTTCAGTCTATTTATAACATCAATTTTCAATGCTCAAACCTTATAGGTCATCCAAATATTCACAGTGTAATCCCTTAATCCTCAAATTATTACATGGCATTAAGGTTATTATCACTTTCTAATAGCTGTGACATTTCTCAGGAGTGCATGCATCTCATTTGTGTCAGTAGCATTTGTTCAGAAAGCATGACAAAAGAAAGGGATGCTCCTGAGAAAGCAAAGCTAGGGAATGGACAAGAAGAAAGCCTAGTGCCCCTGGCCTCTTTTCTGCTTACCTACAGCTAACACATCCAAGAGTCAGTGGGGCCTTAGGAACATTCGTTGGAAATTGCATTTCTGAGGCAGCAAGTCAGAGATGATTAGAAATAATCTTCCTTATTGAATCTCCAAAATGGGGCTGCTAAAGCCAAAGAATCACCATAAGCTAAGAATATGAAAGTTTCAGAGTTTCTACACATAACTAACCCCTCCCATTCTGCAATGATCATCACAAATTATTCCTAAAACTAGCCAATTTATCACCCCCTCTTGATTTTCATGTGACCAAAAACTCCTTCACCTTTAAGACCAAACTATTCCTTGAGAAAATAATAAAGAAATTTATTGAGTCTCCAGCAGGCTTTTTTCCTATCAAAACATATTCTAATACCTACCAACTCTTGGCAGATTTCATTTTTTTCTTATTATTTTCTTGTCCTGAAGCACTCTACACAGACCTATATAACACCCATTTTATCCCATTTATTCCATTTTTATTTAATGCCCTAAAATGAGATTTTTATGTCAAATCAACTCAGACTCATTTGAATAAATTATTTTCCATTTAAATACATGCAAAGAATAACATCTACATTTCAAGAAAAGATAGGGCATGCTTCTTAAAATGTCACTGCTTGATTATTCTATGGTAAGTATATATTCAAACATTTAACCAACACAGTAAACTAAACAAATTCTCACACAAAAACAAGTAGTTAATATCCTACAGTGAAGAGACAAAAATTCTCTTTGTTTATATTTTTTCAAGTCATAGCTGATAGGTTTTTTTCAACAAACAATGCAAAAATTATTATGTAAATACTACCATTCAAAGGAAATCAATAACTAGATATTGAATGTCTATGATAAGCATAATTACTATACTCCTTTCCTTGGGAAAAGGGACAAAATAAGACTTCCTCTCCCTAAAGCATGCACAGTCTAGTTAGCCACACTTGCTTAAAATGATCAATAACTGTATGCAGTTCTTAAAAGAAAGAGAAAAAGGGTTATTCCAAACAATACCTGCTGATGGGGGCAGAGACGGAGGCAGGTTCAGAGGGAAAAATGACCTTTACAGAGAAACTGGGCTGAGAAGATTTCACAAGTGATACCACAGAGAGTGGGGGTACTTTTCAAGCATGGAAACTAGCTTGAGTTAATGCATTCTTGCAGAAAGGAAGGAGGATGAAGGACTATGTTAACCTGACTGGAATAGATAACAGGAAATCAGAAAATAAACTGGAAAGGTGGTTGTAAGTCAGACCACACAGGGTGAGTCATTCCTTGGGCTGCCATAACCACATACCACAAACTGAGTAGCTCCGACAACAGAAATTTCTCATGTCAAAGTTCTGGAGGCTAGAAGTCTAAAATCAAGCTGTTGGCAAAGTTGGTCACTTCTGAGGGCTGTGAAGGAGAATCTATTCCATGCTTCTGTCCTAGGTTCTGGTGGTTTGTCAGCAATCTTTAGTATTCTTCAGTTTGCTTATAAGCACATCACCCTGATCTCTACCTTCGTGTTCACATGGCATTCTCCCAGTGTGTGCCTGTTTTTGTCTAAATTTCCCATTTTTATAAGGACATTTTCTATTAGGGGCCCAACCTATTCCAGGATGGCCTCATTTTAGATAATTACATTTACAATGACCCTATTTCCACATAAGGTTGCATTCTGAGGTACTAAGAGCTAGAACTTCAATGTATAATTTTAGGTAGACACAATTCATCCTCACATAGGGGACACTGGAAAGCTGCCTTCAATTTGGTCTTGATTTCTTAGGCCCTAAGAGACTATTCAAGATTTACTTATTGCCAAATTTAAATGTTAAATTAAATTTACTTACTGTTAAGAACTTATTGTTAAATTGGTTTCTAGGGCAGTGGAGTGCACTGAAGAAGAGAGAAACCTATTAATACAAAGTTATAAATTAAAATGCAGGCACAGAGGAGGTGTATCGTGTTGCTATTATATGATTCCTACAGGTATATTAATTAATTAATCAAGTACTCTAAGCACAGAGGAAAAAGAATGTATCTATGAGGTTTAAATGAATTTTAAGCACTTCCTGAATACTTAAGATGTATCATATATTGTTCTAAGAACTTTACATGAATGATCTAATTTAACCTCCCTTGATATCCCGATGGTGTGTATATATATTCTTATGATTTCATTTTTATGTGGAGAAGCTATGATAAAAAGGGTAAGCACTTGCATAACTGGCAAAGCATGGAATTCCAACCCAGGTAGTCTGACATGGTAAAGCAACTAGCTATAAAGTAAGAGATTATTTTTGGAAGGCTCATGGTTTAAGTTAAAAACTCATTGCATTTTGCACTCTAGTCTGATATTGTTAACTTAAAAACGGTACTTTAAATTTCTGGTAATTGAGTAAAATTGGCCCTGCACAAGATCCTTATTCTGTGACTTTCACTTGATAAAGTTTCAGAAGACATAATGCCCAGTGTGAGAAAGCCCCAGACCCTAGAGGGAGACAGCTGCTCAATAAATTTGTCTTTGAGCAAATAAGTCAACCTTTCTATACTTATATTTTCTTCACTCTAGAAATTGTGTCATAGGCTGGGGTCCCTGAGACACAGCTCCTGAGAAATATTTAGGGTGCAGAATGTTGATGATGGGATGCGCTTGAGATCTATGGGAGGACGAGAAGAGAGAGAGCATATGTGGAGGAAGATGTTGAGTTGTGATATAGTCTTGGTGGAAGTTCTAACCGATCCCACGGGAAGTGCTGACACTAGAATGTCCTTTAGAGTTGCTCCATGTGGGGCAAGATGGAAAGGTCATATGTCATGGGATATGGGTCACCCTGGGTTAGGCAAGAACATGGGCCCAGGGGCTGTCTGCACCTGAGGCCATCCCTGAAAGAACTGGCAGCAGACTATGGTCTACTGACAGCTCTATCAGCAGCTAGCCAAAAAGTCCGTCATTGAAGGAGCATCTAGGCAGAGCATCCTAATCCCTAGTTTTTCTAAGGACAGATTTTACCTGGTAGGTGCTCAAAAAATTATTGTTATTCTTCTCATTCTACCTAAAGTTCTTACTTGTACAGTAAAACTGAAAGCATTGGTTACTTTTGTTTACTTTTCTATTATTTTTTTCTTTTCTTTTTCTTCTTTTCAAAGTACAAATCCAATATCTGAAACAAATAATGATTTTGTTATGGGCTGAATTATGCTCACTACTCAAAATTCCTCTGTTGAAACACTACCCCCCCATAAACTCAGAATGTGATTGTATTTGGGGATAAAATCTTTCAAGAAGCAATATGGTTAAAATGAAGCTCTTGGGATGGGCCCTAATTGAATTTGATTAATATTCATATAAGAAGAATGTAGTTGGGCACACAAGAGCCCCAGGGATGTGCATACTCAGAAGGAAGAGCATGTGAGGATGTGGTGAGATAGTGGCCCTTTGCAAGACAGAGAGAGGCCTCAGCAGAAGTGAAACTTGCAGACACCTTGATCCTGAACTTCCAGCCCCTAGAACTGTGATAAAATAAATTTCTATGGTTTGAGTCACTCAGTCTGTGAAATTTCCTTATGGTAACCCTAGAAAACTAATACAAAGTTTATGCCAGCTCATGATGCTGTTTTCAGTCTCCTATTTCTCATTCTAGGGACAATCATTAAAAATATATCAAAATCTTGGTGTGACATGGGGTACTTTATTTGAAACAAAATGTAAAATGAAGGCAAAATGTATACCCAAGTTTAAAACACCAAATCAATGTTGGAATGGAAGAATTCTAAGAGTTTCCTGTGGCCGCTATAGCAAATTACCACAACTTAGTGGTTTTGAATGATATGACTTTATTATCTTAGCATTCTAGAGGTCAGAAGTTGAAAATGAATTTCACCAAGTTACTATCCATGGGTTGGCAGGGCTGCATTCTTTTCCAGAGGCTATGGCAGAGATTCTGGCTTTTTGCCTTTTTCATCTTGTTGAGGCTGCCCACATTCCTTGATTCATGGTCCTTCTCACCTTCAAAATCAGTAATGAAAGTTCAGATCTTTCTCACACGGCACTACTGCGACACCAACTTCGCTGCCTTCCTTATGACCCTTGTGAATTCACTGGGTCCACCCAGATAACCCAAAATAATCTCCTCATTGCAACATTCTTAACTTAATCAATGCGCAGTCCCTTTTGCCATAGAAGGTAACATATGTACAGGTTCTGGGAATTAGGACTTGCACATTTTTGGATGGCCATTATTCTCTCTGTCCCAGAGAGGGGGAAAAGTGTGAGAGAACAAAAGGAAGTGCTTTACCTCCACTCAGGTTGGTTCTGGGAAAGGTTTCAGAATTTGAGATTTTAGCATTAGTAAGTAATTCTCAGGGGGACAGATCTAAGACATTTTATCTGAAAACAATACTCCAGTAAGACTACAAGAAGTGAAAATAGCTTTTCCACTTATAAACTTGCAGAATCAAAAAAAAGCCACCTTTTCTTTCCCCCATAAAAATCTAGTATCTTCAAATTTTAAAGTAATGCATAAAAAAGAAATGAAAGAAACAATGGAGGATGGGGAAGAGAAAGAATCTCTTCTGGCTTTCCTGATTAGAAAGGTTTGAAGAATCACCTGTTGTCAGTTAGGAGTTACCACTTACTGGGATTTAAGTGCTTCAGTTGGTTACCATCTCTCGGAATGTCCCTCACTGCTCTCCTGTTTTCCTGAAAGAGTTACTTTTTCTCCAGGAATATGCAGTGATTTGCTCTGTGGTGGGCAGTTCTAGTATATCTGTGAGGAGTCAGGTACCAGACTCTGAAGGGACTCTAAGGTCTTCCCGCCCTTGAAAACTAACAATGAGGGTTGGCCTTTTACCATGTTCGACCCTGATCCTTATTGTTGACATATTTCACCAAGATGGAGGGACAGAAAAAGGAGATATCAACTATCAGTAGGGGTGATCAAAGGGATGGAACACAGGGAAGGAGCTAGAGGTTCACAGGGAGCAGGTCAAGGAAGAGGTGTGGGTAGAGTACAGACGGCAAAGGTTGTATCCTATCAACAGTATAAGGGTAGCAAAAGTCTTGTTGGAGGATGAAGGGAGTCATAAACAAATGGAAAAATTTCTCAAGAAGACAGAGTGGCCACTGAAGACACATTTTGCCAAATTAATAGTTTTTTCTTGAACCAAGCCTTATTCCTGAGTGGCATCAGGACTCAGTGGTCTGACTCCATCCTGTTTACGGAATTTATCTTGCTGGGACCCTCCAGCTTCAGTACTGGGCTTGATGAGTTGTCTTGGATTGGAAGATGACTCCCAGCATGTCTCTTAGATATTTAGGTTCCAAACTTTATACTAGAAAAATTGTAATCAAAGTAGGCTTTTAAGATCTTTCTAAGAGAGGAATGGATAAGAAAAAGGGAGCCGTCTAGAACATTCCAGTTAGAATGCATCTCTAGCAACTGGATAGTTTCCTCAAGATTCGGCACATTATAATTTTAGCTTACAAACCCAGTGACCACCAAGTCCTTATTTACTGAACTAATAAACCTAGAATAACAGTCAAATCACATTCCAGTGTGGTAATATTTAAAAAGAAGAATGCATTTTCGAGTCTGTGTACTTTGCTGCTTTCATTGTTCCTCCTAAGAATTATTCTTTGCTAATTTTCCCAAAAGATTACTAGCTTCCTTCAGTGGTTGTTTGTTCTTCAGGCAAGTCATTAGGTGGGGAACAGGTCAGAAAATAAAACACTTTGCACCATAGGTCATTAAATAGTGGTAAATAAAATTAAAACACAGAGATATGTTGGAACCTTAGGGCAAGGCAAGTATTGGGAAACATTTTCGTGGCTCTGAAAATTTAAGGCATTACTTTAAATTACTCAGTTAGTGTCAAAGCTAAAGCTGTGCCCTAAAAACAGTTCTCCAGGTATCTACAGAGTATATTTTAAACCTCTGATAAAATAGCTTTGCTTTGGAAAATGTAATAAATTCTGTTACTTAGACTGGATTATAATGTTAACAATAACAATTAAGATTTACTGACCATTCACTTTGGGCCAAGGACTGTTAAAGCACATAATATGGAATATTTTAACTAATATTTATAATAAAAAATGAGGGGTATTATTATATCCTCCATTTGACAAAAGAAGAAAGTAGAACTCAAAGATATTCAGTAACCACCCCGACATAATGAGGCTAATAAATGGCTGAGCCCTGAGTCAAACCTGTTTTGTTAGACTTTATGGCCCATGTTTGTCCTCAATGGGAAGTTCTTGGAGTGCTCTTAGCATGCAAATATTCTGAATAATCAAAAATCATCACTGGCATACTTTTAAGAGTAAGTTTTCAATAAAGTAAATTGTATATATGTGTGTGTGTATACACATATACAATTACATATATACATGTATGTATATATACACATATATATGTAATTCAATTTAACCATCCTTTAAACATTCAGAAAACATTTTAGGATTTTTCAATGTATCAAGGTAATCATTCCCACTAGAACTTGTTGATTTTCCTGTAAAAATGCAAACATTAGGGTCAATAGAAAATTTTTCACTAAACAGCGGTAACTGCTTTCATGCTAGCTGAAATGTATGATGCAACCTGTATGCTCTATGAATTGAAGGTTTACCAAAATGGAGATTAAATAGTGAAGTTAGCCAGACACAGAAGGACAGATACTGTAAGATTCCACTCATATGAGGTATCTAAAATAGTGAACACCTAGAAAGAATAAAATGGTGGTTACCAGGGACTGGGAGGAGGGGAAGTGGAGAGTTGCTGTTCAAGAGACATGACCTTCCAGTTGCAGAGATGAATAGGTACTAGAGTTGTGCTGTAATACTGTGCCTAATAAAAGGATTGTATTGTGCACTTACACATTTGTCAAGAGGATAAAACTCTTGATCTACCACAAAAAAAAAAAAAAAACAAAACAAAACCTGGTGATTAATTGTACCTCTTTGCTTTAATGGTCCCATAGATCCTCACTGAAATCAGTTTCTCTGCATGAGAATATGTATCAAAGTCTATGACGTGATCTCATCAACTACAATTGCTGAGCGCAAGTCTCTATCATTTCGAAAGCACTCTATCATCCCTCTTTGACTCATTCCACGTCTCTGCTTATCTTAAGTGAAGAGAATAATGCTTTTGACCAGCAGAGAGCAGCAATGATATACTTTATAAGAGCAAGTCTGGTGAACCTGACCATCTTTTATCAAATGTCCGCTTTGTCATTTAGATCAGTAGACTGTTTTGCATTATCCCTATCTTTGAATGGAGCCTGGGTAAAGGATATCTGAGACTCCCTGAACTCAGTGAATGAGGCTGTTCTGCTGGCCTGGGTCCCCATCCCATGTTATAGACCTACCGGTTTCATGGATGGCATTGGCTCCTGCTGGCTGGGGTGTCTCCTGGTGCTGCCAACAGGGACCAGATGCCTGGGTCACAGGGCTGCGCCATCAGAGTGGCAAACATTTTCATTACTCTGTTTCATTCAAGGCTGGAGGTCGTGGTGCTTCATGGAATTTGTGTGGTGTTCCGTGCTGACTCACAGTGTGGCCTTCTTGTATAAAAGGCTGTTAAGGATCTCTGAGGATAGTGGAAGGGATCGCGTTGGTAGAGGAGTGGACAGGGACATAAGCTTGGGGGATGTGTATTGTCAGAAAACAGGAATAAAGGAAAGGAAATGGAACAGGAATGTAGAAAAAAGACAAAATGAAGAATCTGTGAGTAGAAGCCCAGAGAAGAGATTTCAATAAGAAGATGTTCGATTTCTAAATCCCCTTGGTGATGATGAAAGTAATTAACAAAGTAATTGACTTTGGGGGACCTCAGAATGACTTTGGCTTCATTTTGAGGACTCAAGCTAGAGAGAACATGGCATCAGAGGGAAGTGGTTAAGAAAGAATCCTACAGAAGAAAGTTGATGTCAAAGTAACTTGAGAAAGAGGAAAGACTCTCTTTTCCTCCAATGTAGCAGAGAAGTAGAAAACCATGAATAATGACACAGAGAGACTTTGGGGTGAAAGGAAATTAGTAATTAATTACTTCAATCTGCTCGATAAAGCAAAAGGCTTTGGCTTCCAGAGTGTGTGTGTTTCTTTGAGGGTTGGTGGCTTGAGCCCAGAAAACAGAAAATGAAGTATAACTTAATAAGAAGGATGCTGAAAAGTCTCCTGAGTTTAGCTGAGATCATATAACATCTGACAGTGGCAGAACCAGGAGAAGTTGTAGTCATATCATCTTAATTACCTGAAATTGTAGGTATTCAGAAGGTAATAGGTGGTAAAATTTACTGAGTGGCATTGAGGTAGAAGATGAAGGGTTTGATGAATATGGGGAGAGAATGGTTGAATCGCCTAATCTTAGATTCTAGGCAAAATAGAAGACAAGAAAAGATGGGCCATGATGATGGTTTGGGAAATAGGAGTTTGAGAAAATGGGATCCCTGTAGGACTCCCGGGGAATATGGGATGCAGAAGAGCTGAAGATAACTGTTCTCATTTTCTAATTGGCTCACTGATCTGTCTTGAGAATTTTAGTTCTTGGCACATAGGGCACCTGGGTAGCTCAGTGGGTTAAGTGTCTGCCTTCAGCTCAAGTCATGATCCCAGAGTCCTGGGATTGAGTCCTGCATTGGGCCCCTCCCTCTCCCTCTGCCCCTTTGCCCTGCTTGTGCTCTCTCTCTCTCATTCTATCATAATTAATTAATTAATCAATTAATTAAAATCTTTGGTCCTTGGAACAAAGCAGATAATCAATACATATCTGCTAAATAAATTAATAATTATTATTAAACCCATGCCATTTAAAAAATAAAGCATTAACGTTGTACATACCAGGAAATAAGCACGTTTTGTCATAAATAAGACAAACCTAGAGACATTTAAAAGGGGAACATTTTAACTACATGTTCCTCTCCATAGCCACCACCCAAGGAAAGAAGTATTAGCATTGTGTCATAATTACCAATGAGGCAATTAATGAATCCCCTTCGGTTAAAAAAAGGACACTTTTTGACATTTTCAAGAAAATTTCCTGCTCTGACATCTAGTCAATTACAAGTGCTGCACAGCTGCAAACCCATAAAGAGGCTTTGGCCCTTCACTTGCGCCGGCCAATGGAATCCAGGCTCACACCTTCAGAGGCACAGGTGTCCAGAGATCTAAAGCTGGACAATTACTTGGGAGCAGCAAGACGATCTTCTTTATCTACCAAATCAAGGTAACTCAGAGAAAAAGGGAACACTTCTATTAATCAGCCAGGTCGCTGCTTAAAACTGAGACTGTCAGCGAAGGTAAACCTCTGTTGTGTGTGAGAAATGAAGGCTCCAAGAGGGTAGATGGTTGGTTTCTCCTAATCCAGTATCTCCATCCAACAAGTACAAGGATTTGGGTAAACAGTAGAAGCTTCCCATGGTTTCTTGGGTGCTGTGTTACAAGAGCAGGAGGCAAATCCATTTCTGCCAAATGGGTAAACATCTAACAGCAAGTGGTACAAAAACAAGGTCAGTGGATACAAGCTGTTCTTGGATGCTCGGTGAGGTTCCTGCTCTCGGCTTTTTTATGCACCTTGATTACATTTTGCGTGAAAGGTCTTCACTGCCTGCAAACCAGCACTGGGACTGAAGTACATACAGCTAACTCTCTCTATTTACATTTTACATAGTTCATTTTGAAATATTTTCAAACTCATAGGAAGACTACCAGAACAGCCCAAAGAACTCCTATCCTTCACTTCATCCAGAATCCCCAGCACCTCTTTTCCTCTCTCCCTCTCTCAACTGGTTTCAGAATCAGGAAATCAACACTGATCAATATTTCCACTTAACCCAGTGACCTTATCTGAGGAACCACATCTGGAAGAATCTAGATTCAAATGTTAATTTAGTGTTCCTGCGATTTAGATTGAAATTATGCAATGTACAAGTATTGTATATTGTTTATGGCAAAGTATTTTTTAACACTTTTATTGAAGAATAAGGTATATACAGAAAAGTACACCTGTCCTAAGTCTACGTACGAGAATTTTTTCAGAGCAGACACTTGTGTAACCATGGACCCATCAAGGACAAAAATAGGATTCCATAAACCATCCTCATGCTTCTTTCCTGTTACCATTCCCTCCCTCTGTGATGACCATTTTCCTGATTTCTAATAGTAGGAATGACTTTTTTGGGTTTGGTTCTCTATGTAAATGTATAACATATAGTATCTACTCTTTCGTGATTGCTCAAAATTATCTTTACCACCTTCATCCACAATGCTGCAATGTGTTTATAGGGTTCTTGGTGCACCATAATATCCTGTGTGTGACTAGGCCCTAATTGCTTTATACATTCTACAACCTCCACCCTATGTCTCTACTTTCAAGGAATTTATAGTGGTGTGGAATCTATTGAGAATTAGGACAGATCATGGAGTGATTTCTTTAATACTAAAGAGAAGGACTGATATTGCCCAATGGAGAAGATTCTTGGAATGGGTACCTTTATAATTTTGAAGAAATAGGAATTGCATAGTGACAAAAGGAAAGAAAAGAATTTCAGCTTGTGCAGTGGTTCAAAGGCAGAACAATTAGTGTAGTGATTGTCAAACCCACCTACATGTTAGAATCATCTAGAAAAATTTTAAAAATATGATGTCTGGGCTCCACTTCAGACCAATGAATTTAAGAATCTCTGCAAGGGAGACCTAGCTATCTGTAATTTTTACAGTCTTGCCAAGTGATTTTAAAGCATGATTGAGAACCACTGGTTTGTGGACTTAAAAAATTGTGCATGGCATAAGAGGGAGGGACTCATAGTTGAAATCCTAGAATAGAAGGTCCACAGGCAGACCACCCAAGGCTTCCTCCTTGATCAAAAAATTTGGCCAGGAAAAAAAAGTCACATTGGCTCGTTATGTAATACAGCTAATGCAGTGTGAAGATTAGGTAGGAGAGTGGTATATAAGAAATCTCCTCGCCTGTGATGTAATAAAACATAATTTACATCCACACTGGTTTAATTAGCATTTCTGCTTCAACACCCTTTATATTATCTCGCATTTTCTCGACACATTTGTCTCCAGAACATCAACTTATATTAAACAAACATGTTTTAAATAGCAAACTTAGAGCGTCTGCCCCCTCAAATGTTTTACATTTATCATGACCGCAGGCCTGTGTCTATACACTGAAGTAGGAAAAAATCCCCTGAGTTGAGAACTTCTGTAAATTCACTGCTATTTTCACTATCAACAGCAGCCCGTCTGCTGCTTCAGAGGCGGGGGTTTGGGAAGCCGTGCAAGCTGCTGCGTGTGCAAGCAGGAAGCCAGAGTAAAAATATGGCACATACATGACTGAATTCCACCCCCTGCATGAGAAGCCTTGGCGTGTGGAGGAAGTCCATCATTCCTGGAGTCAGGGAGAGCTGAAGCCCTATTTACTGAAATCCCAGTTTCACCAGTTCCCAGTGGGGTGATCCTAGAGACAGTCATTTAGTACTTCGAAACCAAAATCTTCTCATCTGTAAAATGAGGGGGGACAGGGCGAGGAACACACATTCTGTTGAGCGTGAACTCTGTCTCAAGCATTGCTTGTATGCTTTCAACAAGTACAACCTTACTGAATACCCTGAGGAATGAATAACGATGAAGTAATTAGCATTAATGGCTCTGTTTTGTGTATCAGGAAAGGGAAACTTTAATTTAATTTAATTTAAGAATTTAAGCAACTGACTACAAAACCCGCTCTTTTACTTATCACACATTGTTCACTTCTTAACACAAAACAGATCAAGAAAGAGCATATTCTCGGTTTCTGGGGAGACAAGAAGATGGCAAACACAGCAGAGTCCTAGTGCTTCTTACTGATCTTAATATAAATAAAAGATGGACTATACTGGTTTGAGCATGTGCAAGTGAGAATCTTTTCCCCCAGAAAAATGCAATTAATTATGCCTTCTGTCTTTAAATGAAGTATTTATTAAGCCCTTACTGTATACCAGGTCATCTTCCACACGCTGTGTATGAGAAACAGCTGGTATAGAAACAGGCAAACCTCCCCATTCAGTACCCTTTCATCTCTTTCAAATGCTCCTTTTTGGTGAATGGTGTTTATTTAAACAAACTTTTAATAGAGGTATCATAGGTATCACTCCTATGTCATATTTTGAAGAGTCACCTGCTTCATAAGCAAATACTCATTGATTTTTGCTTTGACAATGCTTTTCAATAGTGAGGAAAATGATCTTGAAAGCCATGGGTTTTTGTTTTCTTCCTTCCATGTGAGCATCTCTAAACACAGGTTTTTTTTCCTTCAACTTTCCCTCTTCATCTTGCTGAAGGCTGCTTGCTCCTTCCTGTGTTTTTATGTTGTTCTAGCTTCTCCTTGCAGCTCTTTGTAATATAGATGATTGAACAAGCCAATACAATTTATTCTAATTCCCTGCCTTATTAAATCAAGCACTTGAAGGTCACTGTCAAACCAAAACAGACGGGGTGGGGGGGCTCTTTTAATAAGGGTAGATGGTTATGCAAGCCTAATGTGATAGGAGCCAACGGAGCAAAGACTCCTGATTTAGGATGTCTTCAATAGCTGCTTATAAATATAGATGGAGGAGAATAATGAACTTCTTGGCCCCAGAGGTTGGATTGATTTTTATATACCTTTCTAAACTTTTGATTGTGCAGGGTAGCATGTGTAACAAAAAGTGATTGATCGAGGAGAGGCTACAGACATGAGAAGGATCTATTCGGGAATAAGGCAAAAAGAGAATGCCCCAATCTAGTAAATCAAGAGCAGGACTTGCTAACCGAGATTCCTCTACATGGACATGTTGGAGAGTTTCTGATATTCGGTGCCTGCATTTGTTTATGTCATTTATTCAATAAACACTCTGTTGGGCACCTACTATGTACTGAGTAATGTTCTAAATTCTGGGTATACCACAATGAACAAGACAGGCAAAGTCAGGCCACCATGATGTTTGTATTTTATTTTAATTTTTTAAGTTTTTATTTTAATTGCAGTTAGTTAACATACAGTGTTATATTAGTTTCAGGTATACAGTATAGTAATTCAACAGTTCCATACATCATCCTGTGCTCATCATGACAAGTGCACGATCCTTAATCCCATCACCTATGTAACCAATCCCCCAACACCCCCTGCCCTCTGGTAACCATCAGATTTGTTATCTATAGTTAAGAGTCTGTTTCTTGCTTTGTCTTATTTTATTCTCTTTGCTCATTTGTTTTGTTTCTTAAATTCCACATTAGTGAAATCATATGGTATTTGTTTTCCTCTGACTGATTTTTTTTGTTGTTCTTTAGCATTATATTCTCTAGTTCCATGTATGTCATTGCAAATGACAAGATTTCATTCTTTTTTATGGTGGAATATCATTCCATTAATACATATATATATATATATGGCACATCTTGTTTATCCATTCATCAGTTGATCAATACTTGGGCTACTTCCATGTCTTGGCTATTGTAAATAATGTTGCTATAAACATAAGGGTGCATGTATCCCTTTGAACTAGTGTTCTTGTACTTTTTGGCTAAATACCCAGTAAGGTAATTGCTGAATCATAAGGTAGTTCTATTTTTAAATTTTGGAAGAACTTCCATACTGTTTTCTATAGTGACTGCACCAGTTTACATTCCTACCAACAGTGCATGAGGGTTCCTTTTTCTCCACATCCTCACCAACACCTGCTATTTCTTGTATTGTTGATTTTAGTTATTCTGACAGATGTAAGGTGGTGTATCATTGTAGTTTTGATTTGCATTTCTCTGATGATAAGTGATGATGAGCATCTTTTTTTGTCTCTGTTGGCCATCTGTATGTCTTTTTTGGAGAAATGTCTATTTGTCTTCTGCCCATTTTTAAATTGGATTATTTGTTTGGGGTGTTGAGTTGTATAAGTTCTTTATATATTTTGGATACTAACCCTTTATCAGATACATCATTTGCAAATATCTCTTCCCATTCTGTAGGTTGTCTATTAGAATTGTTGATTATTTCCTTTGCTATGCAGAAGATTTTTATTTTGATGTGGTTCCAGTAGTTTATTTTTGCTTTTATTTCCCTTGCCTCAGGAGACATATTTAGAAAAATGGTGCTATGGCCGATGTTAGAGAAATAATTGTCTGCTCTCTCTTCTAGGATTATCATGGCTTCAAGTCTCACATTTAGGCCTTTCATCTATTTTGAATTTATTTTTGTGTATGGTATAAGAAAGTGGTCTGATTTCATTCTTTTGTATGTTGTTGTCCAGCTTCTCCAACACAATTTATTGAGGAGAGTGTCTTTTTCTCAATGGATATTCTTTCCTGCTTTGCCCAACTATAATAGACCATATAATTATGGGTTTATTTCTGGATTTTCTCTTCTGTTCTATTGGTCTTTGTGTCTATATCAGTATCATACTTTTTGATGACCACAGCTTTGTAATGCAATGTGGAGTTTGGAATTGTGATGCCTCCAGCTTTGCTTTTCTTTTTCAAGATTGCTTTGACCATTCGGGGTCTTTTGGGGTTCCATATAAATTTTAGGATTGTTTTTTCTAGTTCTGTGAAAAATTTTGTTGGTGTTTTGATACAGATTGCACTAAATGTGTAGATTGCTTTGGGTAGTATAGATATTTAAACAATATCTGTTCTTCCAATCCATGAGCATGCAATGTCTTTCCATTTCTTTGTGTCATCTTCAATTTCTTTGATCAGTGTCTTATAGTTTTCAGAGCACAGGTCCTACACCTCTTTGGTTAGATTTATTGATAGGTATCTTATTATTTATTTTTGGTACAATTATAAATGAGACTATTTTCTTTATTTCTCTTTCTGCTGCTTCATTATTGTTGCATAGAAACGCAACATATTTCCCTACATTGATTTTGTGTCCTACAGTTTTACTGAATTTGTTGACCAGTTCTAGCAGTTTTTTGGTGGAGTGTTTAGGGGGTTTTATATACTATAGTATCATGTCATCGGCAAATAGTGAAAGCTTTACTTCTTTCTGATGAGTGTGAATTCCTTTTATTTCTTTTTTATTGTCTGATTTCGCTGGCTAGGACTTCCAGTACTATGTCGAATAAAAGTGGTAAGAATGGACTCCCCGTCTTGTTCCTGACCTTAGGGAAATATAGTTGTTTTGTAGCCTGGTTACAGAGACACCTAGAGTCCAAAAAACACGTTCTTTTCTTTTAGCTCAAATCACTTTCAGTAATTTATAGTATTCTAGTGGTTTTCAAAGTGTGGTCTGAGGTCCAGCCACCCAGGGAACAAGATCACCTAAAAATGTGTCAATAATGCAAATTCTCAGGGCTCTACCCTAGACCGGTGAATTAAAAACTACAGGAGTAGACCTATAAATCTGTTTTAACAAGTCCTCCTGGAGATTCTGATGCACTGAGAACTGTTGCTTCATTCATCTGGCAAAAAGTATGGGTAGGGGGGTTCTCTGGAGCAAAGAGTGGGGCAGGAGCATCATTCAGGACTTCATAGCCCACCATCTACAGGTGGGGCAAACTTTTCTGGGAACTCCATTTTGTCTCTGCCTTTTCGGTACCTCGGATATCCCTAAACTATTTGACATCTTTATTCCTCTTTCCAAAGCCTCGGCACTTCTGTTAAGCCTTGGACTTCAATAGCCAATGCAGTCATCAGGATTCTCCAGAATGTAGGTGAAGGGGATTGAGATCATGTGGATGAGATCATGCTGGTGAGAGAGAGGACAAATAAATAAATATTTATCACTAGTCCATTGTGGGGCCAATCATCTGTTGTCAATACTAACCAGTCCACTGTGAAAGTGACATATTTATAGAATAGCCATGGTCCTTCCTTTGTTAACTTAGATTTTCATCTCAGAATGTCGTAAAGGCTCCCTTCCTTTATCCTAACTCAGTTAGCACCTGGCCTGGGAAGATGGGGAGGAGGGGAAAGCAAAAGAAGGAGAAGAAAAAAATCTTTTCCATTCAAATAGTAAAGGAACCAACTCAGAGCAGCTGGGAATGTCACAGCTAAAAAAGATTCTGATGAAAATTGAATCCAGACCACTTGTTTTTGGAAGGAGGAAGCAGAGATTTAAAGAGGCAAAATAACTTCTGAAGATTATAGGTTAGAACTCAGTTCTTACAGGGGTGCCTCGGGTGTCTCAATGGGTTAAGCATCTGTCTGTTGGCTCAGGTCATGATTTCGGGGTACTGGGATCCAGACCCCTGTCAAGTTCCCTGCTCAGTGGGGAGCCTGTTTCTCCCTCTGCTCACCCCCCCTACCTGTGCTCTCTCTCTCAAATAAGTAAATAAACAAATAAATAAATAAAATCTTAAAAACAACAACAACAAAAAAGAACTAAATCTTCCTAACTAATTTGAACCTAAGGCTGCAGACCACAGATTTAGAGAGTCTAGACACAAAACAACCATCCATGCCCATGGCCATCTCGTGTCTCACTCAGATCAAAGAGACTGAGCATCCTGGAGTGATCCCAGAGATGGCTCCTGATTCATCCCCTCCCAAGAAGCACACCCCACTCAACGCCTTCCTGCTCTGCTCCTGGGGGTGTGAGCCTTTTCTCTTCTGTGTTTCTACACCACACAAAGCATTGGGCTGTCACCGCTGACACATTGAACAACACTTAATTAACAAGCACACACAACTCTGGCACCTTTTACTAATTAATTTACCCCAAGTTTAATTCTATTTGCCTCTCAGTCTAAATTCTAACCAAACCTGCTAATTACTTTGTGCTAATTCCGTTGCATTCTTCTGGAAAGGAGAAAAACAAAAATCTTACAAGTATCAGTTTGAGAGATAAAGAGGGACAATGAATTTAGGAAAGGACCCCAATTACTGTTTACAAATGTAGGTTAGTTAGTAGGAAAGGACTTTTCATTGTTGTTGTTGTCATTGTTGTTGTTTTAATTAAATATTTAGCCTTATTAAGAAACAGTTCCTCCCAGTGTTTGGTTATGTCTTTTTCAGCCACTCATACATATTTAATAATTGTAGAAATCTAGAAGAATGCCTGCATCACATGTCATCACATGTTAGAAGCTGCATGTGAGGGGCACCTGGGTGGCTCAGTTGTTAAGCATCTGCCTTTGGCTCAGGTCATGATCCAGGGTCCTGGGATTGAGCCCTGCATCGGGCTCTCTGCTCAGTGGGAAACCTGCTTCTCCTTCTCCCACTCCCCCTGCTTATATTCCCTCTGTCACAGTGTCTCTCTCTGTCAAATAAATAAATAAAATATTTTTTTTAAATGAAGAAGCTTGGGGTGAACTTAGCATGTGGTTGGCATGAAATGACGGGGGGAGGAGGGGTTCCACGGTGTCTGCCCACCCACTGCACTTGTTCAAACACCAAAGCAACGGAGGTATGGTCACTGTGCTGACTTCCATATTGTCTTCATCTTATGTGCTTATCTCAATGAGATAGCTGTACCAGAGGCTCTGGGCCTGAGAGGAAGACTGAAGATCCATGTGCCCAAATCCTTCTCGGCTTTCTTGGCCCATTCAAAATATTGCCTCCTCCATGAGCTGGATATTGAGAACCTCCCTGTATCAGATCATGTTCTCTCCTCCACACTTCTGAGTAGCCAACTCAGGTTAAAACCACTAAAGTATTTAACTGGGCCAAACCATCCTAACTGACCTTGATATCTATCCTGAACTTTCCTTCGGTCTGATGTTAAAGACAAAGTCATCACTTCTAAGCAAATTCAACTGATGGCGTGATTGTTCTCATTTCAAATGTAAGGGTGATGAAATCCATGATTTCATTCTTTTGAGATTGATACCAAGGTTTGGCCTTCTTACTCAAATACCTCTGTGACCTTGGCAAGAAGTCAAGTCTCTGCTTCCTCGGGTTGATCCTTCTGGATGTAACGTAGGTTCTAGTTACCCTTTCTATCTTAGTGCCTGCCACCATCCCAGAGGCATCCTCAAGGGGAGGCAAAGGGATTTCAGGGAAACATGTGAGAAAGCAGCCTTGGAGAGAATGGGCTCAGAATTCCAACAGACCCCCCCCTTTCCCTTGCTCTATGGAAATAAATGAAGACTATTCAGTAAGAATAAATGGAAGTGATTTATTCTGAGCTTGCTATAGCTGAGGAGTCAGCATCATCACCTGTGCTTGGCAAAGACTCAAAAAGAGGACAAAAGAGTGGGCAAGTCTTATCGTGAAAAAGAGGGAAGCTTCAGGTATGCTCTGGTTGAAGGTTGTTGGCTTGGCTGGAGATGGACTTACTGGGAGTAGAGTTATCTTCTGTTATTGGTTCCAGAAGCGTCTTTTGTTTTCTTCGGTTGGTTCTGAGTTGGAAGCAGGAAAAAAGTTAGGGGAGCTGACAGTTGTCCAAGTCCCTCCTGTTCTAGGTTGATTGCTGAAGACGCTGTAGCTTGTCTGCCTAGATTGGCTGCTATAATGCTATGGGCCAGAGTTCCATTGTCCTGTAAGGTTTGGCTATTGTGTTATTCTATATTCAGTCTCTCAGCTCTACAAGGAACAGGTAGAACTAATTACGTACAGCAGTGGGTCTCCAATGTTAGCTTGTTCGGACTGAATCCCACACACTGAGAGACAGGCAGACAGACACAAATGCATATTCACAAACAAGTGACAACTTTACGACTCATCCAGCCCCATGTGTCTACGTTTCCCTCCTCCGAAGTTATTAAGCCCTATGGGAATTTCTCTAAGTCATTGTATACAATCAGGGTACTGATCAACACCTAGCAAAGACTGGTGCTTGATAAGTATTTATAGTTTGGTCTGGGTTCTTTTATCAGTATCTTTGGTTGTGACTAATAGAAAAAATCTGGCTCCAGAGTAGGAGAGAAAGCTCCTGTTGCCTGCTTTGAGTGTTAATTGCCTAAAGCACAGTGATCCCCCTTTCTGAGGCAGAGAGGCAGCACGCAGGGATGACACATTTAGGATAATAGGGTGAGGGAATTGGAGAACATAAAACAAAGAAATGGACCAAGGAGGCCATTTGAACAACTTAAGTCAGTTTGATGTGCTCGGTAGCTTCCCCAGCGCATCGCTGTCCATATGAAAAAGTAAGCTAGACTGAGCTGGCCATTTACGGAATCTGCTCACTGCCTCACTATGGGAAATAGCATTAACTCTTTGGCAAGTGGTCTGGTCAGGGTAAATCAATTTTGACAAAATGGGTTTCATTATTTTCTCTGAGCGGCCAATTAAATGTTATTGTTATTTTTATTTCAGGAGAACTGTCAGTATGTATTTCTTACAAAAAATAGACAATGAAGAGATGATGCATTAATGCATTAAATTGTTCATTAGCTTATTCATCACCTGATGGTTAATAACTTCGTTTGTAGAGCAGAGGTTATCAAGCATGGCTACATTAGTAGAATCACCTAGGGAGATGGGGAAGAAGTCCTCATCTCTCCAGGCTATGGCTCAGATCAATAAATCAGAAACGCTGAGGGTGGAACACAGGATACTTAAATTTAAAACTCCTCAGGCGATTCCAATGTTCAGCTAAAGTTGAAAGTTGCTGATCTACATAGAATGAGATCTCCTGATTTAAATTCCAGCAATTCTGCCCATTAAGTGAGCAAGTTGCTTAAGCTCCCTCAGCCTCAGTCTCCTCATCTGTGAAATGGTGAAGGGAGTAGCCTCTGCCTCAAAGGGTTTTAGAGAGGATGGAGGAAGATAACACATGCTAGGACAGGTCCTGACACGTGGTAAGTTATATATTCTGTTACTATTTAATGCATATTGTAGTGATGCTATTTCTATACTTAAGCCCAATGGAAATACAGAAATAATAAAACTTAAGGAAATATTTAATAATATTAATACTGGCAGAATTTTATTTTATGCAGCCATGAGAACAAAATCACAGTGCTATGAGAAAAAGAGAAAACAAGTAAAAGCAGATTCGTGGAAGGGACCATTGAAGTAGAAACAGTTTAGTTAGGTCTCCAGTGTTTTCTTCTAATAATTTAATCTAGGAAGAGGAAAACATTACTCATTAATAACTATTAATTATTCAATTAACTGAAATAACAATTAATTCAATTAATTGAAAACCTTATTTTAAATAAAAAAGGACTGCTCACTTTTGTTGCTGTTGTTCTAGTTTACTATTTCATTGCTTTTATTGGTGCAGTGGATGTGAATGTGGCACACAGGAAGATATGTTTAAATGTTGGGTTCTAGTACACTTTTGGAAAATTCCAAAGGGAAAAGAAAAATTGGTTAAGTTCATGATGTACCTAGCTGCCTGGGAAATAGGGCCAAAACACATCTTGGATAGGCTAAAGGCTGCCACGCCTTAGCTCTTTTCTGAGGGAAAGCCCTCTGACCACAGTCCCTGCTAAGGCAATTGTTAATTGTCAACAGCAGTTTCTACCCAAATAGCCTGGTTCTGTCCATGTATTATCATGCCTAGCCACCCATTTGGTCGTGATATCTGTGGGCGGCCAATTTATGATCAGAAAGTGGTCTGCTGGGTAGTCTATTCTGAAAGCTTTGACTTATAACAGAGACAATCACGTGCTTTTCTTGGGAATGGTAAGCCAGAGATAGGAAGAAGTAAGTACTAGTAGCAAAAATTGGAAGATGAATGGAGGGAACCATTAAGTTGCAGAAGATGGGCAAATGCAGAAGCCATAAAGTTTGGGAAAGATATCTCAAGGAAAAGCATCATGTTAGTTACTAGTGACAGAAGCTACAGAACTGGAGATGGGAAGTTACAGTCATTTTATTTTTTTTTAAAGATTTTTTTAATTTATTTGACACAGAGAGAGAGAGATCACAAGTGGGCAGAGAGGCAGGCAGATTGAGAAGGGGAAGCAGGCTCCTCGCTTAGCAGAGAGCCTGATGTGGGGCTCAATCCCGGAACCCTGAGATCATGACCTGAGCTGAAGGCAGAGGCTTTAACCCACTGAGCCACCCAGGCGCCCCAGTTACAGTCATTTTAAAGGTGTCAGATCAGTGATTTCTACCTGCCAGACAAGATTAAATAGCCCCATACCTAAAGCATCCCTTTTTAGTCTATCCAGTTCCAGAACTAGGTCCTTGGTCTGTGAAGTGTAGAACTCTTCCAATACAACCTGAAAGCTGACTGCCTGAGACTATCTTGTTT